>BLSH010162242.1:2161944-2175693 GCA_018402905.1 Glandirana rugosa | reverse complement strand
CCCACTCCATCCACATTTCACGTCTCCCTCAATCCACGTCCCACTCCATCCACGTCCCACTCCATCCACGTCTCACGTCTCCCTCAATCCACGTCCCACTCCAACCACGTTTCACGTCCCACTCCATCCACGTCCCACTCCATCCACATCTCAAATCTCCACTCCATCCACGTCCCACTCCATCCACGTGCCTACCCCATCCCTACCTCACCCTGCACCTACCTCACCCTGCACCTAACTCCCTCTGCACTTTACACCTACCTCACCCTGCACTCTGCACCTACCTCACCCTGCACCTAACTCCCTCTGCACTTTACACCTACCTCACCCCTGCACTCTGTACCTACCTCACCCTGCACTCTGCACCTACCTCACCCTCCACTCTGCGCTTGGTGCCCCCCTGCATTCTGCACATAGCACACCCCTGAACCCTGCACTTAGCGCACCCCTAAGTCTTGCTCGTAGTGCACCCCTCAACCTAGTGTACCCCTGAACCCTGCACTCTGTACATAGCGCACCCCTCAACCCTGCACTATGTACATAGGGCACCCCTCAATGTTAGTGCAGTTTGGCCACACCCACAATTTGATGCAGAGGTAATGATGTACAGTAACCTCTAGCAACCAATCAATGAACAATAATGATTTGCAGTAATCTCTAGAAACCAATCAGTGAGCAGTAATGATGTGCAATAACCTCTACAACCAATGAGCAAGCAGAAATGATGTGCTGTAACCTCTAGCAACTTATCAGTGAGCGGTAATGATATGCTGTAACCCCTGGCAACCAATCGCAATTGCTGCCTGATCTGCTGCAGTAAACTGATTATGAGTCTAGCTGCTAATTACTGTATTTCTCAAAGCAGGGAGGGGGGGGGCAAGAAAATGTTTGCCCAGGGTCAAATCAACATTAAAGACGGCCCCGGTGACCATATACAGGCGGTCCCCGGGTTACAAAGAAGATAGGGACTGTAGGTTTGTTCATAAGTCGAATTTGTTTGTAAGTCGGAACAGGTACATTTTTAAGTGTAGCTTCAGCCAAAACAAATATTTTTAAGCTTTTTGGGTAGCATAGGGAAGGGGTAACACCCCTGTGATGTTTGTTTTGCTGTCTATGTTTCTGTTCAGAAGATTTCACCTCACTTCCTGTCCCAATGATAATTGGGTTTTGAAAATTTTGGGTTGTTGTGGAAGCAAACCTTGGTGATAAAGCATCAGTGGAGACCCCTTTTTCCCATAATAACTCTTACAGAAGTGAATTTCCCTTCCTAGGGGGAGATTTCCTTTCACTTCCTGTTGTCTCCCTCCGTTTGTAAGTAGGAGTCGTTCATAAGTCAGATGTTCATAACTAGGGGACTGCCTGTATGTACCAATTGCTTGCTTTTTCACAATATTATAATACATTTATTATATAGTCAATCCTCTTTTTATGGTGTCCATCAATGGTACAATATGACAACCACATGCTTCATTTAAAGTCCCACGCTTCCTTCTTCCCCCCCATTGCATACATTGCAATTTTATATAATATAGAGTATAAGTGACACCGTTGCTTTGGTTTGGTAGAGTGGTCACTAATTCAAACATTTTGTGCTTAGGGTGCCTAATAACCAGAAAGTCAGTCCTGATTAAAAAAGAACAATTTTGTAAATCCATGATTTGCATATTAATCCAGACAATGATGTTCAATGATGGCACTTAGTACTTGAAACAGTCAGTTCTGTAGTGCAGCTCTCTGTAAGGTACGTAGTTAAAACACAAGTGTATTTACAGGATGTTTCTAGAGCATCCCTGCTGCTCTGGAGGAAAGGATTAGGCTACTGCTGTATTCAAATATATTGTCTTAATTAACCAGATAAACACATTTACATAATTTATATACAAACCTTCTCTCTGCAGTTTGGACCACACATGTAATGATATGCAAATTGATAGCAATTAGTGGCAGGAAATACCATTTGTCAGTAATAGGACCAAAATACGCAAGCATGACCTTGAACTGCTAAATTCTTGGAAATTAATAAAAGTTGTACCAACAGAGAGATAAAACTAGCTTCTAACCAAACACATACAGTTGATATAGAAAAGAATCACACCCCCCCCCCCCCTTTAAAATAATCACATTTTGCAGCCTAAAATGAAGACGGACACAGTTTTTGTTTTATCCAGCTGTATTTACTCAGTGCAACATCCAAGTGAAAGATATAACACCAGCATGTCAGAAAAAAATAAATATAAAAAAAACAGAATCAGTTGGGAAAATGATCACCACCTTATGACAGTATTTTGTTTAACCACCTTTTGCTTTAACCTCTTCACCCCCGGAAGGATTTCTCACTGCGCCGCTTTAACTGACAATTGCACGGCCGTGAGACGTTGTACCCAAACTAAACTTGCGTCCTTTTTTTTCCGACAAATAGAGCTTTCTTTTGGTGGTATTTGATCGCCTCTGCGTCATTTCTGATCACCGCTATAAACAAAAAAAGAGCAACAATTTTGCAAAAAAAACCAAATTTCTTACTTTTTGTTAAAATACAAATACAAAAAAAAAATACAAAAAAATTTTTTTTTTCATCGGTTTTGGCTGATTTATATTCTTCATATTTTTGGTAAAATATTTTTTTTTTATTTCTTACTAGTAATGTTGGCGATCTGCGATTTTTAGCGGTACTGCGATATTGGGGCAGACAGGTCGGACCATTTTGACACTTTTTTGGGACCAATGACATTTATACAGCGATCAGAAATTTAAATGTCCACTGTATAAATGTCATTAGCAGTGAAGGAGTTAACCTGCAGGGTGTAGTGAAGGGGTTAACTGTGTTCCCTGGACGTGTTCTAACTGTGGGGGGACTGGGCTACCATGGGCATAAGAGGTCTAACTGATCCCAGTGACAGGGATGAGTAGATCTCCTATGCCCCCACTAATAGAGCGGGAAACCGCCGTGTTTACATCGGCGGTTCCCCATTCTTTGGCTGTGGCCGCTCATCGCGGCTCGCCGGCAGACATCGGGTCCACCCGAGCTGCGGGCACACTCCTCAGGAGTACGGCGGCGCGCGCCCCCTAGCGGCCACCCGCAGATCGCTGCTTTTTTACGGCGATTCGCGGGACGCATCCACACTGCCGCCATGAATATAGGGTAGGCAGTGTGGAAGTGGTTAATTACAGCCTTTAGTCTGTTGGGATTTGTCTGTACTAACTTTGCACATCTAGACTTTGCAATATTTGCCCACTCTTCTTTGAAGAACTGCTCAAATTCAGCAAAATTTGATAAGGACCATTTGTGGACTGCAATCTTCAGGTCATTCCACAGATCTTCAAAGGGGGTTTAAGTCTGGACTCTGACTAGGCCATGCAAGAACATTCACCCTTTTCTACTTCAACCACTGTGTGGTCATTTTTACTGTGTGCTTTGGGTCATTGCCATGTTGAAAGATAAACCTTCTTTCCACTGGAAACTATCTGGCAGAGGGCAGCAGAGTTTCCTCAAGCAATTTGACTGTATTTGCCCCATCCGTTTTTCATTCTATCCTGACAAGTGCTCCAGTCCCTGCCGCAGAGAAACCCCCATACCAGGATATTACCACATCCATGCTTTATTGTAGGAATGGTGTTATTTGGATGGTTAGCTGTATTGGATTTCAGCCAGGCATATCGCTTGGTGTTGAGTCTCAGTTTTAGTCTCATCTGACCAAAACGCCCTTTTCCATGTGGCCTCAGAATCTTCAAGGTGCATTTTGCAATGCTCAGTCGTGACTGCATGTGACCTTTCTTGAGGAATGGCTTTTTCCTTGCAACCCTCCCATACAAGCCACATTTGTGGAGAATTTGTGATATTGTTGTCACATGCACACAATGACCTCTCTTTGTCATAAATTCCTGCAACTGCTTTAGAGCTGCTTTAGGCCTCTTGGTAGCCTCTCTGACCAGTTTCCTCCTGGCTCTTTCATCCACTTTGGAGCAACGTCATGATCCAGGCAGGGTCTGTGTTGCACCAAATACCTTCCACTTCTTAATAATAAACGTCACTGTGCTTCTAAGCATTGAAAGCCTTCAATGCTTTCACATTCTTTTGCATCCATCTCCTGGCTTGTGGCTGTCTACAACTTTATCCCGGAGATCTTTTGACAGTGCCTTGCCACCCATAGTTGATTGTTTACATCAATTGCACTACCAGGGATTGAAATTCTCCAGGAAAGCTCTTTTAATGCTGAGCTAATCAAAATGACCACAGCTGATCACAGTTGAAAGTCAAATAGCTTTGTGTGCCATTGAGAAGGTGATTAGCTACACCTGATTGAGTGAACAATTCATTTTTAGGAGGGGGGTGATCCTTTTTCAAACTGAATGATTCTGATATTTATTTATTTTTTTCTGACATGTTGGTGTTATTTCTTTCACTTGGATGTTATAAATTGCTCTGAGTGAATACAGCTGGATAAAACAAAAACGGTGTCTGTTTTCATTTCAGGCTGCAAAGCAACAAAATGTGATTATTTTAAAGGGGGTGATTCTTTTCTATACCCAGTGTAGCTGTCTCCTTTGTGAGCTTTAGAAGAAGTATGGTCAAACCTTTCTTGCATTTTGTTTTTTCTCTTCTGAAACCCACAGTCAGTGAATAGCAGGCTAAAGCCTGTAGTAAGCTGATATCACAGAACCGTTCCAGACCATTTTGTGAGGATGTACCCAGCTGCTTGATTAGATAAAAACAAAACAAAAAAAGGAGAGAAAAGTGCCACTACCTAAGTGTAGCATTTATTAAAACATATTTATGACATGAAAAAACAATAAATATGCACTCACATTCACAAAATATTAAAAAGCTCATTGATAAGTCTCCAGCAGGTGGCAACCTTCCAGGTGGTCAATGGCGAGCAAACCCCTCTAAGTGCTTGGAACCAGGAAGTAAACCTGAGAAACACCGGGAAGAGCCAGCAGAAGCAGCAGACTGTATGTATCACATGGATGAGAACCACTGTGGACAACAAGGACACAATATGGAAGTGATCAGGGGAGGGCTGGGCCAGGGGGCAGGGTGGCAATTGCCCCCCAGGCCACCACAACTTACATTCAAAATGGCCACTGCCCGCTCACACTTTTTTCTTCTTGTGGAGGAAGGAAGCAGGGAACGGGGTACAGCCAGCAACTAACTGCAGGCAAAGGGGTGGGGGGGCACCCAGGGCTGGCTGTGCTGATGGGCACTAGCGAGCCTGCATTGATGGGTACTAATCAGGTTCCATTTGATAGGCACTGGTGAGGCTGCATTGATGGGCACTGGTGAGGTTGCATTAATGGGCACTAGTGAGGCTGCATTGGTGGGCACTGATGAGCTGCATTGATGCATTATTTTTGTTAAACCTCCTTTGTTGCTACTAACATTAAATTATGTTACCACATTGTATCATATTTGTCTTGCTTCATAACATCAATATCCATTCTGAAACCAGATGGGCATGGATGGTGAGCTGATTCGGTGGTTCATTGGGCCACTTGACTGGACTTGCCCCCCAGGTCTAAGGCTGCCAGCCCTCCCCTGGCAGTGATGATGTCATGTGACATAAATATTCCATGGCCCTTTTTGTCCTGTTTACCGTTCTTACTGAAAGTGAAAGAAAATCCCAAAGTAAAAGGAAATCTCCCAAGTGGAACACAGATAACAAAAAAAAACCTGACGGGTTATACTTTTTTTGTGTTTAGTTCTGCTTTATTCCATCAACACTTCCTATGACCTTGTCTTTTTCTTATGGCTAGGTCAGGAAGGCAATTTTAGTGCATTGGTAAACCTTGTTGATCAAAACTACTTTTTAGCCAAATGTGTAAAAGCTTCACACCAGATCTGGTAACCCACTGTCAAAAAGAGCAGATTTCAACAGAGCTTAGCATGTGTCCAAGTGTGTTGGAAAAAGTCCTGCTCACTGCATCTTTAATGTGGTTTCCAGCAAAATAAGAATTACATAGAGCTTAAAGTCCAGTGTCCTTATTTGAAAGTTTTCAAGAATCAGTGGCCCCTTAGTGTACAAAATAAAAAATGCTCTCACTGCAGTACTTACCTCTAGAGTTGAGCGAACCCGAACTGTAAAGTTCAGGTCCGTACCAAACTTTGGGGTGTCCGGGACCCGGACCCGGACTTTTCAAAAAAGTTTGGGTTCGAGTTCGGGGTTCTGGTATTTGATTCCACGTGTTGAATAGCTGCCAAGGGCAGCCAATCAACAAGTGTTTCACTGGTTTGCCCTTAGAAGCCATCACAGCCATGCCTACTAATGGCATGGCTGTGATTGGCCAGTGCATCATGTGACACAGCCTCTATATGGGGCTGGAGTCACCGTGCTGCATGTCATACGCTCTCAGGATAGTGTAGGGAGAGGATGCTGCTGGCTCTGTGAGCGACAGATTGCAGATATTATAGAACATCTCATATTGCATTACTGAATGATCTGATTGTGGACTAGGTAGAGATTACTAGTACTGCTGCTTTGAGGGACAGATTGCAGACCTCATCCTGCTGCATAAAACGATCTGACTGGACTAGGTAGAGTCTGTTGCTTTAAGGGAAAGATTATTGTTCTAAAATCATCTCCAAGTTCTATAGGGAAAGGTTCCAGCTGTTGCTTTAAGGGAAAGATTATTGTTCTAAAATCATCTCCAAGTTCTATAGGGAAAGTTTCTTCCAGCCGTTGCTTAGAGAGCCATATTATTGTTCTAAAATCATCTCCTAGTTCTATAGGGAGAGGTTCCTGCTGTTGCTTAAAGGGACAAATTATTGTTTCTTGCACAAAATTAAAAAGTGCATCTACATTGCTGGTTTAAAAAAAAAAAAAAAATTCTAAAAACTACATTTGCGGCCAGTGGTGCATTTCTTGCACAAAAATAAAAAAAAACAGTGTTGGCTACCTCCTCCTCCTCCACCGCCACTTTCAACCTCCAACTCCACATCCACCTCCATTTTTGCTTTTTTTATGTGATTTTAGCTTAAAAATTATTTTAAGTTATTTCCCTATCCCCATTTCTTTGTAGGGCACTTGTCCGACCCTTACCCCCATTTTCCTTCCTTTAGCAGACCTCTAGGACTTGCCAGGACTTTGTTAAAGCCATTTTTGTGCCTAAAAGTTTGGGTCCCCATTGATTGCAATGGGGTTCGGGGTCCGGAACAAAGTTCGGGTCAAGTCCGGTCCCGAACCCGGACTTTTTCCCGAAGTTCGGCGGAACCTGCAGAACCCGAACTTCCAGAGGTTAGATCAACTCTAACCTCCCTTGACCTATAGTCTCAAATCTCTTTTTTGAAGGCATAACTGTGTCAAAAAGTAAATTATTGGGAGGTCTGAAGAATTGGGGGATGTTAGTAAACTGGGGCACCACCTCCCTGGAATTTTTGAAAACTAATTGAAAAGAGATAGCTGGCATTTCAGGGTGCCAATACAAGTGTATAGATTTTCTTAAAAAGCCATTTTATTGATAAGGTTTGTAAAAGCACATACAAATGATAAACAATTAAAAACAGTTCACCAGTGAATCATACAACATATTTTGTTGGTGTACGCGCTACATGTTTCACCATACATTCCGGCTTCTTCAGGAGCCTGTGACACCATATGTTAGCTATTCACTGCCATGAATAAAGATAATGTCATACACAAATATTAAACAAAAAAGTACGAATGCTCCCTGATTATTGTGCTTACATATTAGGAGAGCAATAATAATCATGCTTCATTAGATACATAACAAATATCAGACATTGGTCACCAAATTGGAGGATTCACCTCACCTCTAACTCAAAAAGTGATGAGAAGGGGGCCACGGACACAGCTGCAGGAGGCTGATCCAAAGAACATTCAGCAACCACAGGAGAGGTAATACCACTGATGGGAAAAAATATATTTATTTATTTTATCTTGATCTAAAATGTAATATTTCCCAAATTTTATTTTGATTGTTATTGGTTATTATAAATTTATATAGATGAATAAACAGTCTGTCTATTAATGTATTAATTTTATTAATGATTTGTATTTTGATTTATATTAAGCACACACCCAACTGGTAGTTTATCAAATGGGCATCCCTTTAAAGGAGTCCACAATGGAACGTCCCTCTAAGGCACACCAATCTTTTAGATGATTTCTTCAAACCAACCAAGAAGATATATATATATGTGTCCCTGTGGGTGACATGCATAATTCCTAAAAGAAAGCATATTTTGTTCATTGTCACCTAATAACTTCAGTCCCAACCACATACATTGTTTTTGTTGTCATCACCTTCATTCCTGAATTTAAGCTAAAGTCTATTAAAATAGGAATTCTTTTCTTTTTTTGGTCAATATTGGATCTTATTATCCCATCCGGTGCTGATATCAGCCATACATAGGGAAAAAGGAAAAAAAATAATTTAAAAAGTAGAGGTTACCAAGGAGCGATTCCCCAGTGGTAGCCTATTAAGAAGAAATGAATATAGAGGTTCCTAGAATAAGATTTAAGCATTTTTTTACCTTTTTACTTGAGAATATTTTTTGTGTCCTTCCATCAGGGTCAGCAGCCGTGCAAATCAGCTGCTGGCCTCCTAGGATTTAAATACCCCCCCCCAGATTGAGCGGCGTCTGACGTCACTGCTCAACTGCGGACCGTTTATTGGGTGCTGCATTGATGCATGTCATCCAATCACTACTGATTTAAATACTGACCAATCGCGCTGTTCAGCGCTATACATAGGACCTGGGCATGTGCTGATGCGCATGTGCAGAGTCATCACGGCCATTTTGGAAAATCCCAATCCTAAGTAATGACAATTGCCGAAGTAAGGGCAAGGCAAAAACGCAAAGTGCACATGCGCGAAGCCACTGCAGCCATTTTAGAGGATCCCAATGCTAGGCAGATATTGCCGGAGAAAGGGCAAAGCATATTCAATACTAAACGTTATTTTCTAATCAATTTTAAAGGTACTCTGTTTTATTTTGATTAAAGGTAACAAAGACCAAGGACAATCAGCTATTTCCCCAGGTATGTGTTATAACAATAGCAAAAATAACAAAGATCACAGACCGGTGTTGCTGTCACTCGCTCTAGATATCCTGCCATCTTTTATCATCACAAAAAAGGATATTCTATATACTGAGATAATTTGATCACATTTACTCTACTTTTTAAATTATTTTTTTACAGCCTGAGCTTTTTTTCTTTTTCCCTATGTATGGTTGATATCAGCACCGGATGGGATAATAAAATCCAATATTGACCAAAAAAAGAAAAGTATTCCTATTCTATCAAAAACAATTCATGTGGTTGGTGTGATGATATCACGCGTGAGACACCCACGAAGTAATGTTACCACGCACAAAGCAACACTGACTCCATCTTGGAAGGGGAGCTACTTAAATGGCTGCTAAGTTTTTGTTTTTTTTCTTATCTCCCTTTAAGATGGCAGTTTGAACTAGGACAAAGCTCCTCATTTACACCCCCTCCCTCTCTGGCCAGATCAACTTCAAAAGGGGCCATCTGATCATGGTCCATGACTGGCCAGGAAGCAGCCCTGTCCCCTTATCTTGAACAAACATAAAACAAGCTGATGTTTGCAATTCTAAACTTGGGACGACCCTCTCTCTGTCTGTCTTACAACTTACCCAAAAGCTATATAAACCCATAATTTCCGGTAGAAGTATGCCATAGTGATAAAACATACATATTTGAATGTAGAATTTCGGCCTACATAATTCAAGTATAAACATTCACCCCTTGTTACCCAAGGATGGTAGAACTAGTCTATTTCCTCCCCAGGGTCCTAGAAGGTCTAAGAACTCTCATGTTTGGAGTCATTTGAAAGTTTTACGCATGCCAAGATTGAATTTCTTACTGGGAGATTTACCGGGTGGCCAAATCACAAGATATGATTTTCATAATCCATGCATGGATTATGCAGCATGTCTTGCAACGGCCCGCCCTGGACATTGTCTAAGAACACGCCCTCTCATGCGAATGGCCATAGGGGTATGGCTCCCCCCCCCCTTGTGATCCAGAGAAAAAGGACTGCCAAGATCAATTGTCAGTTCTCAATTACCATCAATGAAACAACATCAGAGAACCAGGAAATAATCTTCGAAACACTGATTAGGCACGGCCATTTCAAATGCAGATATTTTCATTCTGTTCCTTTGCTGTATATTCTGTCTCAGTATTTTGCAACCTTCTTTTATTTTTCTGTAAATATTTTACTGCACCTTAAACTTGACCTTTTCATTATTAAACCTTATTTCAAAGTGTTAAATTTGTCCCTAAAGCTCTTATTGCAACTATTACGAATCTGTTCCTTTGAAGAGCGCTACTGTTTTTAAAATAACGCATCTGAATATACCTGTCTGCGGTGGCAGTGTGTGTTACAGGCGGTTATTCTGAAATACTGGTATTGCTAACATATGGGTCTTCTGGCCAGCATCCAGAAGTGGTGGCAGAGAAAGGGTTAATTGTTTGAATTAGCCCGGTAACAATTGCTCTCAGGCGGCTGGCACTTACACGGTGGGCCCGCAAACTGGGAAATCTTTGTGCTGAAAGCAGCGGACAGTGGCATTGTTACGTTTATGACAAGTGCGGCATTAGATCAGGGCGGTCCTCAGTCGGCGGTCTGTGAGGAGGGCAGCGATCTGATACCCGCGTTCGTCACAGTTGGGATTGAAGTTATTAGGTGAAAATGAACAAAATATGCTTTCTTTTAGGAACTATGTATTTCACCCACAGGCACACATATATATATATATATATATATATATCTTCTTGGTTTGAAGAAATCATCTAAAAGATTGGTGTGCCTTAGAGGGACGTTCCATTGTGGACTCCTTTAAAGGGGTGCTCATTGGATAAACTACCAGATGGGTGTGTGCTTAATATAAATAAAAATCATTAATAAAATGAATACATTAATAGACACAGGCTGTTCATCTATATAGATTTATAATAACCAATAACAATCAAAATAAAATTTGGGAAATATTAAATGTTAGATAAAGATAAAATAAATATATTTTTTCCATCAGTGGTATTACCTCCCCTGTGGTTGCTGAATGCTCTTTGGATCAGCCTCCTGCAGCTGTTTCCGTGGCCCCCTTCTCATCACTTTTTGAGTTAGAGGTGAGGTGGATGCTCCAATTTGGTGACCAATGTCTGATATTTGTTATGTATATAATGAAGCATGATTATTATTGCTCTCCTTCTAATATGTAAGCACAATAATCGGGGAGCATTCATACTTTTTTGTTTAATATTTGTGTATGACATTATCTTTATTCATGGCAGTGAATAGCTAACATATGGTGTCACGGGCTCCTGAAGAAGCCGGAATGTATGGTGAAAAATGTTGCGCGTACACCAACAAAATATGTTGTATGATTCACTCGTGAACTGTTTTTAATTGTTTATCATTTGTATGTGCTTTTACAAACCTTTTCAATAAAATGGCTTTTTAAGAAAATCTATACACTTGTATTGGCACCCTGAAATCCCAGCTGTCTCTTTTCAATATGTGTCAAAAAGTAGTTTGTGATGGTAATGGTATGGCAAAAAATAGTAGACGTTAATAGGGATCAAATGTGGAAGGGTCTCAGCATGTTGAATAGAATGTATGGAGCTCTTCTCTGGCATGCCTGTATAGCTCACGTTCTGGCTATGCCTCCAAATAATCATGTCCTCTCTAGTGCTGTTTCTTGCAGATATGCCCATTTCTGATCCAGTGCCAGTCCTTTTCCAGGTTGAGTGTTCCTTGGGGTGCGTCATCACAATGGCTTGAGCTCACTGGTGCATTGTCACACATATTTACTGACTGCTGCAACCGTAAAGGAAGGACCCATGACATCACTGAACCAGTTTAAGGGCTGCAGGGAAAAAGTAATGTATATTTGGACAAAAATACTGATATGGAGGGGCTTCAGTGAGGGGGGAGGTTGTGGGGCACAAAAATGCTTTAAAAGTAACGCCTGTAAAATGCACTTAAAATGCAAAAAGTGTCTACAACACAACCTTGACTACTAAAAGCTTATTTCTGTGCCGCTGTTGGGGAATGGAGATTTTCCCTTATTTCCTGTCTTCAAAAAACATTGTCAAAGGACAGAAAGTGAAGTAAAATAACTAAAAAGTCCTAAATGGCATTAAAACTTGAGTTCTTATCTTTATCCAATCTTTTTAAAACTAGAGAACAAAAGTTTTAATTGGGCACACATTTCACGTTTTTTGCAGATGTGTCTCTTATGACCATAATCTTTTTTTTTTTTTTTTTTAAGATTTGTGCACTATTATTATTGTTACCACTATTTTTTGGCTTCTTGCTTTTGCCTTGGCCCAAATTTTAGGGTTTGGGGGTCTGAAGCATTGTTAAATCCCAACTTCCAGCAATACTCTTATTTTGTGTTGGGTAGAAGACTTCCTATCTTCCAAACCCATTGTCACGGGACAGTTTGACCCCTTTTACACTGGGGTGGTTTTCGGGTGCTCTAGCTCTAGAAATAGCCTCGGCTAAGCGTCTGAAAACCGCCTCCCATTCATTCCAGTGTGTCTTTTCATACTGGGGCGGTGCGCTTGCGGGATGTTCCGAAAGTCCTGCAAGCAGCATCTTTGGGGTGGGTTAGGAGCGCTGTATACAACACCCCTGCACATTGGAATGAATGGGTAGCGCTTCCAAAGTGCCTGGAAAGCGCTTCAGAAGCGCCACAACACGGGAGTTTTTAACCCTTTTTTAGGGGTTAAAAACGCCCCGCTGGCGGCCAAAAAGCGGTGCAAAAGTGCTGCTTTAACAGAACTAAAGCGCTGCTAAAATGAGCGACACTTTAGCGTGAACGGCTGGCGCTTTCAGTGTGAAAGCAGCCTAAGTGAGGGAAAATAAGTCCTAAATGGCATTAAAACACAACAGTTCTTATCTTTCCCCAAACTTTTTAAAACTAGAGAAAACAACAAAGTGGGAAGAAATCTATCCAACCGGGACAAAACAAAGAAAATACTTTTCTGTAGTGCAAGGAGGAGTTGAATGTTTGTTTTAATTGCTGTCCTTCTCTTCCTGGGCCATTGACAGTCACACACTATTTCTTGTATGGGCATCACAGGGGAAGCAAAATTACCCCAATGGGGTCACAGACAGGTTGTAACCAAAAATGTAACTCTTTCTAACTATAACACTGAATAAAAAAATAAGAAACATGTCATGCTTACCTGCTCTCTGAAATGGTTTTGCACAGAGCAACCTTGATTCTCTCCTTCTAGGGTTCCCTGTTGGCACTCCTGGTTCCCCCCCCCCCCTTGACTAGTGCCCCCAGAGCAAGCAACTTGCAATAGTGAACTAGTGCGTGCTCACTCTCGCGTCTGGCTCTATGTGTCCATAAGACACATAGAGCTGTGGCCCGGCCCCGGCCCCTGCTCTCTCCTCATTGGCTCACTGGCTGTGATTGACAGTAGTGGGAGCCAATGACACCTGCTGCTGTCTCAGCCAATTAGGAGAGGGAGTCCTGGAACAGCTAAGTTTCTCGTGCACTTTGCTGGATTGGAATCGGGCTCAGGTGAGTATTAGGGGGCTGTGGAGGGAGCAGCACACAGAAGATTTTTTACCTTCATGCATAGAATGCATGAAGGGAAAAAAACCTTTAGCCTCTACAACATCGTTAATTTTGGCGGCAAATTTGGATTTAGTTTTAGTCTTAGCCTTAGGACTAAAATGGTATTTTAGTTTTAGTCCCATTGTAGTCTTCTGCAATTGTTTTAGTTTTAGTCGTATTTAGTCGAC
>BLSH010162242.1:2134928-2147423 GCA_018402905.1 Glandirana rugosa | reverse complement strand
GGGGGGGACAAATATAGAGAAGGGGGTGTGAAACAGGGAGGTGAGAGAGAGATGGGGGGGTGAGAGAGAGAGGAGGGGGCGTGAGAGAGATGGGGGGTTGAAATAGAAAGAGGGGGTGAGGGTAAGAGAGAGAAAGGGGGTAAGAGAGAGGGGGTGATAGAAAGAGGGGGTGAGGGTGAGAGAGACAGGGGGTGAGAGAGGGGGAAGAGAGGGAGAGAGAGAGTGGGGGGTGAGAGAAAGAGGGGGTGAGGGTGTAAGAGAGAGAGAACGAAAGAGGGGGGGAGAGAGAGGTGGTAAGAGAGAGAGGAGGAAGCGAGAGAAGGGGTGAGAGAGGGGGTGGGGGGGGTGAGAGAGAGAGGGGTGAAAGAGAGGAGAGTTAAGGGCTGTTGAGAGAGTATAGTGTAGGGGGTGAGAGGGGGAAGAGAGAGGGGGAATGAGAGAGACAGAAAGGGGTGTTCAGTATGCCTGCAACTCACAATCATGGTCTCTGGCTGGTCTCCCCGAGACTCACACTTCTATACATTGGATGATACACTGGCGCCCAGGGGTGCCTATGGCCTGCAAGCAATGCTGGTCATTAGTATGACACATGCCATACTACTAGCTGGCAAGACTTTCAAAGGCAGTTAAAAGACAGCCAATATTGATGTCCACCTGTGTTCTTCATTGCCAAACACCGAGCAACTGAAAAAGGCAAGAAATTCATGCCATCCCTAACTCTGTATTCTATGCAGTATCACTCTTGTTTTCAGATTTCAGCTTCCAAAGTAATCCTGCTTCTATTTTTTTTTAACAGTAACATTTATTTAGAGCAAGGCATATTAGAACTCGTACATAGTGTAGTGTACATAGCTATGGCAGTATGGCATACAGTAGCATATCGCATGCTTAACAAGCAACAATACAGTATGGAATTTTTAATCGAACAAACAACCAACAAGTATTATCCTTCTCCATAACAACCTGAAAACAATAGGTATTGAGTAAAGGAAAGGTAAATCATCCCACCTGGACCGGCAACCATGAGTCACATAAATATGTTGCCCATAAAGAGATGGGGCCTATAAATGGTCCATGGCTGCCAAACCCTGTCAAACTTTTTTTTTGGACAATTCCTATTAATGTATGTCAACTTGTACCTAGGAAGGGCTTGATTAATAGCCTTTTCCCAGGACGCTACGGAGGGGGGGGGGGGGGGATTCCATTTAAGAATAATTTCTCTTTTTGCATAATATAATAGATATGAAATCAGTAATTTAGTGCACCTGGGTCTTTGTTCATCGTCTTGTATGTCCAGGAGGCTCAACTCGGGAAGGGCCAGTTGGAGTCGGCCATTTATGAGTTCCATCACCTCTTTCCAGAAGCATGTCACTCGTGGGCAGTCCCAGAACATGTGTAAAAGAGTCCCTACTGCCTCCCCACATTGGGTGCAGTCTGGTGACCTCTGGGGATACAGCCTATGCAGTCTCTGGGGCATATAATACACTCTGTGTAAGAATTTGATTTGGATCAGTTTATCCCTAGAAGAAATTAAAGGAGTAATGCTGTCCTCTAAACATGCCTCCCAGTCCTCCCTGTCCAGGTCAGGCAAGTCGGTTTTCCACTGCTCCCCATAGGCGTTCCATCTTGGGGGAATCCTAAGAGATTTAAAGGCAAAGAAGCCCATGACGAGCATATTGCCCGTAACTGTGTCAGCAAGGGGGAAGCATTCAGCTCCAGGAAACACTGCGGGGCCCTAAGAACCTGGATACCCAAATACCTAAATTGTTCCACCCATATCAACGGAGTGGCCTGAGCAGCAGCATGTGCACTGGGATCTAAGGAGAACAGGGTAGACTTATCCCAATTGATACGGATCCCCGAATAATGACCAAATTCATTAAATATCGCAAGGGCTGCCTCCAAGGAGGAGCTGGCATCCTGGAGATATAGGAGAGCATCGTCGGCGTATAACGAGATCTTATCCTCTATAGATCCCACCTTCAGTCCCTGGACCCTCTCAGATCCCCTAATCATAATCACCAGGGGCTCTAATGCAAGGGCAAAAAAAGGGAATAGGGGACAGCCCTGTCGAGTACCCCTCTGTAACGGAAATGGCTCAGACAGTTGGTCATTATAAAGCATCTGAACCCATTGGATGAGCTTAGGACCGAATCCAAATCTCTGTAACACCTCCCACAGAAAATCCCATTCTACCGAGTCAAACGCCTTCTCGGCGTCTAAGGAGGTGATGACTCTCTGTCCACTATTCTCATGGGAGATGGAAAGATTCAGAAAGAGGCGGAGGAGGTTAATGTCAGTGCCCTTTCCGGGCATGAAGCCCATTTGATCGACATGAATGACCTCTTCGAGGACCTTAGAGAGATGGTTTGCTAAGATCTTGGCCAGGATCCTCGCATCAATGTTTAACAAGGATATTGGCATGTATGATGAGCATTCCTCAGGGTCCTTTCTCTCCACTATCGCCTCGAACATAGAATCTGGTAAGGTTTCTGAACTAAAGCACTGTTCCAAGAGGGAGGTAAATCTGGGAGCCAGTAGTTCCAGATGTTGCAAATAAAATTTGACCGCGATCCCATCCGGCCCGGGGTCTTGCCCGGCTTAAGTTGAGTGATTGCCAACTGGACCTCTTCCAAAGTAAAGTCTATGTCTAAGATAATACCGGTCTCTACGTCAAGGGCAGGAAAGGTAAGTTTGCTGAGGTAGGCATGAAGGTCAGAGGTACTTTAGGTCACTCGGGAGGAATATAGAGTTCTGTAGTAGTGTAGGAATCTATTATTAATGGTTCTTGGAGAACACAGTAGAGTCCCCTCAGAGTCCCTAATACAACTTATATGCATCTTGTTGTACTGTCCCTTGGCCAACCATGCTAGCAATCTACCATTTTTGTTGCTGTATTCGAAAATACATTGTGCAATATATAATTGGGACTTATTCGTCATTTCCATCCTAAGTAGGGACACCTGTTTAAGGGCATATTGCCAAGCCCCATATTTAGTAGGGCTGGGATAAGCTATGTGTGCTGCCTCTGTCCTGCCTACCTCCCTTTCCAAATTATCTAGGGACTGTGCAGATTTTTTACGTGCAGCAGCAATACAACCAATGTATTCCCCTCTTGTCCAGGCTTTAAAGACATACCAGGTCACTATTGGGGAGGTGGAATCAGCATTAGACAACCAATATTGACAAAGTCCCTCCTGAACCTTCTCCTGAACATTTGGGTTTTCTATCCAGAATCTGGACAAACTCCACAACCTCTCCCCTGGCAAGGTGACCCTCATTGGCGCATGGTCCGAGACCACCCGAGGAAAGATGGCCGTCTCCGACACCTTATGGATCATGATCTGTGTGGTTTTAAAAGATGTAGAGTGGCATGTAAACGCACATGTAGAAGAGTGAAAATGCCGCCAGACATCCACCAAGGAGAAATTGTCAGCCCACTGCCCCAGGTCAGGTGTCCAACAGGAGACATGGAAGAGCCCGTCCAGATCTGGAGACAGAGTCCTATAAAAGTCACCCAAGAAAAGCATGTCATCTACCCCATAGGTGAGAGCTAGTTGCATGATCTTCCCCAACAGAGAATCATCTGCCGGGGGAGGTACATATACGCCCACCAACACCATCGGGAATCCAGAAATCATCACATTAAGTATTATGAACCTCCCCTCTGGATCACTCCTGACATCCAGGAGCGGAAATGGAAGGGTCCTGTGAACTAGGATACTGACCCCCCCCTAGAGTAGGTGGAATAGGTTGCATGATAGTGCGATCCTACCCATGCTCGCTTGAGATCTAGAATGCGGGATCCCAAGAGGTGTGTTTCTTGTAGGATGCATATCTGAGGATTATATTTTTTGAGATAATTGAATACAAGAGACTTTTTGATACTAAAATTGAGACCCCTTACATTCCAGGAGACAACCGTTACCTTAGACATTGTAATATATGGGAGATAAAAGGGAGGCAGGGGACCCAGCCGGGACTATAACTAGTGAGACCCCCCGAAGATCATGGATGTAAAGATTGGTTCAGAGAAAATCACAACCCCCTTCTCATTTGTCAGCAAATGCACTACTACACCAAGGTACACTCTATATATGATTGTAGTCAAAAGGAACACTCAACTGAATGGCTTGCCAAAACTTAGAATAGTAAAAAGAAAATAAAAACAGGAACACCATTGTCCATGTTTGGTAAGCAACATCCAACCACCCATTCCCCCCACCCCGCAGGCCCCCCACAGTAGGGGACTGCTTGGATCCCATCAACCAGCCCTAGGGCAACAATAAACCTGGGAGACACGTCACAGACTTGGAGGTATACTCAACCCAGAACAGTCTTCAGTCTTAGTGTGCCCTATGTAATCAAGAACACTGAGGCATAGTGTACCCCCTGGGAGATGCTGGAGCAGAGAAAATGTTACCTGAGTCTGTAATATCTCCTTGCCGAGGCCAGGGGCACCAAACTTGAATTAGTCTGTTGCGTGTAAGATAGAATTAGTTTGACCAAAATAGAAAAAAAAATATAAAGATAGGAAATGAGCAAAAAAAATAACTTCCATCGCCTGTGTGAGTGGAGGGCATCACAGTCATAAGTCTGCCGCAGTGACCCAGCAGGCTTCAGAACACTAAGCGGACCAAGACCAGCCGGCAATATCAATAAGCCCTTGTAACCCCGCAGTGGAGTCATGGTGTAGTAGTGATCGGAGATCCTCATCCCTGCGGAGGCAGGGACTCCAGCCAGTCCGCAGCCCTCCTTGGGTGACATTAAAAAACGAACTGTCTCCCCATCGCAACCCGCAGCTTAGCCGGGAACAGGACACTATACTTAATAGCCTTGGTGCGTAGAGTTGCTTTGACTGTGTTGAATGGCCGGCAGAGCCTCTGCGCCTCCACGGAGTAATCAGGGAACCAGGGCCGGCTCTACCACTAGGCGGAGTAGGCGGCCGCCTAGGGCGCACTGCCGCCTAGGGGCGCCTGGCCAATGTTGATGTGTCACTGGCTGCTCTGCATTGATTCATGTAATAACTGACCCTGTCTGACTGAGATAATGAGATTGTATAAAGAAATAGTGACTGATCTGCCAAATAACCCCCCCCCCCGTCCCATCCCCATGAGGCTGTATTTGATGGGCACAGGTGAAGCTGCATTTGATGGGAACAGGTGAGGCTGTATTGATAGGTGCTGGTGAAGCTGTATATGATGGGCACAGGTGAGGAGGTATTGATTGGCGCTGGTGATGCTGCATTTGATGGGCACAGGTGAAGCTGTATTGATTGGTGCTGGTGAAGCTGTATATGATGGGCACAGGTGAGGAGGTATTGATTGGCGCTGATGATGCTGCATTTGATAAGCACAGGTGAGGCTGTATTGATTGGCGCTGGTGAAGCTGTATATGATGGGCGCTGGTGAGGCTGCATTTGATTGGCGCTGATCAGGATGCAATTCATTGGCACTAATCAGGCTGGGCAGGGGAAAGGGGGTGGAGTCAGGGGTCGAGCCAAGGGGGGGCGGCAAAATGAGGTTTCGCCTAGGGTGTCAAAAATCCTTGCACCAGCCCTGCAGGGAACATCAATAGGTGGTTATTTCTGTATGTCAGCTCCCCCGCCATTCTAGCCGTCTGTAGGGTCTCATCTCGGTCACGAAAATTCAGGAGACGCAGTATGAAAGTGTGCGGTGGGGCTCCCTTGGGCCCTGGCTGTGTTGGGACGTGGTGCGCCCTCTCCACGGTGAAATAAGGGGATAGTTGGGCCGCAGGCAAGAGAGTTTTCAGCAATTCCTCCACAAATGCCGTAGGGTTTTTGCCTTCCACGCCCTCCATTAGGCCGATGATGCCGGTATTGTTCCTCCACCATCTATTTTCGGCATCCTTGGCCCAATACTCCAGAGTCTTGATCTTGGACTGCAGAGTGTGCCATCATGCTCCGCCACCATGTCCTCAACATGGCCCATTCTCGCCTCCACATTTGTCAGGCGGGAGCGAACTTTGTCCATGTCTTGATGAAGCAGGCCCATGTCTAGCTGTATGGCCTCTATTTTATGTGTGAGTGCCATTTGGCATGTGGCTATGGCTGTCTGACATGAGGCATTCGCTGCCATGACCTCCGGAATCCTGGGAACACAGGAGGCAGAGGCATCTACAGTCTGTCTGCGACGCCATATTGGCACGCTGTAGTGGCTCCAGACCAGGTTGGGAAGTGTGGCCGGGAGAAGTTGGTATTTCCATGGGAAAGTGACGTTTCTTACCCCCTTTTCCACAACCCCTCTATTTGCCAGGCATCCACAGACCTCTCGGCAGCGCAGGGAAGCACAGCTACTCGGGTAAGGATAAAAGGCGCTACAACCCAGCAGAGCTCCGGGAAAGACGTCTGGTCACTTCACCATCTTGGACACGCCCCAATCCTGCTTCTATTTAGACAACAGTTGTTACCGAAATAGTGCAGGCAGAGTTGCCCCTGTATTGTCACAATGGCCTGTTAATTGCCCAGATATCCTCACGCTTGAGCATTTGTTGCCCACATATTGTCACGGTTGCTAATATAGTGATGATTATCTTTTTGTTGCCTGTGTATCACGATTGACTGTTTGTTGTATACATTTACCCATTTGTATCCTATGTATTGTCAGATTTGACAATTTTTGCCTGTGTATTGTCAAGTCACCCCTGGTAAGAGGATCATATTACTATAATTGAATCCCCTGCAGGCTTGTCACTATCAAGTTACCCCACTATTTTCCCTCTGTTTCAAGGTGTGCATGACATGGACCACTATTAAATGCTGCAATTCTATTTATTTCTTTATTTTACTGGCATGATGCACCGATTAGATAAATGCAAATGTTCACAGTTTGTCTTCTTTTTCTGACAATTAGTACAATTAGTATTGAAAGCGGAGTTCCACCCAAAAGTAGAACTTCCACTTTAAGTCCTCCTGCCCAGCTCCGGATGAGCTTTTGGGGAGGAGGGGGGATGGGGATACCCGATTTTTTTTGTGTACTTCCGCTCCGGTCGCCTTAGGCGATCGGAAGTGGAAGGTCTCCTTTCCCCTCCCTCCCGAAGTCTTGTGGGACACAGGACAGGTCACAGAAGACTTCGGGACCAATCACAAAGCGCAGCGCCGCTTGCGCATGCGCAGTGTGTGCCCGGCCATGAAGCTACAGCCGGGTGCCCACAGTAGCAATGCCGGCGCCGCGGAGGGGAGGGGGAGAGGAGCGAAGGCTATCCACAAGGTTTAGGAGTGTGTCTATGGGAATGTTTGACCATTCTTCCAAAAGCGCATTTGTGAGGTCAGACACTGATGTGGACGAGAAGGCATGGCTCAGTCTCCACTCTAATTCATTGCAAAGGTGTTCTATTGGGTTGTGCAGGCCAATCAAGTCCCTCCAGCCCAAACTCGCTCATCCATCTCTTTATTGACTTTGTTTGTGCACTGGTGCGCTGTCATGTTGGAACAGGAAGGGGCTACCCCCAAAACTGTTCCCACAAGGTTGGGAGCATGAAATTATCCAAAATGTCTTGGTATGCTGAGGCCTTAAGAGTTCCCTTCAGTGGAATGAAGGGGCCAAGCCCAACCCCTGAAAAACAACTCCACAAAATAATCCCCCCTCCACCAAATGATTTGGACCAGTGCACAAAGCAAGGTCCATAAAGACATGGGTGAGCGAGTCCTGACCTCAACCCGATAGAACACCTTTGGAATGAATTAGAGCAGAGACTGTGAGCCAGGCCTTCTCGTCCACATCAGTGCCCGACCTCACAAATACACTTCTGGAAGAATGGTCAAACATTCCCATAGACACACTCCTAAACCTTCTGGACTGCCTTCCCAGAAGAGTTGAAGCTGTTATAGTTACAAAGGTGGGGCCAACTCAATATTGAACCCTGCGGACTAAGACTGGGGTGCCATTAAACTTCATGTGCGTGTAAAGGCAGGTGTCCCAATACTTTTGGTAATATAGTGTGTGTGTGTGTATATATATATATATATATATACCCCCATTACTCCTCTATTCTATAGTATCATATACCAATGAATTTAACAACCCTCCCAGAGAACTAACTAGCTCCTCAGTTTGAGGATGGAACCCGTGTGGTACTATGGAGATAAGATAAACTATGGAATGTAGACATAAATCTTAGGTTTCCTGACTTCTTCCTGGCATCACACTAACAGAAATTAACTAGAGAAAAAAAGGGAGAAGTGCTTAAATAATTTTGTGAGAGAACCTCCTGGCCAAACTCCACCATGGTAAGACAAAGCAGGTCAAAATGGCAGTGAGAGAGGAATGGATGTGCGGAGGTCCAAAAGCTGTCTTGCAGCTATTCTCTATTAAAATCCATTGAGAAGCTGCCCAGGACACCAAAATACTGCATGCAGAGTGAATGGTCACTTCTTCTGGCACTGGCAGGGATTTAGCTCTATAAGTCTGATGAATGACTTTAATAATTTACAAAGGGAATGCTCTGAAAGATGCCTCTTTTCCCTTATTCTTCTCCTGCGGGATAATGAACATTAGCAATATCTAACGGATGAGGCCCCATGCATTGAAACAACTGGGGAGTTAGGAGAAAAAGTTCATGAATCATACTAAAAGGTGAGGCCACCTCTGTAAGAAACCAAAGCATCAGTTAGTTCTAGAACCACTCAAACTGAGTGAAATATTAAATAGGGTTCCTTACACCTGAGGGCATGCAATTCTGATGCTCTGGGAGCTGAGGCTATTGCAACCAGAAAGATATTTTTCAGGGATCTCAGCCAAAAGCTACCCGATTCCTGGGGTTCAAAAGGTGTCTCCACGACGTAGCCCTGCACCACAGGTAAATTCCACTTAGAGAATAGCTTTCTTCTGAGGGTCCGATTCTGTTGTCTTCCTTTTAGGAACTGAATCATTAAGGGGTTGGTAGCCCAGGCAGGACTGAAAGAATGGTAACACATGCTGAATTTTGATGCTCTGCAGGATAGGAGTCACATCCAACAGTAAACTGAACAAAGCAGTTCCATATCTTATTGTCAATGCAGTTCATGCCCGGTTTTCTTGCTTTCAGCATTGTCTATTGCTTCCTCTTCTTCAAAGAAAGGAATGTCCACACACAAGATATCGTTTCTGCACTTTACTGGTGTTCTTCAGGGTCGCTTGGCATTACTTTGCCCATCACACATATGGCAGACGTACCGTAGCCATCATTATGTGAAAGCAGCACATTACACAGAATTCATAAAGGGGTTGTAAATTCAGAAGGTTTTTTATCTTAATGCATTCTCATTAAGATAAAAAAAACCTGTGTGCCTCAGCCCCCCTAAGGCTGGGTTCACACCAGACCACGGGGTGGCTTATAGCAGGGGTCTGGTACGTCCCTGTTCACTGTTACAGGTCCGTTTTCAGCCCAAATGTTTGGCTGAATTCGGACCTGAAATGGATCAGATGACACACAGGACTCCTGTGCAATTCGCACCAGAGCTGCTCTGGAGATGTGTGAACTGGCTCCATAGAGAGCTGGTCATAATCTCCTGACATGCAAATTTCCACTGGGAAGAGACTTACTTACATATGAAATTTATCACTGACAGCCAAATTTCAAGGAAATTCCAATACCTATAATTTAATAGTTATTTATTTTTTATTTATAATTTGTTATTATTATTTCAAATGTTCTTTCTTATTTCCGAATTTCAGAAATTCAGAAATAAGAAAAAAATTTGAAATAATAACTAATAAATTATTAGTTAGTTATTATTTCAAATGTTTTTTCTTATTTCAGAATTTCCGAAATTTGGAAATAAGAAAGAACATTTGAAATAATAATAAATAACTATTAAATTATAGGTATTGGAATTTCGAGTGATAAATTTACCGCAAATAACCGCAAATTTCCAAATTTTCAAATCGGAAATTAGAAATTTGGAATTCGTCAGAATTGACGAATTTTGCTAAATTCGTTAAAAACAAAATTCAGAACGAAACGAATTGCACAAGCCTAGTGGCAGGCTGACTTGTCCGGCAATTCAAGAGGATTGACACACTCTGCTACTTCACCAGCAGTCTCGGGAGTGTATCTACATTGGCTGTAGCTCCAACAGTCCCTCAAATGTAGTAATTGGGATCGGGCAACCTCTTCTGGCCTCCACGTCCTTCCGAATTGAAATCGAAAAGCTCTTTGCGGGTTGGCCGCGTTGCTCATTATCACGCAGCCCTTCCAGATAGCATGCCCAAGGTTCCACTCTTTCTTCAGATCCTTGAACCTCTCCCAACTGCTGCTTTCCGGTCCCCGCAAAGGCTTGGGGACATGAAGATACTACCATGTCATTATCATCTTCCCACTACTCCCTGGAATTCTTAACAATGTCCATGACATGGGGTGGGACGTATGGATGATCCAGGCCCCACTCCAGGGCAACCTGTCGCTGTACCTCCCGCTGATACCGGGAGAACCTAGGTGGACTCTTGACCTTCCCTCGCCCCAGCAAAATATGGGTGTCAGGAGATTTGACTACCATTTGGCGGTAGGTTTCTGCCCTTGTCTGGGTGGTGGAAGGCCTGTTTGGCTGCTGGTACTGGGGATACCTGCCGCATTGTTTGAGTCCTGCAAAAGCCCCCGATTCATCCTCTTCTGAGGGGGCATCGAAGGTGTGTGAATGCCCCGTCACCCACTCTTCATCGGAACCATGGAGCCAAACTCCCCAGCAGTCTGGGTGTCCCCCAGTCTATGGCCCTGTCCTCAGCATCCCCACTAGGCTCACCAAGGGGCTCATCCCCCTTCACAACTGGCTCCGGCCCCGCTGGGATTGCTATGGGGTGTCTTACTCGGCCGGAATTTCAGGGACCCCGGACTCCCGCATGGCAGTACTCACGGTATCCAAGTCCCCGGTCTGGCCATAGGCCATGACAGCCTCCTCTCTTTCTCCATCCTCTGTCTTAGCAGGGAAGTTGGTTGACGGCAGTTCTACCCCACCTTGATGGAATGATCCCAGGCCCGCTCCGGCCTTCTAGGACTTCCGCAGCTGCGGACGTCAAAATCCTGTGCACAGGTCCACCGTATAGTATGATGGCTCCTGCTGTGTGGATGTTAGCTGGGTCAGCGGTTCACCACAATGGCCGCACCGGGCCCAGTCGGTAACTCCCACGGTAGGCATCTGACACTCTGGGCACAGTAGACATAACCACTCAGTCCCTTGTAGCACTCCCAGGGCGAGTTCCCCACGAGGCTCCAAACGGACCCCAGTGTCCACTCCGGCTTGTCCGGCAACCAGGTTAACGCTGGTGCAAGTTGACCACCTTCCTCCATCTTCCACTGCCTCGTGGTGTCTGAAGCTAGCTGCAAGTGCTGAGACTCTTTCAGGGCGTGGCACCACCCCCTTGCTACCAGATGGGCTGGCGCCATTAGTCCTGATAAGCAGGCTTGCTACAGGTCACACTGCTGTGACCCCTTGTGTGAAGGATGGAAACTTGCAGACACGCTGACACTAGCAAGACTTGTCCAAACCTTCTGACCTTGTTGGTGGTTGCTGGTAGCAACAGTAATTGTAGTAGCCACTGTTTTGCTGGAAAGAACACCTCTAACACAGTCTCTCCCTCTGTCAATGGAAAACCGTTCCAGGCATACTTTACTGCAAGCAGGAGTTTGGAGCACAAGTTCATGATGCCCAGCTTTTGCAAAACGCTGGGCATATATGTAATCCAGTGGGTGATGTCCAGCTTTTGCAGGGCGCTGGACATATCTGTAATCCATGGGCACGATCGCCTGCCGTGGTTTCCACGGGGAACAGCACATGTTTTACAAGTCACTGAATTGCAGAAAAGTCATTTACAAGTCACTGCTCCATGGCGCTGGTTGCAGCTACTAGACAAACAGGAATGGCAATTGGCGACTGCGCCCGCTGGTTACTATGGGCAATGGCACTTGTTATTAACCCCTTCCCGCCGGTAGGACGTCCATGGACGTCCTAGACTTTGAGGGGGGATATCTGAATGGTGCCAGCAGCTAGAGGCACCATTCAGATATCATTTTTTTCAGCTGGCGATTCTGCACACCCCAAGAACGATCATAGCGGCAGTTCAGATCGTTCTTGTAGGCAGCGGGAGGGGACGTCCCCCCCCTCCCGCCGCCATTCGGTGCTTCTCCCGTGCCGCCCGTACGATCGGCGGCAGGGAGAAGAGATCCGTCGCCGCAACCCCACACGTCTTAGCGGTCGACTTTTTTTACTATAGACTTACCACGGAGATCGACGACCGTGGTAAGTCTATAGGGGGGAGTTTCAGATCCTGCAGGTACCTGCAGGATGGCCGCCCTTCCCCAATTATTGTTCACGGTAACGGGTATCATTGGTCGCCCGCGTCAGCGGTTAACGGTAAGGACAAACAGATCATCGACGTTGGTCGCGGTACCTCGTCACTGAACATTTACTGAAAAGACGTTAAGTCACTGAACATTTTGTACACGACAAGGGGCACCTTTGGTGCCGTCCGCTAGCACGGGTACCTAATGTCTATACAGGTC
>BLSH010162242.1:2111267-2134865 GCA_018402905.1 Glandirana rugosa | reverse complement strand
CTAGACCTCCTCTGTAACTCTAAACATGTAACCTGTAAAAATTTTTAAAGCGTCGCCTATGGAGATTTTTAAGTACCAAAGTTTGGCGCAATTCCACGAGTGTTCGCAATGTTAAAGCATGACATGTTGGGTATCAATTTACTCGGCGTAACATCCTCTTTTACAACATACAAAAAAATTGGGCTAACTTTACTGTTTTGTATTTTTTTAATTCACTAAACTGTTTCTTTTCCAAAAAAAACGCGTTTGAAAAATTCCTGCGCAAATATCGTGTGATATAAAAAGTTGCAATGATTGCCATTTTATTCCCTAGAGTGCCTGCTAAAAAAACATATATAATGTTTGGGGGTTCTGAGTATTTTTCTAGCAAAAAAATGATGATTTTTACATGTAGGAGAGGAGTGTCAGAAATGGCCCGGTAAGGAAGGGGTTAAAGCACAGTTTGGTGGGCAGAGCACATAAGTCCTTTCCCGGTTCAATCCTTGCCAATAGCAAACAGTCACATTTCCTTGGCTCAGTTCACTTCCGTTGCTAGGGGTAATAGCTGACAGAATTACGTGAAACAGGTGAATCCCAGATTGGCCCTCTTAGGGGTGGCTGGTTGTTGTGGTTCACCTGATCACACTGCCCTCAATCACACTTTTCTGCACATACAGAGACACAGAACAGGCTGGTACTTTGTTTTGTTTTTTTATTGGGGAAATTGAACTTGGATGGGGTAGTTATGATTATTGGATGCCCAAGAATTGAACAGTTCTCTACATGGGACCACTACATACACCTCTGTATATACACTTCTCCATCTTCCTTCAGCACTGACATGCGCTGCACGCTACACTCCTTATTCCTCTCTCCTGCACAACTCTTACTTCTTACAGGTGAGACATGGAAGGATATTTACCAGGCCTCCAAACGTCTTCTTCAGCCTAGCTAGCACATGGTGAGGTCTGCTGTAGTTGAAACAGGACCTCCGGACCACCCATTACAGGCAGAGGCCAATATCCTCCAAAGTGTAGCAAAGTACTCTGTGCTAGCTAGTGCGATAGACTACTACTCACAGCCCATCTTTTTCCAGGCCCTGCCAGCTCCTCCAGCTGCAATGGTCTTCTCCACTGCCACAGCAACATAACAGTCCCACACTGGCTTCTGCATCCTTCCCAGACTGTCTCTCACCCCAATCTGCTCCAAAATGCCTCCTAACCGTATCCCAGGGTATATTGCTCACCAACTCCTGACACTTGTAGTTACACACTGAAGATCTTTCCCAGTACTGCTCTCTCCCACTGTCTTTTCTGCTCTGCCTTGTGCCTGGCACCAAGATCTCTCTCCTCCTGGCTGCACCCGAGCACTCCAGGCCCGGGTCACCCCCCCCCCAGACTGGGAGCTACCCCTAGGCCGTGACAGCCCACACTACTCCATCTCTAGACTTTCACCCAAACTTCTACTCCCAGACTGGGCTGACCCTGGGTATTTAAGGAGGCCTGCCCCCTGCCAATCCAGATTGGGGATTGGTCAGGGATCCTTAGAACACCCCAGATGGCTACACCTCCCCTCCCACCTCTTTCCAAAAAACACCAGAAGCTCCTGGAAAGAAGTGGGAGGTCCTGATGACCCCATCTGTGAATCACAAAGTTCTACCTGAGCCACTCCCAGCCCAGAATCAAAACAATCAGGCCTGCACTAAGTCAGGCTTGCCTAAATTTGCCTCACCTAGCAAAAAATGATTCTAACACCTACCTAGCGTGGAGGGCGCTACACTCCTGTCCTGCAGACCCACACACAAGGTTCCGGCTGCTCCGCTCGGCTTCCTTGCACCATGACATACACAACAAGCTCAGGCACTGCCACCGCCAGACCTGCCCCCTTCCGGCACCGCCCGAACACGAGCGCCACAGCAACATTTTTTAGTGACAACCTTTTTCTGTCACTGGCATTTATTGGCAGATGATAAGTGCCCGTTTTTACTGGCTGCCAGTAAAAATACTGACGGTTGGCAACTCTTGCCGACACTTTCTTCTGTCAGAATCCTGACCCAAACCTACACTTCCTCTGCCAGCATCCTGGCACTCACTAACCCTTTCTTCTCTGTTTGACAGCAACGTGTCTCAGATGGACCTGTTGCTCTATCAGCGTCCTTTCCCTCAGTAACACATTCTTCCACCATATGCCAACATCCTATCTTTGTCGACTCTGTAGAAAACTGTCATTTGATACAGTACAAAGAACATACAGTAAGTGTGCAAACTGCAGTAACTTAATGCAGCCAATCAGACTTCAGTTTACACTGCTGAAAGAACATCGATTTATCTTTTTCTGTATTTTTTTTTTTTTTTTCGTTTTTCTGAATACACATACATTTGCCTACTGCAGTCATGTCAGTTTCCGGGGCATTGGAACGCCTAATCGCTTTTCTCCCAGCCTACAGCTTTCTGGTTGTATGAGTTTACAACAGGTACACTTTATGTGTTAAACATCTGTGCCAAAACTATGCTAAGAAAAACTAAGTGAGAACAGATGTGGCATTTCGCTTGAATTTTACTTGAAAACATTTCTAATAAGATACATAAAGCTACGGTATGCATGAGAACTTCACACCCCCAAAGAAACATTCAACTATTAGAACGCTTTCTCTAGCAAATCTACATAAATATAGTATTATAATTCAATTTATATTTAAACATCCTTCTGGAAAAGTTATTTATGACCCATAAAGTGGCCTTAACAACATAACATTGCAAAGCATCACCTCCTATCAATACAGAGAAAGGTTCTCGCATAGAAGAAATTAGTCAAACTGGTCCACACTGACAGCGGCGATTTCAGAGGCATCTTTGCGGGTTTCTGCACGGATGCCTATGGAAATCGCACCTGTAAATCGCAAAAAGTAGTACAAGAATTACTTTTTGAAATTGGTGCAGCGTCGCACCGATTAGGACGGTGCCATTGCGGCTTTTGGCTCTGATTTGGCATGCGATTTGACATGTCGTGTCAGTGGGAACCAGGGCAAATATAGTTTTTTTTTCACACACCTGTGAGGTAATTTGAGCACGGGCCCGACTAAGAACCAGAGAGCTGTGTGGGAGAAGATTGTGTTTTTAATAAACAAAGAATATCATCTGTCATGACAGCACTTTACTGTTCCAGATGTCCCTCTAGGGCCCACAGGCTGCTGCTACCTATTATAAATTGTTCCTTGGTTGGTGCAGTGCTTGTGGGTTTGTCTAACCCTCTCCATTAAACATTCTTTATTCCATTTGTTCTCAGCCTTTTTAACCTCCCTGGCGGTATGATTATTTCAGATTTTTGGTGCTGAAAGCGGTACGATTATTTTGCATGAAAATTTGGCGTTTTATATTGTAGGCCTGTAATTCTTAGCAATAACTCACTTAAATCTGTCCAAACAAGAGTCTAGTAGACATCCTGGGTATGAAAAAGTTTGAAAAATGAAATCATAAATTATAATATAATAAATAACTATAAATAATTATCAAAAATAATAATATAATAGTAATAAAATGTATTCAATAATGTAATCAAACCAAAAACACTGAAATTTGCTCAGTTGCAGAATTGTCGCTGTCGTCACTTTCAGTGTCTGATGATAAATTTCCACAAAAATCTGTATCACTCAATTCTGCAAATGATTCTTATTTACTATCGGTGTTTTCTAGCTGATCAAAAACCACTTTTGACGCAAAGGGACACTTTTTGGTTGCTATGGACATTCTCATGTTTCCAGGCAGAAAGAATGACATTTATTATAAAAAAGTGCATGCAGGGCTCTGGGCAAACCACTAGGGACAAATGGGATGTGTAATGATTTCATACAGTAATGTAATCTATAAGACCGGAGTTTCATGATTTCACATTTATTTTTAACAGTAAACGGAGCTTACATACTGAAATACATTATATAGAAACACGTGACACTGTTTTCAAGTTATATTTTAAAAGCAGCGGTGTTCTGTGACATTTCCTAAGCAGTGAGATCGCCAGACTTGCCACTGCTTTTAAAATATAACATGAAAACTGTGTCACGTATTTCTATATAATGTATTTCAGTATGTAAGCTCCGTTTTACTGTTCAAAATAAATGTGAAATCAAAAACTCCGGTGGGTGTATAAAGATGTCCGCTTGCCGCCTTCTCTCTGTATCCTTAGTGTGGACGAGTGCGGGTGTAGCAATATGGCGGCGACAGCAGAGGCGTAACTAGAACCTTCAGGGCCCCGGTGCAAGAAATTATGAAGGGCCCCCTGGCCAGGGCCCTTCCCACTGATCCTGGGGCCCTTTACGCCTATCGTGGGTCCCTTTATTACGATACTGCAGTGGGGCCCTTTCACAAGTTCTGCAGCAGGCCCCAGGGGGACCAGGGAAGCACACAGGGGCCCTGGGAACAGCAGAAGACAAGTAAACTGGATAGAGGAAAATGGAGGAGATTGGGTCCTCTAAATGCCACCCCCGCCATCCCTCCTATTCAGGTGTACAAGGGAGGCACATGGGCCCCCTGGACCATGCGGCCCGGTTGCAATTGCAACCCCTATCGTTACGCCCCTGGGCGACAGAACATCACTTCCAGTTTCCATTTGTGAGGGGTTTCAAAAAATGATGCTACAAGGGCACTAAGGATGGCTGGAGGCTCTCTAGAAGGCTGGTGCTGCTGTGCGAAGCTGGCAGGCACTGAGGGAGCTGGGAGACTCTATGGGGGGGGGGGGGGGTTTAAGGGGTCAGCAGCTGGCTGGAGACCTGAGAGAGGGAAGTACCACTGTTCTAAACTTTTATGCAATGCCCCAAGTAGGTGTGTGGAGTGTATAGATTTATACATATATATTTGCATGCGCACCCCAATGCTTACCTCTTTGGCTTAAGAAGGCCACACTTTGTGCTTGTCCACGTGTGTACATTACATCTCCCGCCAATGAACCTTGCAGAGAACTGACTTGTTCTCTGCACAGGACTCCCAGTGGCTATTGGACACTAAGCTCTCCTGAGATTTTGAAAAAGAAGAAAAAAACACTTCTAGGGAATCCGTTCCCATTATGTCGCCACCCAAGTGGTGTATGTGCTTACACCTTGCGTCTTGATTTGTTTTTGGGTGCATATGTGTACACTTGCACACACTGTATGCACCTCATACACTCTATGTCCTCAACCTCTCCATGTTTGTTCATGGGCAGTTGTGTCTGTGCCCTCTTATATGCTCATGCCCACCCGCTCTATATGCGGTCACACACACACACACACATATATATGTATACTATGCCTCCCCCATATTTCACATTGATATTATCTTCCCCTCGTCGAAGATTTTTCCCCCCAAATAGGGGTCCAGTATTTCTTTTTTTTTTTATTTCCTAAAATCATATTATGTTTATCAATCCTGCATTTGTACCTTTTACACCATTTCTCCATATGTCCAGGCTCCGATACTGACAGATGTGTGTATATATGTGGATGTGTGTACATACATATGGGTATGTGCATGGAGACACATATGTATATTTTTGCATGTTTTTTATATATATATATTTTTTTATTTTCTAATATTTTATATTTATATATTCTTTTATACATGTGTGTGTTTGTGTGTATAATTTTGTGCATACACACACATTGACCGACTTCCAAATGAGTACAACATGCTCCTGACATAGTACTATACCCCCTGCATAAACACAAGAACCATTCCCCTTCACATTTATACATACATATTTTTTTTATATTTGTGTGCATATAAAACTGCAGATTGCAAAGAGAATTATGTTGTGTGTGTATATATACATTTACGAATTATGTTGTGTGTATACATACATTTACGAATTATGTTGTGTGTGTATATATACATTTACTTTTCCCCCCTGTAAGCATGGTGTTAACCAGCTAGGCTGGACTTAGGATCAGCGGCGCTGTTTGGCCACTAGGGGTCACTTGATGCCCAGTTCCTGGCGTCCCTCCCCCTGGGCCTCCTATAACAGGGTTCCTCTTCCCCTTCCTAGCCAGGGTCTGAAGAAAATACGAGAAGTATTGAAACGCGTCACCCTATTGGCTCCCTGCTTACTGACATCACTTCTGGTTTTTCGTGTCCTGGTGCCGGTGCTTTCCGAGGAGAGACACTGAGACACAAGCGGCTCGGCCAGCCGACCCGCAACCCTCCCTCCTGTTCCATCCCGGTCATCCACTCTGGAATGTGAAACAGCTAGCCGGCTGCTACCGAGACTATGCTTTTTACGCCTTGTTTTTTGTAAGTACCCATCTTTTACTGCATCTTAATACATTGTGGTTCATTATTACTGCACTTAGGTCTTGCGCTCTTTGTTCTTTTCTCCTTCCCCACAGAGTCGCTTATACTCTCCTGGCTGCTGCCCCTGTCTGTCAGTATTTACCACAAGATGGCTATGGATTGATTATAGAGAAGGACTGTGCATATTACACCTCTGGAGTGCAGTACTGAGGCAGTCCATTACTGCTGGTGCCATTCTCCTCTCATCTCCTGAGATTTTGGCAGTTATATTGAACCCAGGAAGGCTATATACAGTCAGGACCATAAATATTGGGACATCGACACAATCCTAATGTTTTTGGCTCTATACACCACCACAATGGATTTGAAATGAAACGAACAAGATGTGATTTAACTGCAGACTTTCAGCTTTAATTTGAGGGTATTTACATCCAAATCAGGTGAACGGTGTAGGAATTGCAACAGTTTGTATATGTGCCTCCCACTTTTTAAGGGACCAAAAGTAATGGGACAGATTAACAATCATAAAGCAATCTTTCACTTTTTAATACTTGGTTGCAAATCCTTTGCAGTCAAATACAGCCTGAAGTCTGGAACACATAGACATCACCAGGCGCTGGGTTTCATCCCTGGTGATGCTCTGCCAGGCCTCTACTGCAACTGTCTTCAGTTCCTGCTTGTTCTTGGCACATTTTCCCTTCAGTTTTGTCTTCAGCAAGTGAAATGCATGCTCAATCGGATTCAGGTCAGGTGACCGACTTGGCCATTGCATAACATTCCACTTCTATCCCTTAAAAAACTCTTTGGTTGCTTTTGCAGTATGCTTCAGGTCATTGTCCATCTGCACTGGGAAGCGCCGTCCAATGAGTTCTGAAGCATTTGGCTGAATATGAGCAGATAATATTGCCCGAAACACTTCAGAATTCATCCTGCTGCTTTTGTCAGCAGTCACATCATCAATAAATACAAGAGAACCAGTTCCATTGGCAGCCATACATGCCCACGCCATGACACTACCACCACCATGCTTCACTGATGAAGTGGCATGCTTTGGATCATAAGCAGTTCCTTTCCTTCTCCATACTCTTCTCTTCCCATCACTCTGGTACAAGTTAATCTTCGTCTCATCTGTCCATAGGATGTTGTTCCAGAACTGTGAAGGCTTTTTTAGATGTTGTTTGGCAAACTCTAATCTGGCCTTCCTGTTTTTGAGGCTCACCAATGGTTTACATCTTGTGGTGAACCCTCTGTATTCACTCTGGTGAAGTCTTCTCTTGATTGTTGACTTTGACACACATACACCTACCTCCTGGAGAGTGTTCTTGATCTGGCCAACTGTTGTGAAGGGTGTTTTCTTCACCAGGGAAAGAATTCTTCGGTCATCCACCACAGTTGTTTTCCGTGGTCTTCCGGGTCTTTTGGTGTTGCTAATCTCGCCGGAGCATTCTTTCTTTTTAAGGATGTTCCAAACAGTTGATTTGGCCACACCTAATGTTTTTGCTATCTCTCTGATGGGTTTGTTTTGTTTTTTCAGCCTAATGGCGGCTTGCTTCACTGATAGTGACAGCTCTTTGGATCTCATATTTAGAGTTGACAGTAACCGATTCCAAATGCAAATAGCACACTTGAAATTAACTCTGGACCCTTTTATCTGCTCCTTGTAAAAGGGTTAATGAGGGAATAACACACACCTGGCCATGGAACAGCTGAGCAGCCAATTGTCCCATTACTTTTGGTCCCTTAAAAAGTGGGAGCCACATATACAAGCAGTTGTAATTCCTACACCGTTCACCTGATTTGGATGTAAATACCCTCAAATTAAAGTTGAAAGTCTGCAGTTAAAGCACATCTTGTTTGTTTCATTTCAAATCCATTGTGGTGGTGTATAGAGCCAAAAAGATTAGAATTGTGTCGATGTCCCAATATTTATGGACCTGACTGTATAACCCCTTCTGGGTCATTATGGCAGGCCCTGCAGTGTGGGGAGTATCTAGAGTGGGAGGGGTAGCCCTGGAAATTTCCCGGTTTGGGGAAGGACTTTTTTGCCTGCGTATGCAGTCATGCATCCTTGTACTCTGTGTCTCCAGCACAGCAGTCTATTTTGGAAGGCACTGTTCAGGCCTTAGAGGACTTAAAGGTTTAAGGAAGCAATCTCGTGCCTATTGCCACTTGTAAATCTGCCTACTTGAACTACCTTGTTATGGAACTGTAAAAAGATCTTATTGCCATATGGATATCTTGGGATTACCAAGTTGTAGTTGTTATTCATTATATACAATAGAAAACTTCTAGAAGCTGTTGTCCCACCTGGTCCAATAAAATTATTGCTTCACAGTTAGTCCCGCCCATGTGTACCGTGTGTACCCCAAGCTGTATGTTTTAGTGCGCTGTGTCTTGAGACATAATTTTGGAGTCCACAGGGAATGCGCATCCTAGGATGAAAAACACTGCTCCTGCTCAGGGAGTATTGTCATACAAGAATAGGAAAGGAAGAAACTGGCAGGATCAACAGGTAAAAAAGTAACAAAAAACTGTAGGTAAGTATGACGACAAGTGGAGAGTAAACAATTTTTATTTGTTTTAGATTTACATACATATTAAAGGAAGCCTGTTGGAATGTTGGGTTCTACAATTGTTGAACTTTTCTTCTAAAAATGGTATCTCTCTGCCTGTCATGCTGATCAAATGGCTTTAATACTTTCTGATTCACTAACCTGGAGCAAGTATGAAGTACTGATTTCACTCGCTGCTTCCTTGTGCTGTATCAGTGACCCAAAGTATTAATATTCAATGAACGGCATGACTGTTAGCTGCCATTCTCAGGAGAAGTTCAGTGATGACAGTCCACATTTCTCAGCCTAGGTTCACTTTAACCACTTCAACCTCGGAAGGATTTCCCCCTTTATGACCAGAGCACTTTTTGTGATTCGGCACTGCGTTGCTTTAACTGACAATTGCACGGTTGTGCGACGTGGTACCCAAACAAAATTGGCGTCCTTTTTTTTTCCCACAAATAGAGCTTTCTTTTAGTGGAATTTGATCGCCTCTGCGTGACTTCTGATCACCGCTATAAACAAAAAAGAGCGACAATTTGGGAAAAAACCCAATATTTCTTGCTTTTTGCTAAAATACATATCCAAAAAAAATATATAAAAAAATAATTTATTCATCAGTTTTGGCCGATATCTATACTTCCTCATGTTTTTGGTAAAAAAAAAAAAAATCGCAATTGGAGTATATTGATTGGTTTGTGCAAAAGTTGGCTCATTTACAAATGATGAGAATTCATTTATGAGGTTTTTATTTACTTTTTACTAGTAATGGCGGCGATCTGCGATTTTTAGCAGTATTGCGGCAGACATGTTTGACACTTTTTTTGGGACCATTGGGATTTATACAGCGATCATTGCTATGAAAATGCAATGATTACTGTGTAAATGTCACTGGCAGGGAAGGGGTTTACACTAGGGGGTGATCAAAGGGTTAACTATGTTCCCTGTGTGTATTACTAACTGTATGGGGGCTGGGCTGAGTGGGGGAGGAGAGTGATCATTGCTCCCATATACAGGAAGCATGCGATCACACTCCTTCCCCCCGGTCAGAACAGAGATCCGTTGTTTACACTCACGGATCCCCGTTCTGTCACTGCGGGGGAACAATCGTGGGTAGCCGGTGGACATCAAGTCTGCCCTACCCGCTCCCTGGTTCCCCCTCTACATAGTGAGCGCACCCACGATCCGCAATCAGGTGATGGCGACATGCGATATCAAGCCATGTTGCCGCCGTCAATCTACGCCGGTGCGGTCGACAACTGGTTAAGGTAAATGTGTCAAAATGATATGGAATTCCAAAAGAACAGGCCTCATGCACATAGGACTAGAAAGAAAACCAAGTTTCCTGTGCTTGAGAAACATGTGTGCGGCTGGATGTATTCGTGTGTCTCTACTAGTTCAGCCTTCGCATTGGCTGTACTGCCACTCATAACAGGTCAGGAAAACCCAAGTGGAACTCTATGAAGAAAAGGAACAGAGGGTGCACCAGCCTAGCGCATTACCTTTGGAACAATTTATTGTTAAAAAATGTATAAAATTATACTTGCAAACGAGCACAAAAATATCTGACATGTTTCACGGGTTCTGAGTAAAAGGGGACACCCCTTGAAACGTGTCAGCTCTTTTGACTCTTCATTCCACAATTGGCACTCATCAGCAGACCACGCTGGGTGGAGCACTTGGCGGACTGTACGGTGCATCCGGAAAGTATTCACAGCGCGTCACTTTTTCCACATTTTGTTATGTTACAGCCTTACTCAAAAACTGATTAAATTGATTATTTTCCTCAAAATTCTAAAAGCAATACACCATAATGACAGCATGAAAGTAGTTTGTTTGAAATCTTTGCAAATGTATTAAAAATAAAAAAGGACAAAAATCACACGTACACAAGTATTCATAGCCTTTACCATGACACTCAAAATTGAGCTCAGGTGCATGCTGTTTCCACTGATCATCTTTGAGATGTTTCTACAACTTGATTGGTGTCCATCTGTGGTAAATTCAGTTGATTGGACATGATTTGGAAAGGCACACACCTGTCTATATAAGGTCCCACAAATAACAGTGCAAAGCAGAGCACAAACCAAGCCATGAAGTCTAAGGAATTGTCTTTAGACCTACGAGACAGGATTGTATCGAGGCACAAATCTGGGGAAGGGTACAGAAAAATGTCTGCAGCATTGAAGGTCCCAATGAGCACAGTGGCCTCCATCATCCATAAATGGCAGAAGTCTGGAACCACCAGGACTATTCCTAGAGGAGGCCGCCCTGCCAAACTGAGCGATCGGGGGAGAAGGGCCTTAGTCAGGGAGATGACTAAGAAGAACCCAGTGGTCACTCTGACAAAGTTTCAAAGGCCAGGCGGAAGCCACTCCTCAGTTAAAGGCACATGATAGCCTGCTTGGAGTTTGCCAAAAGGCACCTGAAGGGCTCTCAGACCATAAGAAACAAAATTCTCTGGTCGGATGAAACAAAGATTGAACTCATTGGCCTGAATGGCAAGCGTCATCTCTGGATGAAACCAGACATCACCTAGCCAATACCATCCCTACAGTGAAGCATGGTGGTGGCAACATCATGCTGTAGGGAGGGTTTCAGCAGCAGGAACTGGGAGACTAGTCAGGATTGAGGGAAAGATCAATGCAGCAATGTACAGACATCCTTGATAAAAACCTGCTCCAGAGCGCTCTGGACCTCAGGCTGGGGCAAAGGTTCATCTTCCAACAGGGCAACGACCCTAAGCACACAGCCAAGATCACAAAGGAGTGGCTATGGGACAACTCTGTGAATGTCCTTTAGTGGCCCAGCCAGAGCACGGACTTGAACCCAACTGAACTTATCTGAAGAGATCTGAAAATGGCTGTGCACCAATGCTCCCTGCCCAACCCGATGGAGCTTGAGAGGTCCTGCAAAAAAGATTGGGAGAAACTGCCCAAAAAACTGTGCCAAGCTTGTAGCTTCATACTCAAAAAGACTTGAGGCTGTAATTGGTGCCAAAGGTGCGTCAACAAAGTATTGGGCAAAGGTTGTGAATACTTATGTATATGTGATTTTTTTTTTTTTTTTTTTAAAGATTTACAAAGATTTAAAACAAACTCCTTTTATGTTGTCATTATGGGGTATTTTCTAGAATTTTGAGGAAAATAATGAATTTAATGCATTTTGGAATAAGGCTGTAACATAACAAAATGTGGAAAAAGCGAATGTGAATACTTTCTGGATGCACCGTATTTTGCTTGATTATATGCATTTGTTTGTGAGTATAATTTTATACATGTTTAACAATAAATTGTTGCAAAGGTAATGCGCTAAGCTGGGACGCCCTCTGTTCCATTTTCTCATGCTCATAGGAGCCTGGGGGCATATAACATAAAACTTAGGTGTATTTCCTCACATGGGGGAGCGACAGCTGCTGCATACCGCCACCCATAGAAATCAAGGATATGGCTGTGTACAGGTATATACTGGTACTTGGGTAAATATGGATGGATATAGACTGACTGCATCCAGCAGCATACATCCATATGTGTGCGTGTGCTTACACAAGTAACAGTGTATATATGATATAGCTGTACACAGGTAATTGATTACTGTGGTGGCTATAAAGAGCAGCTGTAGCTCCCAGGTGGGGAAATACAATCGAATAGTACATCATACTGTCACAGGTGCCTATGTGCATGAGACCTAAAAATAAACTAAGCATGTGTAAGATTTCATTTTGGTGAAAACTACACATCACAATGATTGCAATTTGAGCCATCACATTGTTCATACTTTGTGAACTGAATTCTATTCCAAATCGTTGAGTTCCCAAGTTTCCTAAATATAATGTGTTTGGTGTGGAAGCTACTATGCAAATTGCTTGCCCCTAAGGCCCTGTTGACATCTGAGCCAAGCTCCTGCATCCTGTTTTTTGCGTGTTTTTGTAGCATGCATTGGAGAGGCACTATTCATTTGAATAGGCCTCTCTCCTCCATAAATGTGCCAACGAAGCTCATATACCAACGCATGTCATGCGTTTTAGCACATTTTTTTTTGCACTTGCTAAAACACTAATTTCTGCCCCCATTTATGCTACGCACCGAGATGTGAATAGGGCCTAAATCAGACACAAAGACTAGCTGGCTGTCTGTGTATACCCCCTCAAAATGTACCTTTGTACATGTACCCATGGTCTAAACTCTCAAACTATTGTATTCTTTCTGTTACAAATTATCAATAGATAGTACCTGAACTAGTTTACCATTTCTAAATAAAGCAGTAGTCTAGACTCCCTCCCATAATGACCAAAAAAAATCTGCACAAGCTTTTGTGTCCATCATCCTATGTAATCAATGGGGGCTATTTACTGACAAAGTACTTAGTTGCAGATCTGTGTTAAACTCTAGTTGGTACAATTGCTAAAATTGCCCAATCGGACAGATAGATACTAATTGCTAGTTGGTAACCATGATTTAGTACTAATTTTCAGTTAAATGCTCTTTAGAAAATAATGCTCTCTATTTCCAGTTCTCTGCCCCTGTTTTCGCCCCAGGGCATCAAAAAGGTAACATTGTCAGTATTAAAAAGGCTAAAGTTCATATTTAAAGAAATAAATCTACGTCTACAGTCTATGAAAGTTTACTTCTAGGGTTCATCATATTAAAATAGCCAATGTTAAAGTACAAAAATATTTCAAACTTAAAAAAAAAAGTAAATAAAATGCATGCTAATCCATTTTAACAATCAGCATGGCCACTTACTGTGAATGGTGATATATGGTATTAATTACCAGAGTGAATTAGCCTTTCACCTTGCAGACTAGAGTTTAACTGCTTTCTTATGAGTCTGCGGTCTCCTTTCCTGCAAGTAATTTTCAGCATTCGCGGTATCTCTGTGGTATCTGGATGCAGCTCTGGCCCATAGGGTACGACTGTGCCCAGGGGAGCCAACTGGTAGCTCAGGGCGTAAATAAACAGAGTCTGATACACAGGAATTCCTTACACAAACCTTATTTTCTTGATGTGCTTGAGTCTTTTAACACAGGAAATTGTTATAAGGAGGGAAGACCCTGAAGGAAGAGTTTGGAGGTCTGAGGGTTAATCCTAGGAATAAAGGCCTTAAAATGAAAACAACTGTTAGTTTAAAAATTGTTATTATACTTTGGAAAACAGATGAATTAATAGAAATCTGTTGGAATGATTAATGATAAAAAATATATAAATACTGAAACTTATAAGGATATGGTTGTGATTTTGAAAAGTGAATTCCATTTGTACTTGTACTGCTGATTATAGCATGAGGGTGGTGGCAATGATACAAATGACTGATGTGATTTTACAATATATATGTGAGTATATTGACAGCGCTATATAAGTACCTGTAATAAATAAATGAAATGTCCGTAGGACCACTCTTAGCCACTGGCCTGGAATTGCAGTACTCACACTCATTGGTACAGAATATATCCAACACTGTGTGGTCACTTAACATAATGTAACCTAATGTATTTAGTACTAGAGATTGTGCCAAATAATGTGATCATTGATTTGATTACAATAGACTGGGAATATGTGACATTGTATCTGCTTGAACCCTTAAAAATGTCACCTTCCAATGGAAGCCTCTTAAGACAGGGCTGGAGGTGTGGTGCAATTACATCTTTTAATTTACCTTCATTGCCTTGACCTAACTAACCAGCCACCTATTTATTGCTAGGGTTGTTAAAATGCCTCTGTTATATCAGAAATTCTGAATGATATTGGCAGCTACGCATCACTAAAGATTAAGAAAGTAATTCAATTATGTGCCATTTATATAAAATAGTTGCCTACATTTACATTTACCAGAGCCAGTACATGCCAACCAAGCTGTAGACTTTTTGCCCAAATCCTATCTGGTCTGCCTACTTTTTGGTGAAGATCTGCATTTCAGTGGCTAGAAGGTTGGAAGAGATATTTTGGTACAAATGTTTGGCCTAAAGTGTACACTTATCATCTTAAATTATTGTTCATTGCTAATTCCCCATAATGCCTACTGGATTAGGAATGAAGGAATTGGGAACCAGGATGAGCTGGTCAGCCCGGACACTCTAGTTGCTCAGCCACAAGCTCTTACTGGAGGGTTCCAAGGCTTTTCTAGGCCACCTGGGAGAAATAATTGCATTGGTTCTTTAGTCAATGCTTCCAGAGATGCTTCATTATTAGATGTTCAGATTCCCTATAAGAGCATGGCCTTCAACTTGCAGTTTGTAATACCCTTTATTCTTACATTTTCACTTTAGTGCCTAACAAATCACATTTGCTTACCTATGCCAACTATAACAAATACTCACTACCAAAGAGAGGTGCCGCCACTATGAGACCAATAAGGGTCCACTGACATCAGCTTGGTCAACTGTGGTGAGTTGAATGCATGCACATTAATGTGCATTGCATTTGGGCAGTCTATTCATTCATGGGCTGCCCAACACACCACAACAGGTAAAAAATTGTGCTTACCGAATTTTCAGAAGTGCACTGCAATGCACAAGAGTGCAGTGCTGCATGTTGCATGTCCGTTGGGAAGCCAGCCACAATGAATGGCACCACATCACGCCAAAGCATGTAAGGTATGTTGAGGCAATATGATAGTGTAAATGTGCCCCAATACATGCAGATTATTAAAGTATGTCTGAAGTCAATCTTAATGTTTTGGAAAGAGTAGGGAATATATTAAACTCCCATCAGTTATTTTTTTTTTCTGTCAGTATTTATTGGGGAGAGTCCCCCTTACTTCCTTTAGATTCCACAGAAAGTAAAAGGAAATCTCTCAAGATGAAGAAAATCCCCGTTTGACAGTCATCACTGGAAGTGTTCCCATTGGAGAATTCCCCACTTTTCCTTTTCTTGAGATAACGAAAAATTTATTTTTCATGTTCTTGTGTAGCAGTGTCTGGCCATGTCCTGTCCCGATTTTAAAAATGGATCTCTATAACAGACAAAAAAAAAAAAAATTATACTATATTGTCAAATGTATTGGGATGCCTGCCTTTACATGCACATGAACTTTAATGGCATCCCAGTCTTAGTCTGTAGGGTTCAATATTGAGTTGGCCCACCCTTTGCAGCTATACCAGCTTCAGTTCTTCTGGGAAGGCTGTCCACAAGGTTTAGGGGTGCGTTTATGGGAATACTTGACTATTCTTCCAAAAGTGCATTTGTGAGGTCAGGCACTGATGTTGGATGAGAAGGCCTGGCTTGCAGTCTCCGCTCGAATTCATCCCAAAGGTGTTCTATCAGGTTGAGGTTAGGACTCAAGTTCCTGCAGACGAAATCAAGTTCCTTCACCCTAAACTCGCTCATCCGTGTGTTTTTGGACCTTGCTTTGTGTAATGTTGTAACAGGAAGGGGCATCCCCAAACTGCTCCCACAAAGTTGGGAGAATGAATTTGTCCAAAATGTCTTAGCATGCTGATGCCTTAAGAGTTCCCTTCACTGGAACTAAAGGGGCCAAACCTAACCCCTGAAAAACAACCCCTGATGCGACCAATATGGAGGCACAAGTTCATGGCCTCTGACAGATTATGGGGACACTTTTGACTACCATCTATGCTGCAGATTCTATATTGGGATTTTTTACCACCAACCTGGCTTCTAGCTCTCAAGCACCCATTGGGGAAATATAGATAAGTGCCATCTTGTTCAATATAACATTTGATCAATATGACAACTTACAGTCTTTCTCCATTGATTCCTCACATCTGGGGCCAGTACTGCAGCTCAAGGATGGGACTCTCTGGTATGCATGTCCATCTGTATCTGCACACCACCATTGTTAAAATACTAGAATTCAATCAGCGCAGACCTCTGTCTAATTAATTATAGCAGCTGAAAACTAAAGAATCAAATTATCCAATTCCTCAAGTCCAAATTTACACAGAGTGCAGCGCTAAGCACGAAAATTCATAAAATCATATAGTCCATATGCATCACCACCAGTGTGCAAGATAGTGAGAAATGCAATAAATAAAGTGATCCAGTGCTTGATCCTCCACCAGTGGCTAAATTAGCATGATCAACTCCACCAGGTCAGCACGACACCAAAAATTCTCAAGATCGAAGTATGAATATTGACATGTAAACAGAAGAGATATATAGTGCTCTCTGCCAGTAACTTTAAAAACGTTTTATTCAATAAAAGATCTACTCACAAAGCCAGCACTGTAACCCAGTGCTCGGTATACAAGCGGATGTCTCGTCAGTGCATAGAGAGCTTCTCAATACGATGTGAGGCCGATCCGATCGGTGATGGTCGCGGGTGACGTCTAGCTACTTCCTGTTCCGTACGCGTTGCGTTCCAATGACCGGAACTTCGTCAGCGGATACGGAAGCAGCGTAGGACGTCCATTTAACAAAGCCACTCAGAACAGGAAGTAACGCCCCCTGTCCCATAGGGTTGCCATAGCAACCTCCTACGCACCCGAAAACACTCCAGGGCTGTGACTACATCATGAGAAACAAGTACTACTTGTAAACAAAGAAACATTCATTTGTATAAAAATTATGAATTTGTATAAAAATAGTTGCCACCGTATATATACAATTAATACAAATCTATATAAAATCATTTAATAATGACATTTATCAGACATCATTCCGCGTTCATCACCACGCAGATTTACAAATGTATATTGATCAGAAATAAAACAATTAATTAATTACACCACCATTGCTGGCTGTAATGGGGGTGGATAAACGTGCACCTTCTGCATACTCCTGTTGATTTACTGTTTTTCATACTAAGTTTACTCTAATCGCACACCCCTTTGAGCCCCTGAAGAAGCCGACCATGTGAAGCCCGATGGGATGAGTCATCCTTCCCTATTTTAATATATGTTCTATGCAGTTAACACAATATATTTGCCATAATCACATGTATACTGTATACACTGGGAAGGACCTCTACCTTCAGGGTGTTTTTTTGGGTGGAATTAAATGTGTGGAAACAATTAATGTTTAAAGGGGTAATATCCCCTAACGTGTCTTATCTTTATTCTATATGTAATAAAATCTTTTCTACTTTTTTAAAAAAATGTTTTGGTCACATCCGTCAGCTAAACTAATGACCTCCAGGATCCATCTCCAAATCTTTTAATATAACTAATGGTACAAGACAGGGCTGCCCCTTATCACCCATAGTATTTTCTCTGGCTATTGAACCTTTAGCGGAACTGATTAGATCCAACGATAAGATTACAGGAATCACTGTAGGCGACCAAAAGCATAAGTTCAGACTTTTTGCTGATTTATATAATCTTAACTCTAACCAACCCCTCACAATCACTACAAGAGGCCCAGAAGACACTGGAAGCATTTGGAAGAGTATCTTACTATAAAATGAATGAAAAAAAAATGCTTTGTCCTACCCATGAACATCCCCAGGGAATCGATTACATACCTAAAATCCAACACCAGCTACAATTGGGACTCTTCGGAAATAACATATTTAGGAATCAAACTCACCTTCCCCACAAACAAATTATATAACGCTAACCATCCCAACCTTCTGAATCAAATTAAAAAAGATGCCCAGAACATTCAAAAGACACATCTGTCATGGATAGGGAGAATGGCAGCATTTAAAATGCAATCTCTACCTAAAATATGATACATATTCAGAACTCTGCCTATACCAATCCCTCAGAAATTTTTCAAATAAACCAATAAAATAATTAGAGAAATCATTTGGAATGGGAAAAAAACAAGAATTGCATTATCCATAATGAACCGCACCAGAAACAAAGGGGGTATGAATTTACCCGATATTTAAAAGTACTATTATGCCTCCTTGCTGGATCAATGTAAATATTGGATCAAACATGCGGATGATAAGACTTGGCTATCTATAGAAAGAGAATACACGGAAAAAGGTGACCTATTATCATTGACGATAGCTTTTCTCAACTTAACTAAAATAGTTATACCTAAACTACTAACTATTAAAGCTACTCTAACAGCCATTAAATAATTAAGTACACAATTTCACAATTATGATGAGCTAAAATGAATTCCCTTACCTATAAATGTACTACAATACGCCAAATCCAGAATATCTACTAAAGAATGGCTCAATCAAGGATTACATTTTTTTTTACTCACTCAATAAGATTGACAAGTCCCTCATATGTTACAAGTTACAAAAATCCAAGCATAACAAGGAGTTTAATAGTTTAATCCAGAAAAGGAATGGAAGGTTCCCACTCCAATATGGGACTTTAATTTTAAGCTCAAGTACACTAACCAGCAAGGCATTACTTTTCTTTTATAAAAACCTATCTCGACAGCCTGAAAAATTTAAAAACCCCAATTTTCTAAAATGGGAGAAAGACCTAGGACAAACATTCAGTTCAGACAGTTGGAACAAAGCCCTTCTCATAGGTAATAAAGCCTCTTCCTGTATTGAACACTGGGACAATTTTCAAAAAATAATCAATAGATGGTAACTCAGGCCATGTAGAATTGCTAAAATATATCCTACTGCCTCGTCACTATGTTGGAGATGTAGTAGTAGATTAGGATCATTATTCCATATGCTATGGGAGTGTAAAAATCTTTCAAGCTTTTGGAACTCCATCTCCACGTTCATAGCCTCAATAACAAGCTATCTTAATAAATTAACACCAGCAATGGCCCTATTAAATATCAATCATATATCCGAAAAATTATAGAACAGTGGTTGCTAATATACTCATTGCGGCTAGACTATCTATTACTAAAGACTGGAAATCACCAAATGTTCCGAACTCTCAGATGTTGTAATAAGGCTCAATAACCAAGCCCATTACGAAATGATGCTGGCCCATAAAAATTATAAAATGAATACTTACAAAGAAAAATGGCAAACTTGGATTTCTCACCCTAAAGCTTCCATAAACTTGAAACAAACCCTAAAAACTCAAGGTGTATCAGTTGTTGCAGATTCCTCCTCTTAAATATTCCATTGAGTTATCCAGAATCCTTAGTTGCTGATCTACCATGTTCCATATTAAGACAAAACAAGGGGTAGTGCCTATGGTTTATAAGCCTTATTTACAGTTTGTTCCCATTGGGGTAAATGAGGGTTTTGACCGCGTCACTGTAAATCTTAAGGCTCTACCCCTTTGTACTACTATGGGTACATTATATTTCATCACTAAAGCTATCAAATACTGTCTATCTATATTATGAATATGCTCTCAATTGGTGTTGGTTGTAAGTGACGTACATTGTAATCTTGTTTACCTGTACAAAATATGCATAACATTTGGACTTATGAAAATGCAATAAAAATGTTAAAGTTTAAAAAAAAAATGTTTTGGTATTGATTTTGAGATGAGTTTTTCAGTACCTTTCCCATCGTTCTACATACTGTTTTTACTGTCATTAAAGGGATGTGGTGCTGATATTTTCAGCCAGGTTCATGTCTTAATACTTCCCTGAAAAACAACTCCACACCATAATCCCCCCTCCACCAAATGATTTGGACCAGTGCACAAAGCAAGGTATTAGAGCAAACAAAGTAGATTCTTCCTTGGGTTGTTTTTCTGAATTATATATCATATGGACGCCGACCTAATTTTGAAAAAATCTGTATGAAAATTCTTAGGAAAATTTTGTATGAACATTCTCAGAACATTCACATGTTGTTCAAAGTAGTCCAACAAGTTTGTTTTTAACATTTGATTTTTAAATGAATGGACTTTACCAAACAAAAACCACACACACTGTTAGAAATTTGCACTTTCGAGAAAAAAATGTCATCCTGATCCTCCTAATTTTCTTGTCACAATGGTCATCAACGAACATCAATTTGACCCCACTAAGCATTATAATATGAAGGAACATTCTTACAGGGAAGGATGTTGAATTGAAATTCTATTAGTGTATGCCCAGCTTTAGGCTTTGGGTCAGCCTTGTTCTAATAGTAATTTCCTATCCTGATTTTACATGCATGTAGATTTTAACAAACGGTTTAACACTGTCATCTTTAGAATGCGGAATTACGACTCATACTTCCCGTCTACAGACCAGCCTGCAAAACGTTCTCATTTTGTTAGTGTGCATTTATTTCTAATGTACTCTAGTAAATATTCTACTTATTTACTAGTTGACTGCTATCCAGAGTTTACTGATAACCCCAAGTAAAGTGCTATGTTTGACATTCATTTCCTATCAACTATTTTTGTTTCCCATCTAAAATAGGAACAAAGCAATGTGAGTTTACATTACAAGCATTGTGGAATGTACAAGAAGCAGATGAAAGGACCTGGTCCTGTCTGCCAGCAACTGTCAGAGATGTTTATTTTGTGAAAGATGCTGCTGCTTCTTACAGTAAGCAGCACAGAAAACATGGCATTAACTGATGCAGAATGGCTGCCATTTGTTGTAGATCGCAAATCCCCTGAATGGGAGCAAATGGATCTGATGGATTGCAGGGGGGACTTCAAAAATGTGATATACTAGGATGAACAAAGCAAGAGAGGTCACAGCAACCAAAACTAAGCTGCCCCTGAGTTAGACATGAGCGTCAATATTTGGCTGGGTCAATTTGTTGTCTCTTAAGATGACCCTATCACCACAGGGTCACTTTTAGCCAAGAGGTCACCTCTAGAGATTATACACTTTTTATGTCAGCCTGTATATTGAAAAGCTGGTGCTTCTCTGCTTTCCCACCACTGCAAATATTCTATATTTCTAGGTTTGTAAGATTGTTGCTACCCCTCTGGCCACTGGTTTCTCCTGTTGCCCCGTACGTCACTACAGCAGGCAGCGAGAAGAGCAAGAATTTGACTTGTCCAACGGGAGTGAAGATTCAGCATCTTTTTTTTTTTTTCTTCCAAATAAAATTTTTTATTATCAATTTCCATTGATCGATTAACAAAGGAAGCAAACTCAATATGAACATCATCAAAATGTGCACAGTATTAGTCTACTTAAAATACTGAAATTTTGCTAAAGTACAGTGGGCATCCCATAACCTCCCATCCCTATCCAAGTAATTAACCCTCAATCCCTCGATAAATAAAAAAAATTGCGGACTGTTCTCGGACTCTGGAGTACCTGTGAAAATTTGGTGTGCCTTGCTGTGCAGAAGTGGGGGATTTAGTTCATCTGCAATCCCTACAGGGTTGTGCTACACCAGCACAGCTAGAGAACTGACCACAGTGTGCTTTCCTGCTTAGTGTGGTAAGTTTTTAATAGGAAAGCAGAGGGACTAGCAGGAACACCAGGGATTTCACATAAAGGAAGCAATACAAAGAGAACAGGATACTTTCTCATACAAGTACATGGAACAGCAGGCACATATCAGGAATATGAAATGTTGGGATAACAAACGATGTTTGTGTATTTGGCTCACAGTAAACCTGCTCTCACTTTGTTGCAACTATACCAACAGTATTTTTTTTTAAAAAAAAACATATAGTTCATTTTTAATAAATACTAAAGAATGGGATGTTAAAAAAAAAAATCTTTACCTTGATCAAGGGTGTCCAAACTTTTCAGTACGAGAGCCACATTATATTTTTTCAAATATCTGCGGCCCAAAAAAAAATCTTTATAAATCAACAAATCAAACTTAAATGAATGAATACTTTTTTTTAAAAACAGGCATATGATATTGACTAGTGCAACAGAGCAAAAAAAAAAATCTGTAAAACTGATGCCCCCCTCAAAGTCCCCATCAGAATTCCAAATTACATAAGGGTCCCCATCAAAATCCCCCTAACAGAGTCCCTACTAGTATTCCCCTTACATCAGGGTTTCCATCAGGGTCCCCTCTTACATCAGGGTTCCATCTTACATGAGAGGGCTGGATAAAATCTTGGGCTGGGTTTGACCCACAGGTCGTAGTTTAGAGATCCTTGGCAAGATCTTGAGCACATTGGAAACCATTAGTAGCATATGCCATAACCCAGATTATCTTTCCTATTGGCCTAGCTACACAAAATTTATAGACCCCTACAAACACCTATGAACACAGCCAGAAGTGTATCTGCCATAAGGCACTAGTAGACCAATGCCTAGAACAACAAGTTAGGAAAATCATAACCAAAGCACAACCCTTTACAATTGGTGTCATCTTCTTCCTTAAGGCCTCATGCACACAGGACGTTTTTTGACTGTTTTACAGCAGCTGTTTTTAGATCAACCTTAGATTGTAAGCTCCTTGAGGGTAGGGACTGATGTGAATGTACAATATATATATGTAAAGTGCTGCGTAAATTGACAGCGCTATACAAGTACCTGAAATAAATAAATAAATTGAGGAAAAAAATAAATACTGTCTGTCCGGATCTGGAAACTTGTAGGTAAATCCAGCAGCAAAACAAAGTAGGAAAGGGGGCGACTGCTGAGATGAGTCACAAGACTTTCTCCCGAGTTACTTTAAGATTCAAATGCAGGGCAAAAACCTGTATACAGTTATTTGTATTCCACAGACTTCACAGACAGCCTTTATTAGTTTGCAGATTTTACAGACTGTCCAGTCTGGATGGGACATATGTCCAAAAACGGGACGTAAACTTAGAATTTCATTGAGCCCTCTTTCAGAACACTGAGTAGAGTCGTCAGCGGGGGAAAGGATGAAACAAAACGACGACCTAAATGGATGTTCAAAGGTCTAGGCCTGTCTGTCATAAATAAAAAAAGGAGTTAAATAAATAAATAAAGTCCATGAACATATCGCGACAGTTAAATGCGTCGTGAAATGTATATATATAACATGTAAGTGTAGTCAGGGATGGGAGTTCCTCGAATGTTAGATTCCAACTAGATTTTTGTCGACGACATTTTGTCAGTTTTTTG
>BLSH010162242.1:2100787-2111257 GCA_018402905.1 Glandirana rugosa | reverse complement strand
CTTAAGTGTCCTGTAGCTTGGTAGAAACTAATGCTAGAGTACATATCAGGGAAATTTGGAGACTCAACCAAGAGGACATGTGTATTGACTTAAAGCTGAACTCCAGGCATGATCTTCATTGCATGCTTACATTGGTCCAGCTTGGACTGATGTACCATAAGTATGCATATCTTGTACCTGATGGACCAGTGTAGAAGCTGACAATTCATGTAGTAATTGCGCCAACCACAGAAAGTCCCTTGCTTGGCACTGTCATCTTTCACAGAACACCTTGTATTTATTTCAATGAATACAAGGCATTCTCTGATTGGATGACCTGGGGAGGAGGAGCAGTGATGTCACAATCTCCACGTCATTCAGTCAGAGAACACCTTGTATTTATTCATATTCTTAACATCGAGGATAACAACTCACTGGCGTACCTTCAACTCTTCCTGACAGATGAGGTGATAGATAAAATTGTTACCGAAACAAACCGGTACCATGACCAACAATCTGCTACTTCTCATCTGAGGTTTTTGAGAAGTAGAATATGGGAACCAGTCACCAAAGACGATATTTGTCAGTTTCTGGGACTAATTATTCTTCAGGGAGTGGTGGGGAAACCTCTGCAGAAATGGTATTGGACCACGAATATATTGCTTGCCACTCCATTTTTTGGCACCGTCATGTGTACAAATTTTCCCTCATAATGAAATTCTTGCATTTTGAGAACAATGAGGACTTTGATAAAAAGACTCATCCTGCCCCGAAACTGAAAAAAATTTGGGAAGTATCCCAAATGATTATCAAAAATTTCCAAAGGAGCTATGTGCCAGATAGAGACATTAGCATAGACAAAAGTCTAATGGCATACAAGGGAAGGCTCAGCTGGATACAATTCATCACATCAAAGCGAGTGCGATTTGGCATAAAATCGTTATTATGCGAATCAGCATCTGGCTACATCTGGAACTCCATCCTTTACACTGGAAAGGGGACAACATTTAATGAAAAATACAGCGATTATGGAATGGCAACCTCTTCTTCTGTTCTTTCGCTCATTAAGCCATTACTAAATCAGAGCAATTGTGTTACTACTGACAATTTTTACACTTCCCCTGAACTGTACGAGTTTCTGTTGCAGAACAAAACAGATGCCTATGGTACTGTTAGGGCAAACCGGTCCAACCTGCCACCAATGTTTGGAAAACAGAAGCTCAAGACGGGAGAAATTGTTGCCTGGCAGAAAGGGAATATGACGGCACTGCGGTGGCACGACAAAAGAGACGTGTGCCTGAGTACCGTGCACAACACCGCCACTACTATGGTACACACAAAAGGTGGAAAGGATATAATGAAGCCCCAGTTAGTGCTTGATTATAATCACACCATGGGAGGTGTCGACAGAGCTGATCAAGCTATGACATTTTATCCCGCAATGCGCAAGCAACAAAAAAAAATTACAAAAAAATTTTCAGGCACATTTTTTGGAACAATGTCTATGGAATGCCTACATTCTGCACAAAAAAAGAGTCACAGGCCTGTGGTGGTTCATGCGGACTTTATTTGGAAAGTTGCAGAATGCATTTTTGGCAAAGACCAAACACCATCATTGGCTGTCAACAGGTCTGGATGTCATGCCGTTTGTGTTGTCCACCCTGAACGCCTGACTGGTCGTCACTTTATGGACTATATACCACCAGCCGAAAAAAAGTTACCACCCACAAGAATGTGTGTGGTTTGCTGTTCAAAGAGGCATGACAAGGGAAAGAAAATCCGCAAGGAAACCAGATTCCATTGTCCCGATTGTGACGTTGGACTTTGTGCAGTACCTTGTTTCAAAATCTATCTTACCCGAGATGTGTACTAATCTTATATTTCAGTGACTTAGTAATATTGCACCCTTTTTTGATGAAATGTCAGTGTTTTTGGTTTATGGTATTGAATAAAATGTATTATTATTATTATTATATTTGTTTTTGTAATTATTATATTATAATTTATAATTTTGTGTTTCAAACTTTATCATACCCGGGATGTCTACTAGACTCTTGTTTGGACAGATTTAAATGAGTTATTCCTAAGAATTACAGGCCTACAATACAAAACGCCAAATTTCCATGAAAAACATTGTACCGCTTTTAGACACGGAAATCTGACAGAATTATACCGCCAAGGAGGTTAATAATACATTTCATGCATCCTCTCTTATGTCAGAATTACGCTCATTAACACCTACAAAATGCCCTTTGACTCTTTTGTGGGCAACCATCTTAAAGGCAGGATACTAAGAGGGATTTTTGGAAAACAGTGTTAAAGTGAATGTAAACCCGATTCATGAAATTTGAGGCACATATATCTGTAGTGTTTTCTTATCTCTCTCCAAAGTCCTGTGGCTTTCTCCTGTTCCGTAGCTCTGTTGTCAGCCTGATAACTTCTGACAAGTTCTATGACACAGGAGATAAAAGCAATCTGAAATTGGTGTTGTGGGAGGTTGCTATAAATAGATTAACAGACAGCTTGCCTTCTCACAGCACAGCTCTGCACATTGCTTCCTTCCTTTGCCAATGTGGAGAGGGGGTGTGTGCCTTTCCTCCAATCAGCTGTCTTGGCTGTATGCCAATAATCCACTCCCAGTGCTGAAAAGGAAGAAAAAAATCTGTAACATGATGTGCACCTTCTAAACAGAATATAAAGCTGAAGACAGCAGATATATATGTAAAACTTATGTAGGGAGATTTGTTTCATCACTGTGTATCATCTGAGGCTATTCATTAACTGGGTATATGTGAGGGTTTACATCCACTTTAATGGAGGAATTGTTTTTCTTTCTTTTATATGCAAACTAGATTAAGTTTAATTCTTTGACATTGGATATTGGTTGTGCAGCAGTAGAGGTTTATGACAACTGAAGTCAAAATTAACATGAAGATGGGAGGATTTGAACTTTATTGCAAGTACACTTGTGCTACATATGATTCTTGTGAATAATAATCTTGTCAAACCTGGGGATAGATTATTGCAGTTCCTTATATTTTTCTGGCTGCCGAGAATGGAAATCAAACTTTAGATTTCAGGTATATTTAGTGCTCTACTACTGACCTGCATGACAGTAGCAGTGATAATTCATTTGTCTCATCAGCAGATAAATAGGACATTTACCATGGCTTGGTTGATAAGAGATGGAGGAATATCCTGCAATTAAATATGTTTGCTACAATGTATTTGGGTGGTTTGTATGTTATAGAAAGTTTCATCGTGTCCAGTTAGATTTATACTTGCCAGTTTGAGATTTTATGCACCTTAATGTGTGATTATTGAACTAGCCATATAGCCTTGCAGTTTGCATTATTCCAGTTACAGGATACATTTAGATAAAACAATTTTGAAGAAATTTCCTCTTTAATATTTAGTAAAAGTGGGATATTTCCCTGAAAGAATAATCTGTGGATTTATGCAGATATGCCTACATTGCTGGCAATGTTTTTAACTAGTGTTTGCACTGGGTGCTTATACAGGTGTGGGATATAGGCACTGACAGAGACATACAGATAGCTGTATTTATTTGGAGATAATTTCATTTTTAATTTTGAAATAAATAACAATAAATATACGATTTTTGGATATGCTTAGTGGTAGCTCTGGATTGGAGGCTAGTATTTCAACAAAAGTTTATTTTACATTTTATCTTTTAATAGGCTGTTTCTTATTTTTTTTGGCTGGAGTTCTGCTTTATTAAAAACAATACCTTGCTGTTGGCAAATGTTGATGAACTTGTATAACAGTGTGCAGTTCTGGTCCAAAAGTTGAACTTTGCTGGGATGGTGGTCTTGCAGCATTTGCCATAATGTACAAGTTTGTTCGTCAGAGATAACAGGTGCAAGCTCCCTGCCACCAGTATGTCACAGATGCTGTCATTGCCTTCTCTTCTGCTTGGTCTGGCATCTTTCTGCTTTGCCCATTGAGCAAATGAGGTTAAAGTACACCTGTCATTAAATAATAATATAGGCTGCTATAACTGACATCTCCTTTTCAGGATGTTTGGTCCCTGGCTGCCATGCTAACCCAGTGGCTTTATTGTTTTCTGAGTCTCTATTAACAAGTATAGAGATAAAGAATACTGGCACTCATTGTGTAGTGGTTTTTCTATGTCTGTGGCTTAAATCTAGATAGCACTAATTGGCATTTTCTGATGGATGCCAGAAGTGGTAGCCTCTGTTCTTCTCTTATGACAGGTGTACTTTAATGGTCTAAGTGTAGGTTTGCTGAAAAGCCGCAATATCCCCACCTAACTTGTACTTTGATATGAGCTGCTGAGTACTGCTTGTGTAAAGCCAAAAAGCGTGCCATGATATATTTTGTTATAGACGTGTTAGAATGGGCCATACATCTGCATGATATACTTTCAATAATTAATAAAAACTACCCCCTCTGTCCACCATACTCAGCATAAATGGCTTGCAGGTGTCGACTTTAGTACTAAATACACAACCCCAGGCAGCTCCTCCAGTTTTTACTTTCCTACTCAAAACATGGATAAGGCTTGTAATGTGAGCCCGGTCTGACCACCATTAATCATGTGCAATGAGAGACAGCAGAAAAAATAGGTCCCCTAACACATAATATCAGTTCTGTGTTTTCTTGGCCTATTCAGCATGATGTCTGAAAATGACAAACTGCCACTTAGCTCTTTTGTGCTTGACCCAGAACAAGAAGATCCCAAAAAACAATGCCAAACAAAGCGTAAAGCCTAAGTCAATGAATGAGTCTTCCCTATTAGTACTATTTTAATGTGTACTATGTTTTTTCAGAGGTTTCAGGATTTATTGTCATCCCCAATCCCCCCCCCCCCCCAAAAAAAATAAAATAAAATCACTATAGGTATCTTTTCCTGCAGATTTCCAGATGATCGAATGGTTCTAGTTATTGTTCTTCTCCAACAGTTTTCAATTTTTAGTACTTAGTGATGCAAAGAATGGAACTAATGTAGTGACGTGAGCGCCATTCTCTGCATCAAACTCCTGTGAGCTAGGGCCAGCTGGATAACGCTCCCATATAAGGCATGTCATTGACAGTCAACGCTCACAGGAAGGGAGGTGAACCATGCATGGGTAGGAGATCATAGAGGGGACTCTCTGGTGGTGGATGGCACTGGAGAGGAGGTGTGTATTGCAGTTGTCAAATCAGTATGAAAGGGAAGGTGTTAAGATAGTAGTATGGGTGTTGCCACTGCTTATTTTATTTTTGACAGTGCAGGCTCCAGGGTCACCGAACAAAAACAAGCCTGCAACCATTGAAGTGTAATATGCAGACTTGTTTCTGGTCAATGGCTTACTGAGTAGGGAGCATAGTGGCTCCACTGGCATCAATAGCAAATTTAAGCATGGTAGGCTCCTTTAAAAGGGTTACCTGGGTGTGGTCTGCCACTGTGTTTAGATAACCCATAAAAAATCTTTTTGTTTTTTTTCTTTCAGGTTCCTGTTAAAACCCATCTAACTTTTCATGCACGATGGAAAAAATGGAAATAGTCTATTGGTTCGTAAGTTTCTTTATGTTAGTACAGTTTTCAGAGGTACTTACTGTGTCCAGATTTGTTTATTTCATAACAAAACTGTAAGCATGGAGAACTGTATGTATCCCTAATGCAGGAGCACGAGAAGGATATATTTTTTAATCTATGCTAGGAGTAGCAATCATTCACTTTACAGATGATTCAAATGGGTCTCTATACTGTTAGCTAACACCAGCAGGATGAAGTAGCAACTGATCTTTCATGATCACACAACACCCCAAACATGTGTAGTTAGTCTTTGGAATGGAAATGCAGCGCGTGCTGCTGCGTGCTGCCTTGCCATTAGTGATCTTCTGACTGTTACACATATTATCTATTTTCTCTTTTTGTATATATTTTAAAGTGAGCGCGGGATATACCCATATTGCTGTGTGTAGTTAGTAGCTATTATATGCTACTGATGTAGCTCATACAATTGTTTTGTCCATGTAATGATCAATTTTTAGTTTTCGTGACTAAAAACAAAATATTTTGGTAATTAAAAAAAAAATGAATCTGTTGAATGGACAGCACTTACATTTAATTCATAGAAGTTGTACGATCATTCCATCAATGAAAAGCACTGTATCAATGGAGGTTGCAGACCTTTTAGTCATCCGCTTGCCCACTATTCATAGGGTGCTTTTCATTGATGGAAGGGGGTGTAAACGAGCTGGCATAGTCGGTCATTTAATACCAGAAGATTACTGCTGCAGGGGTGTGGGTGCAAGGGCAGAAGCCAGAAGCTTTCAACTATGATAATTGACCCAAGGGACACATCATTAAATGTAAGCCCCTTGTGCTGATTTTTTTTTTTTTTTAATTATTACCTATAGTTAGGATTCAGGCAATTTTAGCAGCATGATTAAGTGCCAACAAAATTCCTGTGTTCTTAATGTTTAGGTGTAGGGAGCACAAATATGGAAGCAATGACTTGTAAAGGTGATATAATAAGAATGATTCAGTGATTTCTAGAAGTCTTGTGTAATAGCTCTCTAGTTTATGATCATCTCCTGAAACAAGTTCCCAGTCTCCAGCAACTCCTAAAGCATGTCCTGTAGTCTCTCACCATCTCTTAGTCCATGCCCATGGTCTCTGACCATCTCCTGTTGCAAGTCTGCAGTGTCTTGACAGTTTTCTGTAGCATTGCATTTATGGAATATTATGTATGGCCCTTTAGTGATTTTAGTGGCCGCACTTGAGGGCTCCTATTCAAGTAAGCGGACCACCACTGCGTGAGGTCAACAACCCCACTTTCCTGTGTCTCAAGCCTGGCTTAACAAAATTACACATCTTTTGGCCAGTTAATACCGCTTATGTAAATGTATTTCAATTGCGCCTTTAGTTGCTGAATTTCAGCTTTAATCTGTTTGCCAGAAATGATTACTACTGTGATGGAATAGGAATGGCTGTGTGCTCCTTTTCTAGGAAAGTTTATTTACTATCTGTTGGCTCATCTCCTCCTAACCTCCCTACTTACAATGCCTTGAAAAAGTATTCATACTCCTTAAAATTTTCCACATTTTGGCATGTTACAACCAAAAAACGTACCGTAGATGTATTTTATTGGGATTGGGATTTTATGTGATAAACCAACACAAAGCGTCATATAAATGTGAAGTGGAAGGAAAATTATAAATGTTTTTCAAATTTTTTTTATAAATAAATATCTGAAAAGTGTGACGTGCATTTGTATTCAGACCCCTGAGTCAATACTTTGTAGAACCCCCTTTCATTGCAATTACAGCTGCAAATCTTTTTTGGGAGGTCTCTACCAGCTTTCTACTTCTAGAGAGTGAAATGTTTGCTCATTCTTCTTTGGAAAATAGCTCAAACTCTGTGTCTGTGAACAGCAATTTTCAAGTCTAACCACAAATTCTCAATGGGATTTAGGTCTGGACTTTGACTGGGCCATTCTAACACATGAATATGCTTTGATCTAAACCATTCCATTGTAGCTCTGGCTGTATGTTTAGGGTCGTTGTCCTGCTGGAAGGTGAACCTCCGCCCCAGTATCAAGTCTTTTGCAGACTCTAACAGGTTTTTTTCTAAGATTGCCCTGTATTTGGCTCCATCCATCTTCCCATCAACTCTGACCAGCTTCCCTGTCCATGCTGAAGAAAAGCATCCCCACAACATGGTGCTGCCCCCACCATGTTTTACAGTGGGGATGGTATGTTCAGGGTGATGTGCAGTGTTAGTGTTTCACCACACAGAGCATTTTGCTTTTAGGCCAAAAAGTTCAATTTTGGTCTCATTTGACCAGAGCACATTCTTCCACATTTATTTTATTTATTTATTTCAGGTACTTATATAGTGCCGTCAATTTACGCAGCGCTTTACACATGTTTGATGTGTGTGCCCAACATGACTTCTTGTAAACAGAACTTCTCATGGATTTCTTTCAACAATGGCTTTCTTCTTGCCACTCTTCCATAAAGGACAGATTTGTGGTGTGCATGACTAATAGTTGTCCTATGGACAGATTCGTCCACCTGAGCTATGGATCTCTGCAGCTCCTCCAGAGTTACCATGGGCCTCTTGGTTGCTTCTCTGATTAATGCTCTCCTTGCCCAGCCTGTCAGTTTAGGTGGGGGGCCATGTCTTGGTAGGTTTGCAGTTGTGCCATATTCTTTCCATTTTCGGATGATGGCTTGAACAGTGCTCTGTGAGATGTTCAAAGCTTGGGATATTTTTTTTACAACCTAACCCTGCTTTAAATGTTTCCACAACTTTATCCCTGGCCTGTCTGGTGTGTTCCTTGGCCTTCATGATGCTGTTTGTTCAATAAGGTTCTCTAACAAACCTCTGAGAGCTTCAAAGAACTGCTGTATTTATACTGAGATTAAATTACACACAGGACGACTCTATTTACTAATAAGGTGACTTCTGAAGGCAATTGGTTCCACAAGATTTTAGTTAGGGGTACCAGAGTAAAGGGGGCTGAATACAGATGCATGCCACACTTTTCAAATATTTTGTTTGTAAAAAAAATTGAAAACCATTTTATCATTTTCCTTCCACTTCACAAATATGTGCCACTTTGTGTTGGTCTATCACATAAAATCCCAATAATATACATTTACGTTTTTGGTTGTAACATGAGAAAATGTGGAACATTTCAAGGGGTATGAATACTTTTCAAGGCACTGTAACCTTTTCAGGGGAGGCTTTAAGAGGAATTGCTTATTTGGCGAGTTTGCTGGGGCTGCTGACATCACATCAAAGATGGTGGTGAATATAAGTGAGATCAGTCCTTTTGGATGTCAACAAAAGGAGGTTTTATGGGTATATAATATGCACACATTTGTTAAATGCACAATTAAACTTATAGGAAGATTGGTGTTGAAATGCACGGATTGGTGACAGGGTCTCTTTAAACTGACTGTCGATATCAGAATAATATACAACTTGGCCATAGGAATTTGCTGACGAGTCCAAGGCAGGTGGCTATCAATGCAGGAGGTGATGTAATCACTATAGGAAGCAAGAAAATGTATTTTTCTTTCATATTACAGAAATGAATGTTTAGTCTATAAAATCTGTTTTGCTGCTTTGAGTTTCATACTCCATTTTTAAGTTCAACCATTACAAATGATTGAACACACATGTGGAAAAGGAGCTTGTTTAAATAGTTTTTCTTTTAATAAAATATGGATACCAATAGATGATGTGACAAGCGCCTTCTACTGCAGGTCATTGCTCCGGTCCAGTCAGTGAACCACATTGTCAAATTGCTTTCAAAATGTAAAAGCCAAAGTACATAAATGTTATGTGTGAAATTGGGGCCAGGAATATTATTTTCATTATTCATTCTTGTATGAGCTTGAAACGGCCATGAGTATTAGAAAATATTTTGCAAGCACTTAGGAGTGAGCAATGATTCTCTTGAAGTTTGGGCCAAAGTCTTGTTTGAAGAAAGGTTTAAAAGAAAGAAAAAAGCAAACGGCCTCTCCTTTTATGGCTATAGCACCACTCCTGCAGAGCATGCTGGCGCTTTATCAATAAGCTATTGATAGCAAAGTAAATGGCAAATAGTGTTAAAACCATATTAGAAATGTAATACTGACCTAATACAGGTGCATGCAGTGATATGCTTACCTTGCTGCCATTAATACACTATGAGGCTGATTTACTAAAGGCAAATAGACTGTGCACTTTGCAAGTGTAGTTGCTGCAGAGCTCAGTAAATGAGGTGAAGATTCACTTTGCAAAAAATACTCAACCAAATGCAAGGGGAAAAACAGCATGTTTCCTTGCACATGATTGGATGATGGAGGTCAGCAGAGCTTCCCCTCATTTACTAAACTCTGGAGCAATTACACTTGCAGAGTGTACAGTCTATTAGCCTTTAGTTGATCAAGCCCAATATATGGCCAAAAGTGTGTGAACAAATGACCATCTCATCTATATGAATTTGTTGGACAACCCATTTATATAGTGTTGCTGCCCCTTGTGGATATAACAGACCCTAGTCTGTTAAAGTAAATGTAAACCCTCACATATATCCAGTGAAGTGAACAAATGATACACAGAGATGAAACAAATCTCCCTACATAAGTTTTACATGTATATCTGCGGTCTTCAGCTTTATATACTGTTTGGAAAGTGCAGTTCTCGCTTCCTGTTCACCACTGGGAGTGAAGTCTGGGCATACAGCAGATATTTCTACGATATCTAATCGTCTGTCGAACGGTACAGTGTCCTGTCGAGATGTTCAGAGACGGATACACCTCCCCCCGCAACCGGAAAGGAGGTTAGTCGTCAAAAACGACATACGGGTCTGAAGTGAGGGTCACCACTTGTCCTTCGCTCTTGACGTGAAAGGTTTGTCATATATTTCGACTTCTGGCGTCTATATGTACATTTTGAATACATCCCTCTAAACAAAGTAGAGACACATAGTAAACAAGTGAAGTGACCTATATACACTCCCA
>BLSH010162242.1:2071206-2086127 GCA_018402905.1 Glandirana rugosa | reverse complement strand
GAGTCACCTAGGCGGCCCAGAGGCGGAAGAGGGACAGGAAGTCCCTCTGAAACCTGGGGACACACTCCACCCCCCCCCCCAAAAAAAAATGACATGCCAAATGTGGCATGTGAGGAGTGCTTAAAGCAGAAGTTCCATTTTTGGGTGGAACTCCGCTTTAAAATTTATTAACATTTTGGATTGATCGAGAGCCCTGTAGTTGTTCAATAATGAAATGAACCCTGAAACATACAACACTTGCCTAATAATTGTGCACACAGTGTAGTTACCTTTCAATTACTTATATCTGCTAAAACAAGTGCAATATGTTGTTGACAACCTAAAACGTGAAGGACAGATAAAACTTTATTTTTAGTTTGTATTCATATGATTTAAAATTACCTAAAGCCAAACTTATAGAATGGTACAAATCCCTGTCAAGTTTTATTTCCCAGTCTACAGTGGGGAGGTTCTTCACAATGTCCTGTCCTGAGGCACAAGAAATAAGAGGAAATCTCTCCAAAGTGGAGAAAATGTCTTGGATTTCCCATTACATCCCGTCACCAAGGGCAGATAGAAATTCTCCCCCATGGGCACACAAGCAGACAAACTTTAAATAAAATAGTTTGGGATTTAGATACATTTTGTGAGCAAAAAATGTCTGTATTAACAAAAATAATTTACAAATAAAAAGAATTCAAAAGATGCCTTGCACCTGCGTTATTTAAGGTCAACTCTGATGTATGAAAGTGTCAGGTCTCCTGATCCAGGCTTCCATGACAGAGGTCTTGGCTGATATAGAGATATGTTGCACAACACTTTATTCCTAGCTGTCTCTGCAGGGCTCCATTATAATTAAAATGTACTACTGGAAGGTTATACTTTCATGAGACCAAGTACACAGCTGCCAAAATGGGCAACAAGCTTGAACGAACGTGTATGGAGCCTCATAGCGAAAAACACTGAAAGGGTATATAAACCAAAAAATTAAGATGTGGTGGTCGCATTTGTTTTCTTTTTTTTTCAGAGTTTATTTTTCTTTATATTATCCTGGTGATCCTGCCAGTAAAACACCTTTTGTCCTAGAATGACAACTCTCATTCACCTTTTTATATATGGTGTGGAAGCGTTGTCACCCTAGACTGCTGTTAGGATTTGGGCTATGAACATCTATCTCCCCCTCTCCTTGTCTCCATTACATAAGGAGAAGGTATTTTGAAGTTCACAAAAGATAGCTTGAAAAACTGATAACATTTCTAAAAATTTCAGGTCGGCACACAAGAAGTTAAAACCAATCAGACTTAAATATCGCTCATTGTTCTAACTGCACCACAGCATTTTGGGCCCAACGTCAATGAAGAACCACGGAGGAGATGGTTCCACTTCTCTTAAGAGGTGCTCCGCATATGGCCCAGATTCATTCTTACTTGCTAGTGAGGCATCTCTCTGGTTAGAGAGGGGATGACTCTATAACAGTGAGTAGGTGATTGTTGATCTCTCGTTGGTGAGCTGACTGTTGAGCTTTAACCATAGATTTGGCCTTGCACCGGGTATCCTATTTGTGTTTCAGAAACTATCGGAATCAGAAGAATCAGATTTGACAAAAGAGGTTTTAACTTCCTCATCAGCTTCACCCATAGTAGGCAGGGTCACTGGGATGTTTTTAGTAGGCCTGGATGCTTCTCCTGGAGGAAAACAAGATGCAGAAGGTAATGAAAAGAAAACATAATTTGCTCTGTGGAAATATGCCAGAACAACACACTTGATGACCTGAACACAGCCAGTGAGGGCCTGGGAAGGTCAGAGGTCAGAGGACGGCTGGCCCAAGGTATATGAGGCATGAACTGTAAAGGGTTTAATCATCAGCAAAGATAGGGCTTGGGTACACACTGGAATACCTATGTCTGGCCATTATTACATTTACCACAAGAAAAAAAGCAACGCGATTTTTACACCCCAATTAAAAGCAATTTTATGGAGCATCATCACTTCTCTTTACAGATGTACACAGACCTCTTATTGTCTCATAGATACCAACCAGGTCTACATTCACACCTTAATCTGATAACATCATACCAGAATTAATGACGTCTGCATGTTACATAGGTTTCCTTATTATTGCTTTTATACTAATTTCCCTTCTAGGTTGTAAGCTCTAACGAGCATGGCCCTTTGATTCCTATTGAATTGTATTGTAACTGTATTGTCTGCCCTCATATTGTAATGCGCTGAGCAAACTGTTGGCACTATATAAATCCTGTATAATAATAATAATACTACTAATAATGTTACCGATGGCCAGCTGCTGTCTACATTTTCTTGGGTTAAAGGAAAAGCAAACATTTTTAGTGGGCACTTAATTTCAAATATCATTGCATTGTTTAGTTTTTCACATCTGTAAATGGTTACTCCTCCACGTTTCTGGTATTATGTATAATATAGAAATTTGAAGATTAACCAGTAGAGGGAGCAATGTTTGACTCCACTTAAATGATCCCTCATTCGTCAAGATGACCTATACTCTGGAAGCTGTGCCCAATAAAAGACAGTTGGAGGCAAATGACAATTACTAGTATCGTCTGTGTTCTTCCGGAAGCTGATCTTTCCCCAATGGGGACTTACCATGTCTTGTTCTGCACTGTTTCTGTGTGCACACATGTGGGTATGGGGGGAGGGTATGGCTGTGGGTATGAGGCACACCGCTTTCCTTCTACATGTCAGAAACCCCAGCATGGAGAACCATGATCAGCACAGTAGTGACATTCGTAGTCTCATGAGGTTAGGTGTGAGATCTAGTAGTCAGAAGCAGCAGTGCCTCAGTTCTCACACTGCAGATATAAAGCTATGAGGCTGCAGTCACTAGCAGTGCATGGCTATTGTTCAAGACAAAAGGGTACATTTTCAGGGTACTGCTTAAACAAAACTAGTTCCAGTTATTTAATATAACACAGCAAATCTTCACTTTTGAGTTCAGGTCCACTTTAATAACTGTTGAGATATGATATCATCCACATGAACAATGCATTATTTTTAGGGCGTCAACTGCAACCACAGTATAGTACTGCAAAGTGGCAGTATGTAATGAGCAAATAATTGGCTACCATGAACATTATAATCCGTGCCTGAGAAAAACGTCCTTTACTACCCAAGGTGAAATAACCAAATTGTTCTCCCAAAAGCCATGTCTATTTTGTAAGTGACAAATCATTTCTTAGGCTATGTTCATACATGCTGCCAATCAGCCACCAACTATTGGGTCTGAAAATGTATGCAGAACTACAGATTCTCATAACATACTTTTCAACTTACTGAACCCTGCCTTATACACATCGACCTTGATGCTTTGCAAAGTTTTTGACATGCTCTACTGATTGTAATTTCTTCCCCTGTGGACACCTCTGCAGGAAACAAATTCACAACATGGGTGGAATGATGGATGCTCCTCTGCGTTCCGCATCCTGTGAACCCAAACTTAGCGCACAAAACATGTCATTAAGTAATAAAGGGAAAAAATCTCCCCTCTAGAGTTTTGCCATCTTCATTCCAGAACTTTCCCAGAATTTATGAAAGACTGCAATATGACAAATACACAAGAGGCTTATTTCAATAAAGTTGAAATCTAGGCACATACAGGTATGTTATTAACCACTTCAATACCGGGCCTATTTTCTGGACTTGGTGTTTACAAGTAGAGTTGAGCGAACCCGAACTGTAAAGTTCGGGTCCGTACCAAACTTTTGGGTGTCCGGGACCCGGACCCGAACTTTTCAAAAAAAGTCCGGGTTCGGGTCCGGGGTTCTGGTATTTTATTCCACGTGTTGAAAAGCTGCCAAGGGCAGCCAATCAACAAGTGTTTCACTGGTTTTCCCTAGAAGCCATCACAGCCATGCCTACTAATGGCATGGCTGTGATTGGCCAGTGAACCATGTGACCTAGCCTCTATATGGGGCTGGAGTAACCGTGCTGCATGTCATATGCTCTCAGGATAGTTTAGGGAGAGGATGCTGCTGGCTCTGTGAGGGACAGATTGCAGAACATCTCATCCTGCATTACTGAACGATCTGATTGTGGACTAGGGAGAGATACTAGTACTGGTGCTTTGAGGGACAGATTGCACACCTCATCCTGCTGCACAGAACGATCTGACTGGACTAGGTAGAGTCTGTTGCTTTAAGGGAAAGATTAGTGTTCTAAAATCATCAAGTTGTACAGGGAAAGGTTCCAGCTGTTGCTTTAAGGGAAAGATTAGTGTTCTAAAATCATCTTCACAGTGTGTGGGAAAAGCTGGTTTCAGCGGCATAGAGCCATATTAGTGTTCTAAAATCATCTTCAAAGTGTGTGGGAAAAGCCTGTTTGAGCCGCATAGAGCCATATTAGTGTTCTAAAATCATCTTCACAGTGTGTGGGAAAAGCCTGTTTCAGCTGCATAGAGCCATATTAGTGTTCTAAAATCATCTTCAAAGTGTGTGGGAAAAGCCTGTTTCAGCCGCATAGAGCCATATTAGTGTTCTAAAATCATCTTCACAGTGTGTGGGAAAGGCCTGTTTCAGCCGCATAGAGCCATATTAGTGTTCTAAAATCATCTTCAAAGTGTGTGGGAAAAGCCTGTTTCAGCTGCATAGAGCCATATTAGTGTTCTAAAATTTAGAACACTAATATGGCTCTCTATGCGGCTGGAAGAACAGTAATATGGCTCTATGTGGCTGGAAGAACAGTAATATGGCTCTATGCCCCTGCAATAGGCTTTTCCCATACACTTTGAAGATGATTTTAGAACACTAATATGGCTCTATGCGGCTGAAACAGGCTTTTCCCACACACTTTGAAGATGATTTTAGAACACTAATATGGCTCTATGCGGCTGAAACAGGCTTTTCCCACACACTGTGAAGATGATTTTAAAACACTAATATGGCTCTATGCGGCTGAAACTGGCTTTTCCCACACACTTTGAAGATGATTTTAGAACACTAATATGGCTCTATGCTGCTGCAATAGGCTTTTCCCACACATTCTGAAGATGATTTTAGAACACTAATATGGCTCTATGCGGCTGAAACAGGCTTTTCCCACACACTGTGAAGATGATTTTAGAACACTAATATGGCTCTATGCGGTTGACACAGGCTTTTCCCACATACTTTGAAGATGATTTTAAAACACTAATATGGCTCTATGCGGCAGAAACAGGCTTTTCCCACACACTTTGAAGATGATTTTAGAACAATAATCTTTCCCTTAAAGCAACAGCTGGAGGCTTTCCCTGTACAACTTGGAGATGATTTTAGAATCTAAAATCATCTCCTAGTTTTATAGGGAGAGGTTCCTACTGTTGCTTAAAAGGGACAGATTGTTTCTTGCACAAAATTAAAAAGTGCATCTACATTGCTGGTTTAAAAAAAAAACAAAAAAATTCCAAAAATAAAAAAAAACAGTGATGGCTACCTCCTCCTCCTCTCCGCCACTTTCACCGCCTCCTCAACCTCCACATCCACCTCCATTTTTGATTTTTTTATGTGATTTTAGCTTAAAAATTATTTTAAGTTATTTCCCTATCCCCATTTCTTTGTAGGGCACTTGTCCGACCCTTACCCCCATTTTCCTTCCTTTTGCAGACCTCTAGGACTTTGTTACAGCCATTTTTGTGCCTAAAAGTTCAGGTCCCCATTGATTTCAATGGGGTTCGGGTTCCGGGTCAAAGTTCGGGTCAAGTCCGGACCCGAACCCAGACTTTGTCCCGAAGTTCGGCCGAACCTGCAGAACCCGAACTTCCAGAGGTTCGATCAACTCTATTTACAAGTTAAAACCATTTTTTTTGCTATAAAATTACTTAAACCCCCCAAACATTATATATTTTTTTCTAACACCCTAAAGAATAAAATGGCGGTCGTTGCAAACCTTTGTCGCACCGTATTTGCGCAGCGGTCTTACAAGCGTGTTTTTTTTTTTTTGTTTTTTTTTAATTCATTTTTTTGAGTGAAAAAATAAGACAACAGTAAAGTTACCCAATTTTTTTCTATATTGTGAAAGATAATGTTACGCCAAGTAAATTGATACCCAACATGTCATACTTTGAAATTGCGCCAGCTCGCAGAATGGTGACAAACTTTGCAACCTAAAAATCTCCATTGGGGAGGTTTAAAAAATTCTACAGGTTACCAGTTTTGAGTTACAGAGAAGATCTAGTGCTAGAATTAATGCTCTCACTCGAACGATCGCAGCGATACCTCACGTGTGGTTTGAACACCGTTTTCATATGCAGGCGGGACTTACGTATGCGTTCGCTTCTGCATGCGAGCTTGCAAGAACGGGCGCTTTCTTATTTATTTTACTTTTTATTTTTTAATTTTACACCGTTCTTTTAAAAAAAAAATTTTTGATCACTTTTATTCCTATTAAAAGAAATGTAAACATTCCTAATAGAAAAAAGCATGCCAGGAACACTTAAATATGAGATCTTGGGTCAAAAAGACATCAGATCTCATATTTACAGTTAAATGCAAAAAAAAAAAGTTTAAAAAAATTACAGTTAAAAAAAACAAAAAACGCCCCTTTAAGAGCATTGGGCGGAAGTGAGTTGTGACGTTGCTTCCGCCCTGCAATGTTATGGAGCCGAGTGGGCGGCATCTTCCGCTCACTCGGCTTCCTGTGCAGGGGGGAGCGGACCTGATCACCTCCACCACTGCCGACGGTCCGGTAAATGGCAGAGATGACGGGAAAGTGGGGGGGGGGGGGGGCACCTCTCCCGCCACTGATAAAAGTGATCTTGCGGCGAATGCGCCACTGAGACCACTTTTATCTTGCAGAGAATCGCCGGCTGTAAACAACGGTATCTGAAGGCACCATTCAGATATCGCCACTCAAAGTCAAGGATGTCATATGACGTCCTTTGTATTGAAGTGGTTAAATAGCTACCTGATTTTACAGGTGTTCTTAATCATTTTATTTAAAATGGAACCGAGAGATGACCTCATTGCTGCTTCCACACTGTCCAATCACCGGCTGGGTTCAGGGAGGTGACCTAACTGTGTGGCTTAAGCGCAGCAGAGAAACGCCAGGTCACTGGGCTAGCTGTGATGTATGGTAGGACTGTGTACAGCTGGCCATGCACTGTTCAGTTTTTTTGTTCAGCCAGCAGGTTGAACAAAAAAAACTGAACCGAATTCCCCATCCACACAATTGAGATGGATAGGGGAATCCTCCCCGCTGGCTTATTGTATTCTGGCAGCAGGGAGTCAGAATACACAGATCAGCATTGCAGCCATTGGTTGCAGCCACTGATAGAGCAGCTGTTATTCAACAGGGCAGTTGAACAGAAAATGATTGGTAGATCAACTTCTATTCAACTGCAGTGGTCACACATGGATTGAAATTCAGCGGGTCCCTGCTGAACTGGCCAAATTTTGATCCATATACAGCCATCTTTTTTATATATGTGTGTATGTATATATATGTAATTATATACAGTATCTCACAAAAGTGAGTACACCCCTCACATTTTTGTAAATATTTTATTATATCTTTTAATGTGACAACACTGAAGAAATGACACTTTGCTACAATGTAAAGTAGTGAGTGTACAGCTTGTATAACAGTGTAAATTTGCTGTCCCCTCAAAATATCTCAACACACAGCCATTAATGTCTAAACCGCTGGCAACAAAAGTGAGTAAGTTAAAATGTCTAAATTGGGCCCAATTAGCCATTTTCCCTCCACGGTGTCATGTGACTCGTTAGTGTTATAAGGTCTCAGGTGTGAATGGGGAGCATGTGTGTTAAATTTGGTGTTATCGCTCTCACTCTCTTACTGGAAGTTCAACATGGCATCTCATGGCAAAGAACTGAGATCTGAAAAAAAGAATTGTTGCTCTACATAAAGATGGCCTAGGCTATAAGAAGATTGCCAAGACCCTGAAACTGAGCTGCAGCACGGTGGCCAAGACCATACAGCGGTTAAACAGGACACGTTACCATCAAAAATGTACACAAACACAAAGTGGCAAATAATTGTGAACTGGAAGGAAAATTCTAAATGGTTTTCAATTTTTTTACGAATAAATATCTAAAAAGTGTGGTGTGCATTTGTATTAAGCCCCCTTTACTCTGATACTTCTAACTAAAGTCTAGTGGAACCAATTGCTTTCATAAGTCATCTAATTAGTAAATAGAATCCACCTGTGTGTAATTTAATCTCAGTATAAATACAGCTGCTCTGTGAAGCCTTGAGAGGTTCGTTAGAGATCCTTAGGGAACAAACAACATCATGTAGGGCCAAAGAATACACCAGACAGGACAGGGATAAAGTGGATAAGTTGTGGAGAAGTTAAAAGCAGGATTAGGTTATAAAAAAATATCCCAAGCTTTGAACATCTCAAAGATCACTGTTCAATTCATCATTCGAAAATGGAAAGAGCATGGCTCAACTGCAAACCTACCAAGACATGGACGTACACCTAAACTAACAGGCCTGGCAAGGAGAGCATTAATCAGAGAAGCAGCCAAGAGGCCCATGGGGACTCTGGAGGAGCTGCAGAGATCCACAGCTCAGGTGGGAGAATCTGTCCACAGGACAACTATTAGTCATGCACTCCACAAATCTGGCCTTTATGGAAGAGTGGGAAGAAGAAAGCCATTGTTGAAATAAAGCCATAAAAAGTCCTGTTTGCAGTTTGCGAGAAGTCATGTGGGGGACACAGCAAAGATGTGGAAGAAGGCTCTCTGTTCAGATGAAACCAAAATTGAACTTTTTGGCCTAAAAGCAAAACGCTATGTGAGGCGGAAAACTAACCCTACATATCACCCTGAACACGCCACCCCCACCGTGAAACATGGTGGTGGCAGCATCATGCTGTGGGGATGCTTTTCTTCAGCAGGGACAGGGAAGCTGGTCAGAGTTGATGGGAAGATGAATAGAGCCAAATACAGGGCAATCTTAGAAGCAAACCCAATAAAATATGTGAGGCGGAAAATTAACCCTACACATCACCCTGAACACACCATCTCCACCGTGAAACATGGTGGTGGCAGCATTATGCTGTGGGGATGCTTTTCTTCAGCAGGGACAGGGAAGCTGGTCAGAGTTGATGGGAAGATGAATGGAGCCAAATACAGGGCAATCTTAGAAGAAAACCCAATAAAATTTAAAAGATACCGCACTATATGTAAATAAAAAATATTAGCTGCTAACACTACAATAAAACATAAATTGCAAAAAAACATGTAATATAAATGTGCAGCGCTAAATTGAAATTCATAAAATAAACAGTAACACAAATAATATCGAAAACATAAAATCAGTATGTATATAGATGCGCGCTGGGAATGAACCTCAGTCACTGCAACTATATAGTATAAAGTGCATAATCACATAATATAGCAAAACACAAACTGCATACAGTGAAACTCATATATGTAATAGGCGTATCAAATTGGTCTACATGGCTGTTGTACCAGAAGGAAGCCACTTCTAAGGATTATGCACAAGATAGCCTGCAAACAGTTTGTTGAAGACAAGCAGACTAAGGACATGGATTACTGGAACCATGTCCTGTGGTCTGATGAGACCAAGATAAACGTATTTGGTTCAGATGGTGTCAAGCGTGTGTCGTGGCAACCAGGTGTGGCGTACAAAGACAAGTTTGTCTTGCCTACAGTCAAGCATGGTGGTGGGAGTGTCATGGTCTGGGGCTGCATGAGTGCTGCTGGCACTGGGGAGCTACAGCTCATCGAGGGAACCATGAATGCCTACATGTACTGTGACCTACTGAAGCAGAGCATGATCCCCTCGCTTCGGAGACTGGGCCGAAGGGCAGTAGTCCAACATGATAACGACCCCAAACACACCTTTGAGGCAACTACTGCCTTGCTAAAGAAGCTGAGGGTAAAGGTGATGGACTGGCCAAGCATGTCTCCAGACCTAAACCCTATTGAACATCTGTGGGGCATCCTCAAATGGAAGGTGGTGAAGCGCAAGGTCTCTAACATCCACCAGCTCCGTGATGTCGTCATGGAGGAGTGGAAGAGGACTCCAGTGGCAACCTGTGAAGGTCTGGTGAACTCCAATGCACAAGGTTAACGCAGCGATAGAAAATAATGGTGGCCACACAAAATATTGACACTTTGGGCCCAAATTGGACATTTTCACTTAGAGGTGTACTCGCTTTTGTTGCCAGCGGTTTAGAAATTAATGGCTGTGTGTTGAGTTATTTTGAGGGGACAGCAAATTTATACTGTTATACAAGCTGCACACTCACTACTTTACATTGTAGCAGAGTGTCATTTCTTCAGTGTTGTCACATGAAAAGATATAATAAAATATTTACAAAAATGTGAGGGGTGTACTCACTTTTGTGAGATGCTGTATAGTCCAAAGTAGTGATAATTCAGTGCCAAAAAGGAGGGTGATAAAAGTGAAGACTCAATGACAGTCCATAAACACGAATACTGTGAATATCCACCACCGAAGCCAAATATTACACTTACCAGAAAGCTATCAAAGGAAGGCGTATATAATCCAAATATGGGGAACATACACAACCGATGGCAATCCAGGATTATGGAGTCAGCAAGGGACATGTAGCAATGGATATAGAGATCGCAGGATGGATCTTGCATCACCGGTTCAACATTCGATATAGATTCCAATGGCTCGTAGAAATAAAAAGAGCCTTCACATAGTGTAAAACAATATGATTTATTAAAAAGGTAGCACACTTACATTAATTGGATAAAAGATGAACTCATAATAAATAACACGCCAGCAACATGTGGAATGCAATGGCCTGGAATTGGTGTGGAACCAACGCGTATCCAACCAGATGGGTCACTGCGTGTATATATATATATATATATATATATATATATACACAGTCAACCACCAATTGTGCAAGTTCTCCCACTTAAAAAGATGAGAGAGGCCTATAATTTTTATCATAGGTACACTTCAACTATGAGAGACAGAATGAGAAAAAAAAAAATCCAGAAAATCACATTGTCTGATTTTTACAGAATTTATTTGCAAATTATGGTGGAAAATAAGTATTTGGTCACCTACAAAAAAAGCAAGATTTCTGGCTCTCACAGACCTGTAACTTCTTTAAGAGGCTCCTCTGTCCTTCACTTGTTACCTGTATTAATGGCACCTGTTTGAACTCATTATCAGTATAAAAGACACCTGTCCACAACCTCAAACAGTCAGACTCCAAACTCCACTATGTCCAAGACCAAAGAGCTGTCAAATAACACCAGAAACAAAATTGTAGACCTGCGCCAGGTTGGTAAGCAGCTTGGTGTGAAGAAATCAACTATGGGAGCAATTATTAGAAAATGGAAGACATACAAGACCACTGATAATCTCCCTCGATCTGGGGCTCCACACAAGATCTCACCCTGTGGGGTCAAAATGATCACAAGAATGGTGAGCAAAAATCCCAGAACCACACGGGGGGGGGTGAACCTAGTGAATGACCTGCAGAGAGCTAGGACCAAAGTAACAAAGGCTACCATCAGTAACACACTACGCTGCCAGGGACATAAATCCTGCAGTGCCAGATGTTTCCCCCTGCTTAAGCCAGTACATGTCCGGGCCCGTCTCCAGTTTGCTAGAGAGCATTTGGATGATCCATAAGAGGATTGGGAGACTGTCATATGGTCAGATGAAACCAAAATAGAACTTTTGGTTGCATTGACAGTCCAACACAATGGGCAGCACATTGAACACATTTTATAAGTGGTCAGAAACTTGTAAATAACTCATGAAAGAATAAAGTTAAGTTAAAACCAAGCACACCATTGTTTTTCTTGTGAAATTCCCAATAAGTTTGATGTGTCACATGACCCTCTTCCTATTGAAAAAACAAAAGTTGGATTCAAAATGGCCGACTTCAAAATGGCCGCCATGGTCACCACCCATCTTGAAAAGTTTCCCCCCTCACATATACTAATGTGCCATAAACAGGAAGTTAATATCACCAACCATTCCCATTTTATTAAGGTGTATCCATATAAATGGCCCACCCTGTATATATACACACACGCAATGACCCAGCTGGTTGGATACCCCAGATGACATCTTAGGAGATGAATGCGTTGGGTCCACACTTCCAATTCCAGGCCATTGCGTTCCACATGTTGCTGACGTATTATTTATTATGAGCTCATCTTTTATCCAATTGATGTAAGTGTGCTACCTTTTTAATAAACCATATTGTTTTACACTACGTGGAGGCTCTTTTTATTTCTATGACTCATTGGGATCTATATTGAATGTTGAACCGGTAATGCAAGATCCATCCTGCGATCTCTATATTCATCGCTACATGTCCCTTGCTGATTCCATAATCCTGGATTGCTGTGATGATATAAGATTGATGCGGTGAAGTGAGATCTCCCTGCCATCGGTTGTGTATGTTCCCCATATTTGGAGTATATACGCCTTGCTTTGATAGCGTTCTGGTAAGCGCAATACTTCGCTTCGGTGGTGGATATTCACAGTAGTGGTGTTTATGGACTTTCATTGAGTTTTCACTTTTATCACCCTCCTTTTTGGCACTGGATTATCACTACTTTGGACTATATATATGCCTTCTGGATACGCCTATTACATATATGAACTTCCCTGTATGCACTATATGCACTTTGTGTTTTGCTATATTATGTGATTATGCATTTTATACTATATAGTTGTAGTGACTGAGGTTCATTCCCAGCGCGCATCTATATACATGCTGATTTTGTGTTTTGGACACTATATGTGTTACTGTTTATTTTATGAATTTCAATTTAGCACTGCAAATTTATATTGCACGTTAGAAAAAAACCCGTTACAGTCTGCAAAAAACTTAAAACTGGGGCGGAGATTCACCATCCAGCTGGAGAATGACCCTTAGGTTTCATGCACACAGGACGTTAAAAAAACGTCCTAATAACGTTAGTAGCTTATCAGTGATTTTTTTCAGCTTTTACCAGCGCTAAATTACTGCCGTTTTTGCAAGTTTTTTCACATTTCTAAAGGGCCAGCGTTTTTTTTTTTTTTCCAATTGATCTAAAACGTCCTAAAATGTTGGGGATTGACGTTTGAGCGTTTTTGGGCATTTGACCGTTTTTACAGCTGAAAAACGTCTCTCAGAATGCACTGGTCTTGGGTTTTTTACAGCTCCAAAACGTCACTGCTAAAAACAGTTGCTCACAGCCTATGTGTGCATGAACACATAGGATAGCATGATGGAGAGTTTATTGACTGTAGAAAAAAACGTCTGCAGCTAAAAACAGCTGCTGTAAAACAGTCAAAAAACATCCTGTGTGCATGAGGCCTAAACATACAGCCAGAGCAACAATGGATTGGTTTAGATTAAAGCATATTCATGTGTTAGAATGGCCCAGTCAAAGTCCAGACCTAAATCCAATTGAGAATCTGTGGTGAGACTTGAAAATTGATGTTCAGAGACGCTCTCCATCCAATCTGACAGAGCTTGAGATATTTTGCAAAGAAGAATGGGCAGAAATTTCACTCTCTAGATGTGCAACACTGGTAGAGACATCCCCAAAAAGACTTGCAGCTGTAATTGCAGAGAAAGGTGGTTCTACAAAATATGGATTCGGGGGGCTGAATACAAATGCACGCCACACATATTTATTTGTAAAAAAATTTGAAAACCATTTACCATTTTCTTTCCACTTCCCAATAATGTGCCACTTTGTGTGGGTCTATCACAGTGATATGCAATTAGCAGACCTCCAGCTGTTGCAAAACTACAAGTCCCATCATGCCTCTGCCTCTGGGTGTCATGCTTGTGGCTGTCAGAGTATTGCTATACCTCATGGGACTTGTAGTTCTGCAACAGCTGGAGGTCAACTAATTGCATATCCCTGGTCTATCATATAAAATCCCAATAAAATACATTTATGTTTTTGGTTGCAACATGACAAAATGTGGTAAATTCCAAGGGGTATGAATACTTTTTCAAGGCACTGTATCGTTAACAAGTCCATTGATTTATCTATCAGACATACAAGGCAATCTGGTAAATGAACTTTCTTTTGCCAGACTGTCAAATCTGCCAGCCATACACAAAGCAAATCTCTCACCAAGAACAAGCAGCAAGAAATGTGTGCTGTTTCTAATTACCATGCCAGTGGGGCCCTGTGTGACCTTTATCTACCAGTTAGTAGTCTGCTGGAGTGAACACACAGTCATGGATATATGATGAGTTGAGCTTATTGGATAGCTTCCCAGACCCCTTAGAGAATCCAGTGAGCGGTATTACCTGTCTTGAGTTCTCTACTACAATCATAGACACTGTAGTAGTAGGTCAAGGATTCTTCTTAAAGAAGAAGTATGGGCTTTGCAAAAAACAAAACAAAAAAAATATTTATATACTCACCTAGGTGGGTGCAGCATCGATCTGATGCTGCATCTGTCCCCCACCTTCTCTGCAGTGAGAACCGAGCGATAAAACACTGCAATTGCTCAGTTCTCCCCCACGCTGAGCAGAGAGTTGGGACTGTCAGTCACTGGCTCTCTGCTCTGCCAGTCCAGCGCTCACTGAAGCGTGGGCCGTGCAGGGGCGGGAGGGGCTAGCTCAGGCTGTCAGGGCATCGCTGAGAGGCTGAGCCAAGTGCTGATCCAGGCTTCTGGGTGGATCCCAACCATATGGTCAAGGTCTTTTCAGAGCCTGTACTGACTCTGTGATAAAGCTTGCTGTTGGCTGAAAATGGGTCACAGGATTGCAGAACAAACTGCACTTCTGTGATCCATGGGAGAAGTACAGCCAAATAAACTTGAGGCTGAACCTCTCCTTTAAGATAACCCTACATGGAGAGTACCCCAATTGCTTGACGATGGTAAATGATGTTCAGATTTGTTGCATAGTATGTCAATATTGTTTTTGTTACTATGCAGTGGCGTATCATTGTTTTTGTTATAACTGTATGATACGTTGTTTA
>BLSH010162242.1:2027622-2071196 GCA_018402905.1 Glandirana rugosa | reverse complement strand
AGACAAGGGATTAGGAGTTTGAAATCTACTATGATGGAGACCAGTGGCGGCCCGTCAATAGGGGGTGCAGGGGCGCCGCCCCCCCCAAGCTACTCATCATAAAAATAAAAAATAAAAATGGCCCTTTAAGTGTGTGCGGTACTCACAGGTGTATGGGAAGCATGATGTGCTGCAATCACTAAAAGTAAATAAATAAATAATAAAAAAATAATAGCCCTTTAAGTGTGTGCAGGGCGCCGGACACACAGCTGCTATGGGAAGCATTACGTGTATGCAATCACACGATTGCAAACAAGAGGCTTTATTGACTTCCCATAGAATGCCCTCGGGGGGAACTGAGCTCTGCGCCCTAAACACTCCCACACTCCATTGTACATTGTTCCCTGCTTTTGTGGATAGTGATTTGTGGGTCCCACACTGTCCCTTCCAGTTTATGGATGGTCCGAAGATGGATGCTGTTAGAAGGGGGACTCTGATGGGGACACCTGATATAAAGGGGGATGCCTGATATAAAGGGCACTCTGATGGTGACGCCTGATATAAAGGGGGGCTCTGATGGTGACACCTGATGTAAAGGGGGACTCTGATGGGGATGTCTGATGTAAAGGGGGACTCTGATGGGGGACTCTGATGGGGATGCCTGATGTAAAGGAGGACTCTGATGGGGATGCCTGATGTAAAGGAGGTCTCTGATGGTGACACCTGATGTAAAGGGGGACTCTGGTGGGGATACCTGATGTATAGGGGGAATTTAATGGGGACACATGATGTAAAAGGAGATGCTGATGGGGACACCTGTTGTAAAGGGGGGACTCTGATTGGGACGCCTGCTGTAAATGGGGGCACCTGCTGTAATGGAGCACTTGATGTAAAGGGGGACTCTGATGAGGACACCTGATGTATAGGTGGACTCTGAAGGGGACACCTGATGTAAACGGGGATGCTGATGGGGACACCTGCTGTTAAGGGGGACTGTGATTGGCAAACCTGATGTAAAAGGGAACTCTGCTGAGGACACCTTATGTTAAGTGGTTTTATTTAATTTTACTTGAAATGTGGATGTGATTTGCCTACTGCGATGGGCACAGTGAGGCTACATTTGATGGGCACAGTGAGACTGCATATGACGGGCACAGTGAGCCTGCATATGACGGGCAGAATTTTATCTAGTAGTAATGATACATAATCACCTGATAAATGTCTATTTACAGTCCTGTATTACTAACAGGTTAATTTTTTCGTTTTTGTGCCCCCCCCCCCCCAAAAAAAAATTTGAGCACCAGCCGCCACTGCCTAAATGTTCTTAGTATTCAATGGATAAATGGATGTTATCTAAAAATATCCAATGCAACAGACTCTGTTCAATGATAATTTACCTTATGGTGTCTGCCAAGGTTCTGATTGTCAGTCCTGACGAAAGAGTAAAGTTAACCACTAGCTGACCGCGTACTGTATACGTACAGCGGCAGTGAGGCACTGTCTCGTGAATCGCCATATATAAGGGGCGATCCGCGCGTGCGCAGTTAGCGGGCGGGAGTGTGCTCTCATGCCCGCCGCACTCTCCAGGAGTGTGCCCGCGGCTTGGCCAGACCTGATGTCCACCAGTGAGCCGCGATGACCTGACAGAGAGAAAGAACGGGGAACCGCCGATGTAAACATGGCGGTTCCCTGCTTTGTCAGTGGGCATGTAAGAGATCTACTGATCCCTGTCACTGGGATCAGTTAGATCGCTTATGCCCATGGTAGCCCAGCCTCCTCAGTTAGAACATGGCTAGAGAGCACAGTTAACCCCTAGATCACCCCCTGCAGGTTAATGCTGCATTGTCACCATGTTACACTGGCGTCTGATGGAAGCTCACATTGTGCTGGCATGGTCCACTGTTGTCACCATTAGGAAACAGAAATGCCATGCAGCCATCCCGTGAGTGCATGTAGACATAAAGTAGCTGCAAATTGGATGCAGGAGATCAGTGGCATTGCATTGCAAGAGAGGATGAAAAAAGGTAAATACAAGTCTTTTAGTTTTAAAAAATGCAATTGTTCACGATATACAGTGAGTTAGCAAACTAAATGTGGTTCAGTTAGGGGTTTCAACTCCCTTACTTTATGGCTGCAATTGCACTTTAAAATCAGCACCAGCTGCTACTAGCGTGTGCTTTTAACACATAATTAGGTTACATGATACTCCATATAAAATGGAAGAGGCATGGCTAATTTAACTAAAGCAACAAAGAATCAGTTACTGTAGATCTCCTTTTTCGCATTAACAACTATAGCAATCAGCATCCATTGTCAGCAGACTGCTTGAGGTACACGTTCCTCCCCATACACTGACCAAGCAGCCACTTAGTTCTGGAGGTGACAATGACAATTTGCAGAGAACTGTGTCCTTAAATGTCTGGCTAGGATCACTGGCAATGGCTCCAATGCCAGACGCTGACTGCTGGCTGCTTCTCACCCGCTGCACTGTTAGCGGAGGTGGGGAGGGGGACAATCTGACGGCCTTTCTTTCCTCCATCTACATTCATATTCAGTTCATGTTGCCAAGAAACACAAGACGATTTTGGATTGTGAACCGTTTCCTGCATTGTGTTAATAATTACAGCTGGTGTGCACACTACAGAGGTTCTAATAAAAAGAAAAACTTTTATAGCAGCTTTAAAGCTTTTGTTTTCTTGTCAAAGGGAAAAGTGCTTCTCCACATGAATAACAAACCGATGCATGCAACTCCGCCGCACCGAGCCATGGATAGTCTGGCTACCATATAAGGAAAAGGCAACACATTGTTACATAGTTTAAGGGCTCGTACACGGTGTCCTGATCACACCTTGTATACTAAATCTTTGCTTGGTATTTTTCCTTGCTTGTGCCATGTTACAGATCTGATATTTATGGTTACTGGTAACAGGTTATAGAACGTTCACACATATGGGCTTATTTAAAGTGAAGATGAACTAGACTCCAAAAAACGTGAGCTGCCAACAGAATGTCAAAGTGTATAAAGCCAATTTTTTATTTTTTAACTTTTGGATATAGTCAGGAAGAGTTGGAATATTTGTCGGGTTTTATTGTGGTCAGTGTCCCCACTGGGGAGATTCTGTTTATCCTGGTGCATAAGGAGAAGCAAAGGATGATCATAATAGGTCAATGATGTCATCGGCATCACAAACCCAACAGGTGTGGATGTGGGGCAGGGAATCTGATTGGGCTTGCAGCCTGCCATTATCAGATAGTTTCTCCCAAGTATGGCAGTAACCTTAGCTTATCTCTACTGGTAACCTTGGTCAAGAACTAAAGAGAAATCCTCCCAATGGGATGAAATAGAATCGAGAGGGATAATCAAATATTGCACTTATTTGATTGGTGCAAGCTAGTGGGAGTCCCTGCATGTGCAGCCAGCGATATTGCAAACACGGCATTCCCGGCATCCCTTCAGATGTTCTTGGGCCCTGCTTGTCTATGCTGGCTACCGCCACAGGTGCTATGCCAAACATGGCATCCCCATCATCCCTCCAGATGTGAACATTCATAGCCGTACGTTTACAATTTTGTGTTGGGCTGCAAGCATAGCCCTCTTGGGAAGCATGCATAGCCCTCTTGGGCCGCATGTGGCCTGCAGGTTGGACACCCCTGCTTTAAAGTGTCACTTAAAGTGGTTGTAAAGGCACCAGGTTTTTTATCTTCATGCATTCTATGCATGAAGGTAAAACGCCTTCTGTGTGCAGCAGCCCCCCAATACTTACCCGAGTCTCCTCTAGATCCAGCCAGGTCCACGAGAGCCTTGCCCCTTCGTCAATCACAGCCAGTGAGCTAATCAGGAGATGGAACCGCGGTTCCGTGTGTGAATGGACACATAGAGCAGTGTCTCGGCTCGGGTACCCCCATAGCAAGCTACTTGCTGTGGGAGCACCCAACAGGAGGGAGTAGCCAGGAGCGCCGGTGTGGGACCCCGAGAAGAGGAGGATCTGGATCACTCTGTGCAAAAACACTGCACAGAGCAGGTAAGTATAACATGTTTATTATTTTAACTGAAAAAATTAAAGCTTTACAATTACTATGAGTTAGAACTTTTGAGTTTGCTTGGGCTGCTGACATCACATTTAAGATGGCTCTCTGAGGCCTTTTGGATGTCCACACAAGGGAAGCTTATTTAGGAAAATAAAATGCCTACAATATGAACATAATCTTATGGGAAGAGTTTTGTTGAAATGAATGGTCTGGTGATGGGGTCTCTTTAAAATAAAAACCACATTTGGTATAGGCCTCTTCTGTCTATAATACTGGTAGACTTCCCAATTAATTATTCAGCAGTCACATACAGCTTACTGCACCTGCAGACCTGAAGGTGCTACTCTAATAGCATATCCAAATCTTTGAGCTAGTTATTAAAATTTTCATCTCCTCTAGTCTAGTTTCCTTCATTTCCAGCCTGCCAGTGACGCTATGCAGGCTCAGCAGAGGTCCAAATGATTAAATTGCTCGGCATAGCCGTTGGCGTCACACAGACCACTTAACATTACAATAACTGTAATTTCTGATAATCTCTCCGTAGCTCTGTTCTGAAAATAAGTGGCTAAATTGTGTAATGGGCAATGCAGGGGGGCTTGCTCGGATTGGAGGAAGTAAAAATCAGCAGCTTCTTTTCACTGCAGGTGATGTTCCTTCAACAACGCCTTTTACAGACTAACATTAACAGTACCAAAATGATCCTAGAGTGGGCGAAGTTTAAAAAATACCCAGCTAAACATGCATTTCTAATGTTAACTCCATAAACTGATTAGAAGTTATCAGAAAACTAGTGTGCAAGACACAGGTATGAGAACTATAGATTGTGATAACTGTAGAGCAGGAGTGAAGGCATTTTGATTGCATTGAAGCATTAGAGTACTACTGGTTACTTCTCCCTTTTACCCAGTTCTTGGTTTCTCTTTGCCTTTCTCTTATAAACCTCAAGGTCCTCATATGGCTCACAGCCAGGGAGCACAGATCAATAAATAAAAGGGCACTACTCAATGGAATCTTCTGTTTTTGTTGCTTGTTCAGTACTTTGAGTGACTTGTAAAGGATTTACAGTTCATCCTTCAAACTACTAATAGGTAAGCCTTTCCTGTCTTGACTAGAGATGATTCTATTAGATTCACAAACAGTACTAGATCCTGTCCATCCTGAGTGGCACCCCCATTGAGTCTGGGTAAACAATAGGTTGTTATGCTGCAATGAATGCACACCATCAATAAACAAAGCTTTATTTTTCTAGGTGAGCAGTCAGGCCAGAGGATGTCAATATGGACAAGGCATTTTAAAAAGTGTAGTCAGTTCTGGCATGTAAAAGGGAAATAAGACACGGGGTGCGTTTTCAGACCTACCCAATAACACAGTGAGCTATTTCCATACTCTACACACCAGGGTTTCCCCACTAGGGTTCCTCCAGAGGTTCCTTGAGCAATGGTCAATTTCTACCTCTCAGATAAATTCCCAATGATACCAATGATCTTTTTAGCTATCTGTAAGGGGGTAATTCTTCCCAATGACCACAAGTGTAAGGAGCATTCTTCCCACTGACCTTCACACTAATGTATCATCATTAAGAATTTGCTACAGTGTAACCCTGTGGAGTATTTCCATTATTACTGTACCCAAAACTGTGATGTTGTTATGATATCAATTTTAACAAATTTATGAATAAATGTATTTTTATTTTGGATACCGGAGTCTGTAACTATTGCCTGTACCATCCCGTCAAAACTTTCCATGTGCAAATTTCCCTTGGGATATGGCAAAGGTTACAGCCTACGGGTTCTGTCCTTAGCTCACTGAGCATCTGTTTTGTTATAACTAATGTTTTATGAGTTGTAGATGTTTAATTTTTAGCAGGGGTTTCCCCAGACCAGAGAATTATTTCAAGGGTTCCTCGGTGTTGAAAAGGTTGAGAAAGGCTGATCTACACCCTTCATAAGGAGACAAGACCTTGGTTCCACAGTTTTTTCTTTAAAAGTAGAGTGAGGGAAAAAAAATTGATCCCCTGCTGATTTTGTATGTTTGTATACTAACAAACAAATGATCAGTCTATAATTTTAATGGTCGGTTTATTTTAACAGCGAGAGACAGAATAACAACAAAAATATTCTGAAAAACGCATTTAAAAAAAAAAGTTATGAATTGATTTGCATTTTAACCGCTTGCCGACCGCTGGTTGGCAATTGACGGCGACAGAGTGGCTCTGTAACGCGGATCGCCGTCATATGACGGTGGCCGCGAGATCGAGCCCAGTGAGCGCGCGCGTGCCACTGGAGGCGCGCCCGCGCGCTCACTGTGTCCAGGGAGGGCCAGGGAGCGGGTGCAGCGGAGTCGATATCCGCCGGCCACCCGCAATGCCCCCCCCCCGGAGTGAAAGAACGGAGGTTTGTGTAAGTAAACACGGACCTCCGTTCTGTGAGAGGGGGAAGGGCTGTGATCACAGCCTTCCTCTACATCAGTGGTTCTCAACTCCAGTCCTCAGGACCCACCAACAGGCCAGATTTTCAGTATTACTTTGGGGAGATGCAGACTAGAATACTGCAATCACTGAGCAGCAAATTATATCACCTGTGATGTATTTCAGTTATCCTGCAAACCTGGCCTGTTAGTGGGTCCCGAGGACTGGAGTTGAGAACCACTGCTCTACATGGAAGGTGTGATCACTTCCCTTCCCCAGCTAGGGCAGTCCCCACACAGTAAGAACACACCCAGGGAACACAGTTAACCCTTAGAGCGCCCCCTGCAGGTTAACCCCTTCACTGCCAATGACATTTACACAGTAATCAGTGCATTTTTATAGCACTGATCGCTGTATAAATGCCAACGGTCCCAAAAAAGTGTCAAAATGGTCCGACATGTCCGCTGAAATATCGCAGTACCGCTAAAAATCGCAGATCGCCGCCATTACTAGTAAAAAATAAAAAAAAAATAAAAACCCCAGAAATTAATTCTCATAATCCGTAAACGCAACCACTTTTGCGCAAACCAATCAATAAACACCGATTGCGATTTTTTTTATCACAAATATGAGGAAGAATATAAATCGGCCAAAACCGATGAAAAAAATGTTTTTTTATATTTTTTTTTGGATTTGTATTTTAGCAAAAAGTAAGAAATTTGTTTTTTTTTTTTTGCAAAATTGTTGCTCTTCTTTTGTTTATAGCGGCGATCAGAAATGACGCAGCGGTGATCAAATACCACCAAAAGAAAGCTCTATTTGTGGGAAAAAAAGGACGCAAATTTAGTTTGGGTACAACGTCGCACGACCGCGCAATTGTCAGTTAAAGCGACGCAGTGCCGAATCGCAAAAAGGGCTCCGGTCCTAAAGTGTGAAATCCTTCCGGGGCTGAAGTGGTTAATGAGTGAAATAAGTATTTGACCCTTCGCAAAACACGACTTCATACTTGGTAGCAAAACCCTTGTTGGCAATCACAGAGGTCAGACATTTCTTGTAGTTGGCTAAAAGGTTTGCACACATCTCAGGAGGGATTTTGTCCAACTCCTCTTTGCAGATCTTCTCCAAGTCAGTAAGGTTTTGAGGCTGACATTTAGGCTGACATTTAGTAACTCGCACCTTCAGCTCCCTCCACATATTTTCTATGGGATTAAGGTCTGAAGACTGGCTAGGCCATTCCAGGACCTTAACGTGCTTCTTCTTGAGCCACTCCTTTGGTGCCTTGGCCATGTGTTTTGGGTCTCTGTCATGCTAGAATACCCATCCACAACCTATTTTCAAGGCCCTGGCTGAGGGAAGGAGGTTCTCACCCAAGATTTAACATTACATGGCCCCGTCCATTGTCTCTTAGCAGAAAAACACCCCATTTTGATCTGACAACAACACTCTCACCCAGTTCTCCTCTGAATCATTCAGACGTTCATTAGCAAACTTCAGATGGGCCTGTACATGTGCTTTCTTAAGCAGGGGGGCCTTGCAGGTGCTGCAGGATTTCAGTCTTTTGCGGCATGGTGCGGTACCAATTGTTTTCTTGGGGACTATGGTCCCAGCTGCCTTGAGATCATTGACAAGATTCTCCCTTGAAGCTCTGGGCTGTTTCCTCACCGTTCTCATGATCATTGAAACTCCACGAGGTGAGATTTTGCATGGATCCTCAGACCGAGGGAGATTGACAGATATTTTGTGGTCCTTCCATTTGCGAATAATCGCACCAACCGTTGTCACCCTTTCACCAAGCCTTGAGTAGGTCTACAATCTTGTCCCTGACATCCTTGGGCAGTTCTTTGGTCTTGGCCATGGTGGAGAGATTGGAATCTGATTGATTGCTTCTGTGGACAGGTGACTTTTATACAGGTAACAAGCTGAGATTAGGAGCACTCCCTTTAAGAGAGTGCTTGTAATCTCAGCTTGTTACTTGTATAGAAGACACCTGGGAGCCATAAATCTTGTTGATTGATAAGGGGTCAAACACTTATTTCACTAATTAAAATGCAAATCAATTTATAACTTTTTTGAAATGCGTTTTCTGGATATTTTTGTTGTTATTCTGTCTCTCACTGTTAAAATAAACCTACCATCAAAATTATAGACTGATCATTTCTTTGTCAGTGGGCAAACAAACAAAATCAACAGGGGATCAAATACTTTTTCCCTCACTGTATATAATTTGGTGAAATGTAAATGAGTGTTTTAATTGCTGTCAGTTTTGCCTTGATGATATGGCCCCTTATTTATTTATTTTATTTATTTCAGGTACTTGTATAGCGCTGTCAATTTACGCAGCGCTTTACATATACATTGTACACTCACATCAGTCCCTACCCTCAAGGAGCTTACAGTCTAAGGTCTCTAACTCACATTCCTACATACTAGGCCCAATTTAGACAGGATCCAATTTACCTAAATCATGTCTTTGGGGTGTGGGAGGAAACCGGAGTACCAGGAGGAAACCCACGAGGCACAGAGAGAACACGCAAACTCCAGGCAGGTAGTGTCGTGGTTGGGATTCAAACCAGCGGCCCTTTTGCTGCCAGGCGAAAGTGCTATCCACTACACCACTGTGCCGCCCACTACATACTAGCGGCTGACAGCATGCATAATAAGCCTAGGTGCTGCATCCAGCATATTTTTCCTGCATGGAAGGCCTAGGTGCTAGATCCAGCGTATTTTTCCTGCATGGAAAGCCTAGGTGCTGCATCCAGTGTATTCTTCCTGCCTGGAAAGCCTAGGTGCTGCATCAAGAGTATTTTTCCTGCCTGCAAAGCCTAGGTGCTGCATCAAGAGTATTTTTCCTGCCTACAAAGCCTAGGTGCTGCATCCAGCATATTTTTCCCACCTGGAAAGCCTCTGTGCTGCATCCAGCATATTATTGCTGCATGGAAAGCCAATGTTCTGAATCCAGCATATTTTAGCTGCCTGGAAAACATTGGTGCTGCATCCAGAGTATTTTCCCTGCCTGGAAAGCCTAGGTTCTACATCCAGCATATTTTTCCTGCCTGGAAAGCCTTGGTGCTGCATCCAGGGTATTGTTTCCTGCCTGCAAAGCCTAGGTGCTGCATCCAGTTTATTTTCCCTGCCTGGAAAGCATAGGTGCTGCATCCAGTGTATTTTTCCTGCATGGAAAGCCAATGTTCTGAATCCAGCATATCTTTTATGCCTAGAAAGCATTGATGCTGCATCCAATGTATTTTTTCCAGCCTGGAAAGCCTAGGTGCTGAATCCAGTGTATTTTTCATGCATAGAAGGCCTAGGACCAAGGTCTTCCATGCAGGAAAAATACACTGGATACAGTACCTAGGCTTTCCATGCAAGAAAAATATGCTGGATGCAGCATCTAGGCCCTAGGTGCTGCATCCAGGATATTTTTCCTGCAAGAAAAGCCTAGGTACTGCATCCAGCGTATTTTTTTCCTGCATGGAAAGCCTAGGTGCTGCGTACAGCCCCCATAGACATGAATGGTTGCACACAGCTCACAGTACATTATCTGCAATTACAGAAACTACCTGTTGAGCCTACCAAAAATCTTATGTCCTGTAATTTCCTGTGTGGTGAAGTGAAATCTAAAACAATGTTACCCGAGGGAGGGGTTTATAGGTAACGTCAAGAGAGCAGTGTATTGTGACAACATAGATAAAGCACAGTGAGTGTGCTTCGTTACCCTAGAACACAAGTGTGTTAGAATAGCAGAATCCCAGGTTAAAAACCTGAAAAAGGAAACTAATGCAGGCACATCTAATCACTGGTAAGATGCAATATATTACTTTTTTGTTCTTGGATTTAGATATGCTATAAGGATAAGACATTACGATTTTTCAGGCGCTACACATTTTTTGTGCGATAAAAATATAAAACCTTGAGTTTAAAAATTCTGGTGCAAAAGCGTCTTAGCAAAAACAAACAAGCCAGTTTTTCAAACTCAAAAATTAATATACTGCAATCATATTGATGGAGCACAAAAGAACTGGAGAACAGAGATTGCAACTGATGGAATAAAGTCACTGTTCGGCCCATAATTTTACATCCTGGCTCAGTCGGTTTTTAACCAACTTTTGTTGAACGGAGTGATGCTTGCAAGGCCACCCCAGCTCAATTTTCTGAGGTGAAAGGTGAAATTCAAGCCATCTATGGGGGCCTTATGGTCTGCTAGTGTTCTTTGCTGCTGCCTACAGAGTATTACAAGACTGATCAGTCCCTATCATCAAAGCAATTTACAAACAAATGCCTGTACCGAACACATACACAATCAAAGGTAAGGTTGGCTAGACACACAGGATGTTAAACAAAACGTCCTAAAAACGTCAGTAGCTTATCAGTAATTTTTTCAGCTTTTACCGGCGTTTTTTCACGTTTTTAAAGGGCCAGCGTTTTTTTTTTCTCAATTGATCCAAAACGTCCAAAAACGTTGGGGATTGACGTTTAGCCGCGTTTTTGAGCATTTGAAGATTTTTACAGCTGAAAAACGTCTCTCAGAACCCTCTGGTCTTGGGGGTTTTTACAGCTCAAAAACGTCACTGCTAAAAACAGTTGATAACAGCCTATGTGTGCATGAACACATAGGATAACATGATGGAGGGTTTATTGACTGTAGAAAAAAACGTCTGCAGCTGAAAACAGCTGCTGTAAAACAGTCAAAAAACGTCCTGTGTGCATGAGGCCTAAAAGTTAACCCATATATTTGTCTTGGTGACCATTATCACTCGGACAGAAAGTAATGTAAAATCCAAATGTTGAGCTAAATCTATAATTAGGCTTACCTGTAGGTAAAATTAATATCTCCTAAACTATTGCCCCTCCAAAAAGCTGCGGCGTCACTGCGCATGCGCTGTGTATGTCCCAGCAAAGGCCCGGCACATAACACCGGACCTTGCTGAAAAGACGGGCTCCCGCGCGCAAGCTCCGGCCAGTCACAGCGCTGGAAGCAAGATCCAAGGTAAGATGTCCACTCCCTCAGAGAGGACCGAGCAGCCCGGTTGGATCTTCGCTTCAAGGTGAGTAATTCATAATAAGCTAGTATGCAGTGCATACTAGCTCATTATGCTATTGTCTTGCAGGTTTTTTTTTTTTCTTTTCACAGGGTAGACAACCGCTTTAAAGCCTAGAATAAGGCTTAACTGTAAGTGTCCTGCATATCTCCTAAACCTGCACGGTTCAGGAGATATGCAGTGTTTTGCATGTGCCAACGTCATTTCGGCACATGCACAGTGAAGAAACGGCCTCCATGCCGTTTCTCCAGTGACCCTGTGCCGTGACTGGCGGCTACCACGCGCATGCGCGGGAGTGACGTCACGCGACTCCGGCCAGTCACAGAGCCGGAGTCGCTGCCCCGGAAGGAAGAGGGGCAGAAGATGGACGCGGCCTGAGGCGGGGACATCGATGGATGCCGCAGGCTTCGTTTGCAGGTAAGTGGCACATAATGGGCTACTATGCGATGCATAGTAGCCCATTATGCTTCTACTTTACAGGGTTATATTGAGGAAGTAAACCCAATCTGGGTTTACTTCCTCTTTAATAAGTACAGACTTGGGACGGATTCTCTAACAATGTTCAAAAAACTATCCAGTCAGCCATGACAACCGCTCCCGAGAAAACATCTAAAAGAGGTAAGGCATTTTATGTGAATGGGAACACATAACAAACACAGTGTGGTTCTCTCAAATTTGACTGCAAAAGTAGAAATACACTTTAAGCTGGCCATAGGTGAATAGTTTTTTTGTTCAGCCAGAGGGCTGAATAAAAAAATATATATATATATTCTCCGCTAGACTCAAACAAGGTGGATGGAGGAATCCCCCAAACTGGGGCCTACAGAATGCACTGATTAGCAGCTGCTGATTGTCAAAAGATTTCCAACTTACAGGAATTGTCAATTCAAAAATCAATTTCTTTCAAACAGGTTGGCCCCACACTGATCGATATTTGGCCAGTTCCTGCTAAACCAGTAAATTTTGACCTGTCTGTGCCCAGCTTAAAGTGGTTGTTAACTCTGTACAACCACTTTACACTACAGGTAAGCCCATAATAAGGCTTACCTGTAGGTCCAGGGAATATTCTCCTAACCTTACACAGTTTAGGAGATATTCCCTGTATTTGCATGTGCCGACGTCATCGGCACATGCGCACTGAAGAATCGGCCCCAGGGTGGCCCAGGGTGCCGTTTCTTCAGTAAATGTGCCGTAACATGCGCAGGAGTGACGTCAGTGCGGCTTCGGCCAAACACAGCACTGGAGCCCGAACTGTGATTGACCGGAGCCACGGAACCCGGGAAAAGCATGTCGCCGGTTACATCTGTGTGCTGAGAGCGCTGCAACAGCTTCATTCCAAGGAAAGTATTTCATAATGAGCTAGTATGCAATGCCTACTAGCTCATTGTGCCTTTGTTTTGCAGGTATTTTTTTTTGGAGAGTTGACAACCACTTTAAGAAGTGAGGGTAAAACATAAAATGAGGACACCTGTTCCTGTGAATTTCCTCCATTTTATGGAGATTTACTATTTTATTGTTTTGTTTCCAGGAAATGAAGTGAAAAGAAATCTCCCCAGTGGGACAGAGAGAGTAAAAAAAAATACTGTCATGGGTTTTTATCTTTCCTGGCTTTATCTAAAGTAAAAAAATAAGTTGTGCCCACACTTTCACTTAAAAAATACTTATTAGCATGTGAAAACAAAAATAATGCAAAACTGATTTTTTACAACAGGCCAATTCAGAACTTACATAATTGCAAAGAGACATAAAAATGCTCAAATAAAAGGAAGCTTTAAAAAACCCAGAATAAAATGATATATGCCAACAATAAATCAAGCGAGCAAGGCATCTGATGTTATGTGCAAATTCCAACTTTTCCTTTCAAAGTTGAGCTTGACCCCAATTCCCTATTGGTTTGTTTAATATGATGGGCAACTCAATGACCAATAGGATGACTTTGGAGATGTGAGGGGGTGGGGCCAATACTAACTTTTACAGAAAAGTGTTTAAGAGCTGCATATAACTTCAGCTGCCTGTATTTCTGGATATACAGATCATTCCAACGTGCAGTTTTTATTGAAGATAACCTCGGCTTTAGGTTTTTCCGTGATATTTTCACTTTGAATTATACATATTTGTGTCAGGTTTACTGTAAAGTGGGTTTAAAAATAGAGTTGAAGCCTTTATACTAGTTATCAAACAATATCTGATTATATTGTTAGAAGACAAAAAAGGAAAAGGGAACAGAATTCTAGGATGCATTACTAGAGGGGTCACCAGCAAGAGGAAGGAGGTCCTGATTCCCCAATACAGATAATTAGGGAAACCTCATTCAAAATACTGTGTCCAGTTCTAGGGACCTCACTCACAAAAAAGATATTGATAAGATAGAATGAGTTCAGAAATGGGCAACAAAAATAGTAAAGATCTGAGGGATAAAACATTTTAGGAAACACCTCAAGATCTTAAAGTGTTACTAAACCCAGGACCCCTACAGTCGCTATATCTGGTCTCCCACAGTACACAGAACATGGAAATGCCATAGTTTTAGTAAATATAAACTGCTAAATACCTTTTCCTTATCAGCAGTTAGGGCAGTCTTGTGACTTCTATCAGTGTCTGGTTAAAGCTTGAAGAAGGATTTTTCATTCTGCACTGACTGTCCTATGAGGCTGCATGACCATTGACCTTTTTGTCTGGACAGTGCTGATCACATGCATGCAGGAAAAAACAACTCTCTAGCAATACACACCAAAGTGAGCATGTGCAGCTGGCCCCCTAGCCTCTTTTCTACCAGAGATGGTTTGGGGACTGTAGAAGAAGGGGGGGAACAGAGAAGACAGGATCAAACAGCCCTTTTACACAATGCAGAGGATTATCTCCTTAGGTTACACAGTGAGTATACCAAGCATGCATTACTGCATATAGACTGATTTTACTGTTGTGGGAATAGTAACAATTTCATATGTACAGTATCTGACAAAAGTGAGTACACCCCTCACATTTTTGTAAATATTTTATTCTATCTTTCCATGTGACAACACTGAAGAAATTACACTTTGCTACAATGTAAAATAGTGAGTGTACAGCTTGTATAACAGTGTAAATTTGCTGTCCCCTCAAAATAACTCAACACACAGCCATTAATGTCTAAACCGCTGGCAACAAACGTGAGTACACCCATAAGTGAAAATGTCCAAATTGGGCCCAAAGTGTAAATGCCATTATTTTCCAGCATTATTTTCTTGGGCACTGAGTTCACCAGAGCTTCACAGGTTGCCACTGGAGTCCTCTTCCACTCCTCCATGATGACATCACGGAGCTGGTGGATGTTAGAGACCTTGCACTCCTCCACCTTCCATTTGAGGATGCCCCATAGATGCTCAATAGGGTTTAGGTCTAGAGACATGCTTGGCCAGTCCATCTCCTTTACCCTCAGCTTCTTTTACAAGGCAGTGGTCATCTCGGAGGTGTGCTTTGGGTCGTTATCACGTTGGAATACTGCCCTGCGGCCCAGTCTACGAAGGGAGTAGATCATGCTCTGCTTCAGTATGTCACAGTACATGTTGGCAATCACGGTTCCCTCAATGAACTGCAGCTCCCCAGTGCCGGCAGCACTTATGCATCCCCAGACCATGACACTCCCACCACCATGCTTGACAGTAGGCAAGACATATTTGACTTTGTAATCCTCACCTGGTTGCCGCCACACACGCTTGACACCTGAACCAAATAAGTTCATCTTGGTCTCATCAGACCACAGGACATGGTTCCATTAATTCATGTCTTTAGTCTTATTGTCTTCAGCAATCTGTTCGCAGGCTTTCTTGTGCATCATCTTTAGAAGAGGCTTCCATCTGGGATGACAGCCATGCAGACCAATTTGATGCAGTGTGTGGCGTATGGTCTGAGCACTGACAGGCTGACCCCCCCACCCCTTCAACCTCTGCAGCAATGCTGGTAGCACTCATACGTCTATTTCTCAAACACAACCTCTGGATAAAGCGCTGAGCATGTGCACTCAACTTCTTTAGTCGACCATGGCAAGGCCTGTTCTGAGTGGAACCTGTCCTGTTAAACCGCTGTATGGTCTTGGCCATCATGCTGCAACTCAGTTTCAGGGTCCTGGCAATCTTCTTAAAGCCTAGGCCATCTTTATGTAGAGCAACAATTCTTTTTTTCAGATCCTCAGAGAGTTCTTTGCCATGAGGTGCCATTTGAACTTCCAGTGACCAATATGAGAGAGTGAGAGCGATAACACCAAATTTAACACAACTGCTCCCCATTCACACCTGAGACCTTGTAACACTAATGAGTCACATGACATCTGGGAGGAAAAATTATATCATTGGGTCCAATTTGGACATTTTCACTTAGGGGTGTACTCACTTTTGTTGCCAGTGGTTTAGACATTAGTGGCTGTGGGTTCAGTTATTTTGAGGGGACAGCAAATTTACACTGTTATACAAGCTGTACACTCACTACTTTACATTGTAGCAAAGGGTCATTTCTTCAGTGTTGTCACAATGAAAAGATATAATAAAATATTTACAAAAATGTGAGGGGTGTACTCACTTTTGTGAGATACTGTACAGTCTGGAGGAAAGAAGGGGAAGGGGAGACACATCTGAAAACTTTAAACATATTAAGGGTGTGAATAAGGGAATAGGTCAAGTTCAAGAACACAAGGCCATAACCAGGAAGTTCAAACGCTATCTTAGAAAGTAATATTTTACCGAAAGAGTAGTTAAAGCGGAGTTCCACCCACAAAAACATTTTTGCATTTTTAAAGTTCTGTGATCCATGGTAACCACATTTCCTGGAAAAAAAAAGTTATCCTAACCCTAAGTGCCCTGTTGCTATGTGGTCTCTGTAATCTTCCCTCTTCCTGGTCCGCGGCGCTCTGCATCACTTCCTGCCTCGCCTGGGCTCCTGGAAGATGCGAGTCATCATTTCCCAGGAGTCCTTACTCCGTTGCCGCCTGTTTTGATGGCAACGAAAACACTCAACGCCACGGCCATGCCGCCGGTGCAGTGCATGAGATCGAGAGGTGCATGCTGGTTACTCAGCATGCACCTCTTCCAGGAAGAAACAGGAGGAGGTTGCGAGTGGGCTTCACATGCCCACAGCTAACATGGAAGCTCAGGAGTAAGTAAGTAAAAAAATCTATAAGAATACAACCATGATTTAAACCTAACAATTGAGTTACTCGTGTACTGTATAAAAACAGAGTGGATGGCAGCAAAAAAAAAAAAAAATATTATGTGGGCAGAACTTGATTCTTAGGCCCCTTTCACGCGCCGCTATCCATTTGCGGACTCCGCTCTGCTCAGCAGGTATCGATCCACTGAGCAGCTTGATGACAGATCCGTGTCTTCGCTCACTGTGCAGAGACATCTGTCAGAGCCCTGCTGTCCTCTATGGAGATCGAATGAAAATGGATCCGCCTGTCCATTTTCATCCAATCCTATCCGATATGATTCTACAGATGGGTGGAAAATAGGGCTCCATCCGTCTGGATTTCACGGACAGGATCGGATCGGATCGCTACTTATGTCAGCAGACATGTCCCCGCTGACATCCACCTCCCCATAGGGCTGCATGGAGCGTCCGTTCAAGTCCGCCTGAAAACTGACAGGTGGACCTGTACGGAATGCCAGTGTGAAAGGGGCCCAACATGATTGGAACAAACATAGATCTATACTCAGACAAAAAAGTTTAAAAAAAAATGGGGCAAACTCGATGGATCACTTGCTCTTTTTTGTGCTGTTACTATTCTATATTTCTTTGACATGAAAACTCCAATTTCCAGGTAATTGCCATATTCCATGTCTTGTCCAGCTTCCGACAGACCACACAGATAAATTGGCTGCCAGTGCAGGTCTATAGATACGTCTTGTAGAGGATAGTCAGTCACTGAATGCCACACACATGTGGCTCTGCTCACACAAAAACACAATGCAATACATTTAGAAGTGTATTTGCTAGTAACTCATTGAGAGCTGCCACCAGCCTATGATGTCACTGTTTCAACAGCTGCTTCTAGGTTTCTTAGATCATGAAAATCTCATTCTTGAGGGGTTTCTAGGCCTTCTGCGCCAAGTGTTTGAAGTCAGGATGCTGAAAGCCTTTTCGGGCAAAATACTCCCAAATCAAGTGAATATAATCCAACACGGACTGCCTTATCTTCTACATGCCAAGGGGTGTAGGGGGAAGTGTTAGGGCCATTCAGTAGCCTGTGTCAGCAGTTATGTTCTCTGGTTGAAATATAGATTTCAGTTTCAGCGATTTACTTTTGAAAATATATTAAATATTAATTAATTGCATTAAATGCAGAACTGAAAATGCATTAGCATGTTTCAGTGATGGGAGATATGGTTTGGATCTTATGTACTTAGTGTAGTTGTACATAATGAAAAGTAAACTCCAAAAAATGCTTGCATGCGGTCTGTTCCCTAGGTCAGTAAATAGCAAAAAAGGTTTAGGCCTGTTTCATAGGGGTTGTAAAAGCTTTGTTTTTTTTAAAAAAAAATAACAAACATGTTATACTTACCTCCTCTGTGCAAGGGTTTTGCACAGAGTGGCCCCGATCCTCTTCTTCTAGGGTCCCCCAGGAGTGCTCCTGGCTCTTCCCCACATCGAGTGCCCCCACAGAGAAGCGCTTACCCTGGGGGCACTTGTGTGGGCGCGCTCCCATGTCCTGCTGCTGCGTCCATTGACACAGAAAGCAGGACTCGGCCCCGCCCCCGTGCCATTGGATTTGATTGACAGCAGCGGGAGCCAATGGATCCTGCTGCTAACAATCTATCCAATGAGGACCCGAGACATGACACGGCACTGCGTTAGTTTAAAAAGAGAGCTTTCTTTTGGTGGTATTTGATCACCTCTGTGTTTTTTATTTTTTGCGCTATAAAAAAAAAAAAGACAATTCTGAGAAATAAAAACTATTTTTTACTTTCTGCTATAAAACATTCCCAATAAAAAAAATTAAAAAAATAAAATAATTTCATCAATTTAGGCTAATATGAATTCTGCTACATGTTTTTGGAAAAAAAAATCCCAATACGTGTATATTGACATTGCATCTGCAGGACCCGCTGACTGGCTCCTGCTGTGTCCAATCACAGTGGGAGCGGGTCGCTGGCAGCGTGTGCGCGTGCCCCAGACCCGGAAGTGCCAAATCCCAAACTAGGTACGTGATCTGGTGCAGACGGGCCGCCCTGCCGCAGTAAATCTATGGTGGGTGGTTCACAACCAGTTAAATCAGTAGTAAACTGTGATTAAAAAAAAAAAAAAAAAAAAAACATCAAACTGCTCCCCCTGCAGGCTCATGTTATAATGTGCTAGTATTCTTACATTCAGCTGTCAGCGAGGATCCCCACTGACAGCTGATGACTCATCGGTTTTGATTATTGGTTGTTAAGGATGCCGGTGGCTGCAGGTTCCTTTAATATCGCATGCCAGGACCAATACTTATTTACTGCATGCATTTTTTTGTTCCTTTTGTGAATTGACTTAAACTTCTGTTTTATGCGGTATTTACCAAGCATTTTTGTGGTAAATACCGCATAAAGAAATAGTGAAATTATAATTTCAGGATCACTTGCGGTATTTGGGAAAACACCTAAATATCACATGCAATCTGCTTTTGTGAATGGAGCCCAATATGACCTGTATGTATCACAGCTAATGACAAACTGGCAATTTAATATTCCTATTGTTTTACTGTGATAACTGCTCTGGTTCATAAGAGATGGGGGGCATTTATAGGGAAGCGTTTATAGAAAAAAAAAAAAAAAAATATATATATATATATATATAAAACCTTACATATTTTTAAGTACATGTTGTAAAAGTACTATAATGTGCTTTAATATTGCTTCCTGCAATCCTCTGTGCAGAAGTACTGGTAGAGGGAGAGCCAATCAACTCCCTTACTTCATTCATATTGGCTAACAACACTGGAGGTCAGGGATCTGGCTTTGCGGTCTGGCAGGGGTGCTCAGATCAAACCAGTGGATGAATGGAATCAACAAATACTGACAAATTAGAATACCGTATATGTATTTTAACTGCATAATTATTGATTATTTAAGTTTAGCTTTTAAAGAAGTAACATCACTGCATTGATCTAGCACACTGAACCATATGACTCAGGCTTCCACGCCTCTACTTTGGCTTTTCAACCTTTGCAAATATTTTCATTTTAATCCACTGTTTTCTCAGCGGGTTGCAAGATTCGGATTCCTTTAGTCATTTTTTTTAACAGCAGAAAAAATTAGAACAGGGGTGAAAGTATTAAACAACACACCCAAATGATCTATCCAATGTAATGAACTAGAGATACAGTTGTGCTCATAAGTTTACATGGCAGAATTTATGATTTCTTGGTCATTTTTCAGAAAATATGAATAACACCACAAAAACTTTTCTTTCACTCATGATTAGTGTTTAGCTGAAGCCATTTATTAAGCTGTCTTCAAGCTGTCATTGATGTTAAAGGGGGCAATACACTGTATTAAGGACTGGGGTATGTAAACTTTTGATCAGGGTCATTTGGGTAGTTTCTGTTGTCATTATGATTTAAAAAGAGTAAACACAGTTGATTGATAATAAATGGCTTCGGCCAAACACTAACCATGAGTAAAAGAAATGCTTTTTTGTCATCATTCATATTCTCTGAAAAATGGCTAAGAAATCATAAATTCTGCCAGAGTATGTAAACTTATGAGCACAACTGTACAGTATTCACTCTTGTCTATCATAAAGAGAATGCCCAGCCGATTACACACAGAAGAACTCAGATTGATTGCTATTGGCAAGATATCCTGAGCATCTTTAGGTCAATGCAGGCAAGAATAGGAAGCACAGACACCACAGGTGCTGCTTCTCAGGGGAAACAGTGATTGCTCAAAGATATCCAACGTGAAGGATAACCATTGCTCACCAAAGATCAGCCAGCCAATGGAAATCTTGCATAGGCTGGTTTTGAGGGCCACCCGTTGGGGTGAACGAAAAAAACTACTGGCGTCTACCAGGCATTACACTTGGCATTGGAAGACTAAGAGCAACAAAAAGAACCCTTCCTAACCCCAGGAGTATAAGACCCACTGGCAGAGATGCAAGCCCTTTTTATCAGGGAAGGAGAGTGTAGGCTGACTGCACCAATAGGTAAGTGGACTGTCACCAGTTTAGGTCAAGTGGTGACAGTTCTCTTATGTCCATGAAAATTCATGTACATGAGATCCAATCTTTCACACCAACCCCCATCACACTAGCTATTGTATGCATAACAGCTTTGTTTCTGTACAAAAGCAAATACATTGCCTGTGCAGTTGCAGTTTTTGTTTCTATTTTGTTATGGGCTTCAATGGATCAAGAAAGATTTCCTTGTAGCTTACATTACCACCCTGTAGGTAAGCGCTCCTAATAACACACCCAACAGATAACATATGTTACTCTCAAACCCGCAGGTAATGTCAGTCTTTGTTTTAAGATTGCAATAATGCGCTTTTAAAATAACATGGTGCTAAATTTATATAGGTAACAACCTCTTTTACTTAGCTAACTGACATTTCCAAATCTATATATAAGGGATGCCAAAATCAGCCACCCCAAGTAAGCTCTAACAATGAACTTCTGTAATTTGTTTCCTTTTGGTCTGTTAAATATACCATAGAACGTGTTTTGCTATACCAGTTAATCGTGCTAGAAATCTAGCAGGCTGATAACTTCCTGTGTTCTCTGCTGACCATTATGTCATCATAGTTACCAGCGCTCACTGGACTACAGGCCACCTCCCCTGTCCTATGAAAAAGAGAAGAGGAAGATGTTCTATAATCTCCATATGCATCCTGTTCTAGAGTGACAATGTTGCTTCCTACATAGATACAGTACAGTGAGTGAGCGTTGGCTTCCTAGGTTAGGAAGTGCGTTACTGGCAGGATTACAAAGTGAAAATAAAAGGGGGGCGTATCCTCAAATTTGTCATGATCCAATGATCTGAAGGTACCAGCCTATAACTCAGGGTCTATGAATACCAGCCTGTATCATGTTCTATAGGATTAAAGCGGTAATAAACTGCAGTTAAAGAAAAAAAAAATTCCCCTGCAAGGCAATGTTATGTTATAATGTGCGAGTATGCATCGCATACTCGCGCATTATGCAAGACTTCACTTAAAACGAAGCCCTTTAGCGACTTGCTGTCACCGCTGAGAGGGCTTCCATCTTCACCCCCTCTTCCTTCCAGGTTCGCGGCCTCAGGCCACATCAGTGGCCGGGGGGAGCGATAGGGCCAATCCCGTGCTTTATGGTACTGGCTCTGAAGGTCTGGCACGGTATGCCGGATCTTCAGAACGCATGCGCCAGTGACGTCACCCCTCTGAATATCTCCTAAACGGTGCAAGTTTCAGAGACACACAGTACCTACAGGTAAGCCTTATTCTAGGCTTACCTGTAGGGAAAGGTTATAAAACGGAGTTTACCACTATTGTAACATAAAAGCCCAACAAAAAAGAAAACGAATACTACCAACAGTCAGATAGTTCATTCAATTTAGATCTGAATTTGAGTGCTTGTCCTCCTTTTTTCTTTTTATTTTCACCAAGTGAAACAAAACAGCAAAAAAAAAAAAACAAAACAAGAGAAAAAAAAACAAAACAAAAAATGAAAATGAATACAGCCTACAGTCAGAAAGCTCACTCCATTTACCATGGCGTTTGCGTCTGAATTTGAGTGTATGTCTTTAACTGGTTCCCGACTGGCTGGCGTACATTTACTGCTGCAGAGTGGCGCTGTAGCGCGAATCGCCGTTCATAAACGGCGGCTCGCTCGTGCATGGCACGTCGCCGGCAGCGCGCTTTCATGCCCACCGCACTCTGTAGCAGTGTGGCCACGGCTCGGGCGGACTCTATGTCCGCCAACTACTCGCGATGACCTGGCAGAGAAGAAAAACAGGGAACCGCCAATGTAAACCCTGCGGTTCCCCGCTCTGTCAGGCGGCATGTGAGAGATCTACTGATCCCTGTCACTGGGATCAGTTAGAGCTCTTAAGCCTCTGGCAGCCTAGCCCACTCACAGTTAGAACACGCCTAGGGAACACAGCTAACCCCTTCACTGTCAATGACATTTATACAGTAATCAGTGAATCACTGTATAAATGCCAGTGGTCCCAAAAAAGTGTCAAAATGTCCGATAGGTCCGCTGCAATATCACAGACCCGATAAAAATCGCAGATCGCCGCCATTACTAGTAAAAAAAAGAAAAAATTTGCAAAAACGCCATAAATGAATTCTCATGGTTTGTAAAGGTGGCAACTTTTGGGCAAACCAATCAATAAACGTCGTTCAAGATTTTTTTTACCACAAATATGAGGAAGTATATAGATCGGCCAAAACTGATGAATAAATTTGTTTTTTATATATATATTTTTTTGGATATGTATTACAGCAAAAAGTAAAAAATATATATATTTTTAAAATTGTCACTTTTTTTTGTTTATAGCGGTGATCAGAAATGACGCAGAGGAGATCAAATACCACCAAAATAAAGCTCTATTTGTGGGAAAAAAGGGTGCCAATTTCGTTTGGGTACAACGTTGCACAACCGCGCAATTGTCAGTTAAAACTACGCAGTTTCGAATCGCAAAAAGTGCTCTGGTCCTAATGTGGGAAATCCTTCCGGTCCTAAGGGTGGGTTCACATTGCTCCGATCTCAGAGATCGCATATGATTCACACCGCACTGCACTGTGTGCGTCACATGCGATCTCTGTGCAATGCAAATTTAGCCATAGAGATAGTATGGCTGAATTTGCATCACAATCAGAGCAAACTCGCACAGGACCCTTTTTTTTCGCAGGGTCAGAATCGGATCGCGTGGTGGTTTACACCATGCGATCCGATTCCTGTGCGAGTTTGCAGTTCGCACTGAGATATGCGAAGTGATTTGGGGGTGTCATTAGCTTTCTATTGTCACTCCCCACAGTTCGCATAGTGCAGTGTAAACTGCCGCCGGTAGGCAAGTGATGCGGGAAACCCGCAGTAGATTTGCAGGGTTCCCGCATAGCTGCAGTGTGAACCAGCCCTAAATGGTGGTAAAAGGACATATAAGTATCTCAACAAAGCTAAATAATAGATTTTGACAACTAGCTGTGCAAATAGACCATTTATTGACTCAGGACTCATAATAAGGTAATTTTATCAAATTTGGACATAGCCATACATGGCACCAATGTAAGTAATGGCACCTGAACCCCCAAATACCCTTAGTTAGCTATTCGTTGTCAGTATATGTGTATAATAACCTTATGAAATGTATCTGTTATAATAACAATAAATTGTATCCTTGTGAAGACATTTATCATCATTGCTCAGCATAGGCGTGTGCAGCCTATTGCATTAGGATGTGCACCCCAAAGCTCAAACAAACAGGCCTTTCTCTGCAGCCTTAGCTACAAAGGCAGGGCAGGGATAAGGGGTGGGCAGGAGGGACGATTGCCCTGGGTGCAATGGTTTATTGCAGGGATGGGGGCACCCTGTGCCAGATGCTTTTGTTACAAGGCTGACAGGAGTAGTGACAGTGACATCATTGCTAACCCTAACCCTAAGGGAAGAGGGGGCGCAGTTTGGCATCTTTGCCCTGGGCACTGGGTGACCTTGTCCCAGCACTGTGCAGGGATAGTGAATGAATGGGAAGTGCTCTGTGCTGAGCGGTTTTCTGTTCATTCACTAACTGAAGCATAGTAAACCCAGTTTACTATGCTTTGGTTATGAATGAACACAGTAAGTGAGTGTGTTCATTTAGGAAAAGAAGGTGCTGGTACATGACATAATTACTAGCCCCTTCCCCCATTCTCCATCCTGAGACGTCCCCCCCAGCAGTTGGGGGGGGGAGAGGAGGGAAGCCAGCAGCACTCGGGAGGGGGGGGGTGGATCCGGAACCACAGGTAGTGATTAGGGTGTGCCCAGGCACACCTAGCACATGCCTATATTGCTCATTGATCATTACCATTTTCCTACAGTCCTCTAGAGTCCAGAAAAACTGTGCTGTCCCTAAATGTGCCCTACAAAATATGAAGATACAACTGTGGCAAGGCCATTTAAAGCCCGTTCGCACTGCCCTGGACAGTTGCAGCCCACTAAACTGCAGCAGTTTGAAGCTGCTGTCCATTCCAGCTACAGTGGGCCAGCGGTAGGGGTTTGTGTGATGCGCTTTTCAGTACATCACGCAGTTACCTTTTTTTTTCTTTTTTACTCAGTTTTATTTGAAGTATACAAAGTGACACTTCATTCATGCCACTGCTGTAGAAATCTGCAATCCTGTGCTGTGCTCTGCGATAAAATGCACAGCTCTGGACTGCGTTGCACTCTCACATAGAAACATCAGAAACGGATATTTTCTATGTCTCCTAGCAGTGACTGGCTTTCTTGCAGTGTAGACAATCGCCAGTCACCGCACTAAAGTTCCTTCAAGACCACAGGTAGATGTGAACAGTTAAAATTGTGGAATATAACGGCAGTATATAAATATTTGATTGAAATAGTTATTAGAAATGTAAATGTACTCAGTGTTGTATAACTGCACATCTCGACTACTGTAAGTGCCATGCAGCACCTGAACCCACTGTGTATTTTACACGTTCAGCACAATCTGGCCAAGGTTGTAGTTTATCACCAGCCAGAGCGATGGAAGGTAACTGAGCACAGTTATTGTTGGCAGAATAACAGTGAGCTGAAATGAGACAGGAAATGTATTGAAGAACACAGGTGTTAGGGTAAATTACACCTTAAACCAGGCAGAATAATGAGGCATCCCAGTGGTGTAAAGGCTCTGGTAATGGAGAGCAAACACAGAATTTCCACACTCTACAAGAATAACATCTTGAAACTATATTTGTATAAAAAGGACAATTAATACAAGACTTTAGTTCTTAATGCTGGCCTGTGTATCTATTTATAGTTCATTACAGTGTTTGTTACCCTAAAACAAAAAATAGACCTTGTTCAATTAAAGCATGTGTATAGCACAGTGCTTGTGCTGTGTAATTTGCCCCCCTCCCCATCCCCCCCGTATCGCCTGCCTGAAATACATGGCTGATCCTGCCTTGCTATGCCCTCCCCTCTGTAAACTGACCACGGTTCATCATGGCTGCTAAGCCCTGACACCGTGGTCAATTTACTTCCCTCCATCATACGCAACTCTCCTTTCTGCTCTCCCCTGTCCTCCTCCTCCCCCCTCCCTGCTTGTCAGCTCCATCCACTCCATGATCCTCCCCTCCTGCTGCTCTCATATCTATAGCATAAGCATGCCATCCCCTCTTTTGTAAAACGCTGTGTGTCCCTGTGCTGTATAAAAAAGATGCTGATAATACCATATATCAGAGCATCTCCCAGCACTCAAGTGACTCCTTGGCTCTCTCTACTCCTCGGCTGATGTCAGTGGGAGTGCTCGACCCCGCCCGCTATAGCGGTCAGCCAGGCAGAGAGAGCCAAGTAATCACGTGAGCGCCGGGAGATGCTCTGCTATATGGTACAATCTGCATCTTTTTTTATAGCGTTCTATAACATAGGGGGTGGCATGTTTATATAATAGTGGGTTAACAACCACTTTAGGTCTAATAGGTTTACTCAATATGGAAATACAAAGTGGGGTAAATTGTAAACCGCACCCTCAATAGGAAAATCCGATGAGTTGAAATATGATTACCGAATGGTTACTGTACTTTGCAGATGACCTCCTTTCTGTACACAGGCCATTGACATTAGAGAGTGGTCGGGTATGTAGAAAACTCAATGGTCTTGGCTTCCCCAAACATTAAGGTTTGAATTTGTTGACCTTTCTTGTTTGGATGCAGAGATGTCTTATCGGTGATTGGACACAGTTTACCTTTTTTTCCCCCAGATATGCCTGTGCCAATGGTGTCTCATGGCTTATAAACATTAGACTGTAGCCAGATTGGGTACTGTGTGTAAAGAGAACTTATTATTTCAGGTACTTGTATAGCACTGTCAATTTACGCAGCGCTTTACATATATATATTGTACATTCACATCAGTCCCTACCCTCAAAGAGCTTACAATCTAAGATCCCTAACTCACATTCATACATACTAGGGCCAATTTAGCACAGGATCTAATTTACCTACCATAATGTCTTTGGAGTGTGGGAGGAAACGGGAGTACCCGGAGGAAACCCACGCAGACACAGGGAGAACATGCAAACTCCAGGCAGGTAGTGTCGTGGTTGTGATTCGAACCAGTGACCCTTTTGCTGCCAGGCAAAAGTGCTAACCACTACCCCACTGTATTGAATACATTCATTCTTTTTTGTAGACATCGTTCAGGTCTGTTGATAACTGGCTGTCAGAAATACAATAACTGCAGCGAGACATCCAGCTTAGCGATTTTTGATGTAGATGAAGAAATATGTCAGATTTTTTTCATCCTGCAGGCTGAATGGAAAAAATCTATATGTGTATGGCCAGCTTTAGAGTTCTTAGACCATGTTTTGTTGATCAGATTTGCTGAGTATTTAAAAGTGAGCCATCTGATGTTAATCAAAGGGAGAAACGTCTGAACCAGGATATTGTGCCAAGGTCTGTGGCACCTCCAGAGACATACCAGTTTACTATTTTGGGCAAGGCTGGACAGCAAAATGAACCCTTTCATGACGAAAACAAATCCTAACACCACAGTTTTGCATCTAAGACATGCTCTAAACATGTCACAATGGATCGCTTTTCAGAGTGCAGCTCAGCAGTCACAGTCTGGCATTCAAGAGGCAATCTTGCCATGTCATGAATGCCTATTTTTTTTCTGAACGGCAATTTACAATGGGACGAATGTGCCGCAACTACAAGCCAAGCGTCTTTCTCAAGGTTGCGGTGTGGCCCCACTGATTTGAATGGACTAGTTTGACAAGTGGTGGCACCAGCCAATTTGGAAGCCTGGTAACAATGCGACCGGCGGTTTCCGGTTCCTGGAACACAGTGCGAGGAACGGATGCTGTTCTGCTCACTGTGTTACATCAGAAATGGGAAGCGACAAGGATTTTGTCACTTCTGGTTTTGGTTCTTTGTTTATCTGGCCGTTAACCGCCAGTAAAGGAGCCGATCAGATCAATCTGTGTCTGATTGGCTGCACAGGGGGAGATCTGGGGTCTAATTGACCCCAGATCTCTTTATAAAGTAGACCTGCCAAGGCCCATGCTATTAAAAAGGATGTTGTCCATTGTAATAGCAATAAAGTTGATAAAATAAAAATATTTAAAGGTACAGTGTTAAAAAAAAATGTTGAAATAAAATAAATTTTTTTTAAAAGTGCCCCCATTCCCCCGCACAAATGTGACAGTGCACGTAGGTCTTGCATGCATATGTAAATGGAAATCACACCACACATATGAGGTATAGCTGCAAACGTCAGAGTGAGAGCAATCATTTTAGCGCCAGACCTGTTTATTTTTAGGTACCGTAATTTGGCGCCATTGACATGTTTGATATCTATTCACACGGTGTAACATTATGTTTTAGGTTTTACCATGTCTTTATGGACCTTGTTTTACACAAGAGTCCTGACCTCAACCTGATATAAAAGCTTTGGGATGAATTAGAGCGGAGAATCCGAGCCGGGCCTTCTCATCCACATCAGTATCTGACCTTACAAATGCACTTCTGGAAGAATGGTCAAACATTCCCATAGACACTCCTAAACCTTGTGGACAGCCTTCCCAGAAGAGTTGAAGCTGTTATAGCTGCAAAGGGTGGGCCAACTCAATATTGAAACCTACAGACTAGGATGCCATTAAAGTTCATGTTCGTGTATAGGCAGGCGTCCCAATACTTTTGTTAATATAGTGTGTAAACCCAATTCCACACCGCACGCAGTATATTTACTGTGGCAGTGTGGACGTGTCCCGCGAATCGCCGTAAATAAACGGCCATTTGCGGAGTGGCAGCTAAGGGGGCGTGCGCTGTACTCCGGAGGAGTGTGTTAGCGGCCCGGGCGGACCTGATGTCCACCAGCGAGCCGTGATGAGCGGCCACAGCAAAAGAACGAGGAACTGCCGATGTAAACACGGCGGTTCCCCGCTGTCAGTGGGGACATAAGAGACCTACTGATCCCTGTCACTGGGATCAGTTAGATCTGTTATGTCCATAACAGCCCAGCCCCCTCACAGTTAGAACACATGCAGGGAACACAGTTAACCCCTAGATATCCCCCTTCAGGTTAACCGATTCACTGCCAATAACATTTATACAGTAATCAGTGGACATTTAGGCCTCATACACACGGACGTTTCTAAAAAAATAAACAAAACGTCGGGCCCGACGTCAAGGAAAAAAAGTCGGCGTTTTTCGGCGTTATGCATCAGCGTTTTTGAGCGTTAGTGAGCGTCGGCGTCAAAAGGCGTTTTTTAAAAAAAATCATCCCTCTGCTATTTTTCAACCTAAAAAGGTCGGCGTCAAAAAACGCCGGAAAACGCCGGTATAATATTAGGTGGCGTTTGTTGGCATATTGTGGCGTCGGCGTCAAAAAATGCCAAAACGTTACAGCCTCAGAACGCGATGGCTGTGGGTTCTAGTTTCTGCTCACTAACGCCGACGCCACCTACAGCTCAAAAACGCAGATGTTTTTATGGGGCCATTGACTAACATGGAGAGCTGCAAAAAACGCCAGAAAACGCCGGCATCAAAAAACGTCCGTGTGTATGAGGCCTTAAATTTCTGATCGCTGTTTAAATGTCATTGGCCACAAAAAAGTGTCAAAATGGTCCGACATGTCCGCCGCAATATCGCAGTACCGCTAAAAATCGCAGATCGCCGCCATTACTAGTAAAAAATAATAAAAAAAAAAACCCCAGAAATTAATTCTCATCATTCGTAAACGCGGCAACTTTTGCGCAAACCAATCAATAAACGCAGATTGCGATTTTTATTACTAAAAATATGAGGAAGAATATAAATCGGCCAAAACCGATGAAAAAAAATGATTTTTTTATATATTTTTTTGGAATTGTATTTTAGCAAAAAGTAAGAAAAAGTTTTTTGTTTTTTTTTTTTTTTTGCAAAATTGTCGCTCTTTTTTTGTTTATAGCGGCGATCAGAAATGACACAGAGGTGATCAAATACCACCAAAAGAAAGCTCTATTTGTGGGAAAAAAAGGAAGCAAATTTTGTTTGGGTACAACGTCGCACGACCGTGCAATTGTCAGTTAAAGCAACACAGTGCTGAATCTCAAAAAGTGCTCTGGTCCTAATGTGGGGGAATCCTTCTGGGGCTGAAGTGGTTAAACACCGATCAACCATAACATTATGACCACCCACCTAATATTTAGTATGGCCCTCTTTTGCTAAAACAACCCTAACCCACTGAGGCTTGGACACCAAAGTAACCTCCGCATGAATGGCAGGACCCAAGGTTTCCCAGTAGAACGCTGCCTCTGCCAACTTGCCTTCTTATACCGCATCCTGGTGCCATCTCTTCCCCAGGTAAGTGACGCACCCGGCCATCCACATGATGTAAAAGAAAACACGATTCATCAGACTAGGCCACCTTCTTCCGTTGCTCCGTAGTCCAGTTCTGATGTTCATGTGACCATTGTAGAAGCTTTTGGCGGTGGATATGGGTCACCACGAGCTTAACAGTCCCATACACAACAAACTGTGATGCCCATTTTTTTCTGCTTTCACATCAACTGCATGGACAACATGTTCACTTGCTGCCTAATATATCCCACCAATTTTCAGATGCCATTGTAATGAGATATTCCCTTTACCAGTCAGTGGTCATAATGTTATGGCTGTATAGTTTTTCTAACAAAAAAATATTTCTTTACATTCAGGAGTGGAATGTCAGAATTGACCTGGACTGGAAGTGGTTAAGATATGTCAAAAGAAGGGAACTCACTACCATACCATAAAGATATCCCAATCTTCCTATGGACAAAGAACCCACACTGCTTCACCACCTGTAACGCTTTGTTACTGAGCCCGATAGGAAAGCGTACTGATTGGGTACATGCAACATTGGCTGGCCTGATGCAAGTCTCTAGCTCAGTGTTCTGCTTCTACCTGGCACTTGTGTTGCATACAGTTACACCCCTTCTTTAAATACTTGTTGGCAGCATCCTGATTAACATGTAAAAGACAGACAGACAACACCAGCAGTAGGTATTCTGCTCTGACAATGTGATGTGCAAAGCTGCAGAGCGGGTAATTACATTGTAACAGCAATCTTGCCCGAGGCCTAGTAGATTCACATCTCAAATACAGGATGCTGAAAGGAAATTGCTTCTAAATGACAACCACTATAAAACCAGATCTCAGTAAAGAAATAAAAAGCTTTTAATAAAAAAAAAACAGGAATCTCTTAGGGCCTAACGATCTAGGAGAATTACCCCTTATTGAGGACTCTTGTAGAACAATCATAATAATAGCACATCACTCAATAGACTCTTGTAAAACTGTAATCTCCATCTTGCCACACCTCTTGGGGGTGGGGGGGGGGCATTTTTTTCCAAGAAAAGCCACACATGTTCCACAAAGGGATGTTTTGTTTAATATTGAGGCAAAATGGTTTGTTTCAATGCTTGTGATTAGCTGAAAAACAATATATTGTGTTTTAATGTTTATTGTGTTGTTATAGCAACCCTTGCCTGAGTATTTTTTTTTTTTTTTTTTTTTTTTAGAAAGGTTTGCATTTCGGCTTGGTTCACACCCCTGCATTCGGTGTGGCCCACGTTTGCACGGACACAGCAGCCCATTCACTTGAGTGGGCTGCTGTACCTGCAGGGAAAAGGTTCCTGCACTTATTTAAAACTCGCAGGGAAATCGGATGGTGCTTTTCGCAACCACCTGTACAAGTGTACTTACTTGTGTTTAAAACTTCATAGTTCCCATATCCATTTCTCCTGGGTCACAATTCAATACAAGAGGCTTAAGATGGCCCTGCTTACAATCTAAAGTGAAGCAAACGGTAGTAACTGTGAGGAATGAACTGATGAGAGAAGTAGAAGATTTGGTTGTTAGTTGAAGGCAGGATAGACCTCCCTTAAAGTGGAGTTCCACCCAGTTAAATGTCAGCAGCTACAAGAAGTGTAACTGCTGACTTTTAACAGTCGGACACTCACCTGTCCCACGCTCCAGTGATAAGGTCGCCCGAGGGCTCGCTCTTCTCCCCCTCTCCTCGGTGCCGCCGGCATCACCAGTGTGGGTGCCAGGCTTTGGCTTCAAAGCCAGGCGCGAGTCGTGCTGCGCTTTGTGAATGGCTGGCGTATCTTCTGGGACCTGTGACGTGTCCCAAAAGATTGCCGGGTGCGAGGGGGTGAAGGTGAACTTCCTTCTTGTTCTGCGGCAACAGGACAGGAAGTGCAGCTGGGACCCTGTCAAAACAGGGTCCCAGCTGACCCCCCACCCCCCAAAAAATGACATGCCAATTGTGGCATGTGGGGGGGGGGGGGGGTCACCTCCCCTTAAAGCAGAAGTTCCACTTTTGGATGAAACTCCGTTTTAAGAGATGAGTTTTCAAGGATTACCTAAAAATTGACATAGTAGGAGATAACCAGACAGATTGGGGAAGTGAGTTCCAGAGGGTGGGAGAGGCTCTGGAGAAGTCCTGGAGATGAGCATGGGAGGAGGAGACAAAAGAGCTAGAGAGCAGGAGGTCTTGGGAGGAGAGGACGATTAGGTGATATTTGGCAACATAGCTAGGGAAGAGTTGTAAATGGCTTTGTATGTTATTATTAGTGTTTTGAATTTTATTCGTTGGACAATGGGAAGCCAATGGAGGGATTGGCAGAGAAGGGTGGGGGACATTGAACGGTTGGAAGGTGGATAAGTTTGGCAGCGGCATTCATGATAGACTGAAGAGGGGATAGCTTGCGGAGAGGTAGGCAAATGAGGAGGGAGTTGCAATAGTCAAGTCGGGAAATAACAAGGGAGTGAATAAGTTGCTAAGTGGTTTCAACGGTTTAAAAGGAACGTATTTTGGAGATGGGAGATGTCATGGAAGTGAAGTTTGCAAGATTTGGACAGCGATTGGATTTGGGACTGAAAGTACAAGTCAGAGTCCAGAATTACACCTAGAACCCTGGCATGAGGGAAGGGACTGATGGTTGTATTGATCTTGATGGAGAAATCATGGTAGGGGGCACAGGTTGGAGGAAAAATTATGAGCTCAGATGTAGAAAGATTGAGTTTGAGGAAGTGGTGTGACAGTCATGCTGGCAAGTCAGTTAATAAGTTAGTAATGCGAGAGGAGACTGAAGAAATGAGGTGAGGAACAGAGAGATTGTGTGTCAGCATGGAGATGGTACTGGGAGTTTAATAATTGACCAAAGGAGAAGGTGTAAATGGAGAAGAGGAGGGGTCTGACGACAGAACACTGGGGTACCCCTACAGAAAGAGGAAGTGGAGGAGGAAACAGTTAAAAGCAACACTGAAGGAGCGCTGTGATAGGTAGGAGGAGAACCAGGAGAGAGCAGAGTCTTGAAGGCCAAGAGAGTAGAGTTTTTTTTTGAACAGGGGATGGTCAACAGTATCAAAGGCTGCAGAGAGGTCTACATGCATTTAGCTACAGAAACCCAGGCTAAACGGCCCTGGGAAGTGCAAAATTCGTATTTGTGTAAATACAGCTAGACCGAATACACCTAGACACAGCTTAATGTCCAGGTGTGACTTTAGCTATAGCAAAGTTTTACATGCTTCATGTGTTTGGAAATGAGCTCTTAATTATTATTATACAATGCATATGGCAAACACAAGACCAGCGGGCTGCATTCAAGCCACTAGGCCCTCGCATTTTTTCAGCCCATGACAGCCTCGGCTCTCACCCTCTGCTTCCTACTCCCATTGTCACTGTAAACACAGAAGCCTTCTATGTTTACAGTGACAGATTTGATCTCAGCAGCTCCCTGATGCATTCTAACAGATGCCCACAGGCACGCCTGGCAGAGACAGAGCTCCTGAATCTGACAGGACCACCTACACAGGGAGGAAGCCGCCTACACAGGGATGTTCTACAGCTAGGCCAGGTAGGAGAGAGATATACAAGGAAGTTGGGGGGGGGTAAGATCTGAGGAGGTATGGGGGGAAATGTGTGCAAAGGTCAGAGCTCAGGAGGAAGGGTGGAAAGGAGATATTGCACACTGTGTAAAGCGCACCCCTGAACCCTGCACTCTGTATACAGTGCGCCCCTGTACCCGGCGCTCTGTAGACAGCGCGCCCCTGAACCCTGCACTCTGTATACAGCGCACCAATGAAACCAGCACTCTGTATACAGCGTGCCCCTGAACCCCGCATTCTTTACATCGCATCCCTGAACCTTGCACTGTATACAGTGCACCCCTGAACTCTGTACTCTGCACGTAGCGTACTCCCGAACTCTGCATGTAGCGTACTCCTGAACTCTGCACATAATATACTTCTGAACTCTGCACTTTGTACGTAGCATACTGTTGAACTCTGCACTCTGTATGTAGCGTACTCCTGAACTCTGCACGTAACATACATTTTTGTAAATATTTTATTCTATCTTTTCATGTGACAACACTGAAGAAATGACACTTTGTTACAATGTAAAGTAGTGAGTGTAAAGCTTGGAAAACAGTGTAAATTTGCTGTCCCCTCCAAATAGCTCAACACACAGCCATTAATGTCTAAACCGCTGGCAACAAAAGTGAGTACACCCCTAAGTGAAAATGTCCAAATTGGGCCCAATTGGCCATTTTACCTCCTCGGTGTCATTTGACTCGTTAGTGTTACAAGGTCTCAGGTGTTAATGGGCAGCAGGTGTGTTAAATGTGGTGTTATCGGAGCGGACCTACTTAAGCTCTCTTATAAAATATTCCATCTATGTAACAATAGGGCGGGTGGATCCTCTTTGGGTATGTCTCCTAACCGCCCCCCTCTGGCATAACACTCAGCTCCTGGAGCTATATAAGATGCAGGACGGGCAGCGTTGGGCAGACTATGGCTTGAAGTATGCCCATCAGCTGTTCACAAATGGAAATTTCATCACATGATATGGCAATGCCCTGTGGTGGAAACGTTCTGGAAGGCAGTTTTAAGTTTTCTGGAAAGCAAATTAGCCCTGCCCAATATACACTCACCGGCTAGATGTCTTCTGGGGGAGATTGGGGAGGAGGAGATTACTAACTCTAAAAAAGCTTTACTTAGAATCCTATTCTTTTATGCAAAAAAGGCTATAGTACTTAAATGGAAGGAACCATTGTCTCCTACTGTTGGGTTCTGGGTGGAACTGGTCAATAAAGAGCTCCCAAAGTTTAAGCTTACATATCTCTCCAGAGGTTGCCCCAAGAAATTTGGGAAAATATGGGTGGGATGGGTTGATTCAGTGTCCGGAGACGTTGGAGTTTAAAAAATTGGAATGTCATAGTGTACTGTGTGGGGTGTCAGCTATGAGAACTGCCTGAAAGGCTAAAAGATAACTCAATACCTCTGTAGCTTTTTACTTGTGTTGCGCCATTGAGAAACGAGAACAATGAAGGACGAGGCAGAAGTCTGATTTTGTAAACGATTTATTGCTGAATGTACTGGGTTAACATTAAGTTACTCGCTGTAAGTGTGCAATGAATACCTGATGATGTTATGGATCTTGCTAAGCCTGTACTGTATCCGGGGTGACCTGTAATGCTATATCTGTTTGCAAACCCAATAAAGTTTACCTTTAAAAAAAAAAAATGTGGTGTTATCGCACGCACTCTCTCATACTGGTCACTGGAAGTTCAACATGGCACCTCATGGCAACTAACTCTCTGAGGATCTGAAAAAAAGAATTGTTGCTCTACATAAAGATGGCCTAGGCTATAAGAAGATTGCCAAGACCCTGAAACTGAAGAGCAGTACGGTGGTCAAGACCATACAGCGGTTTAACAGGACAGGTTGCACTCAAAACAGGCCTCACCATGGTCGAACAAAGAGGTTGAGTGACGTGCTCAGCGTCATATCCAGAGGTTGTCTTTGAGAAATAGATGTATAGGTGCTGCCAGCATTGCTGCTGAAGTTGAAGGGGTGGGGGGATCAGTCTGTCAGTGCTCAGACCATATGCCGCACACTGCATCAAATTGGTCTGCATGGATGTCGTCCCAGAAGGAAGCTTAATCTAAAGATGATGCACAAGAAAGCCCGCAAACAGATTGCTGAAGACAAGGAGACTAAGGACATGGATTACTGGAACCATGTCCTGTGGTCTGATGAGACCAAGATAAACGTATTTGGTTCAGATGGTGTCAATCGTGTGTGGCGGCAACCAGGTGAGGAGTACAAGTCAAGTGTGGTGGTGGGGGTGTCATGGTCTGCGGCTGCATGAGTGCTGCCGGCACTGGGGAGCTACAGTTCATTGAGGGAACCATAAATGCCAACATGTAATGTGACATACTGAAGCAGAGCATGATCCCCTCCCTTCAGAAACTTGGCCGAAGAGCAGTATTCCAACATGATAATGACCCCAAACACACCTCCAAGATGACCACTGCCTTGCTAAAGAAGCTGAGGGTAAAGGTGATGGACTGGCCAAGCATGTCTTCAAAACTAAACCCTATTGAGCATCTGGGGGGCATCCGCAAATGGAAGGTGGAGCAGTACAAAATCTCTAACATCCACCAGCCCCGTGATGTCTTCATGGAGAAGTAGAAGAGGACTCCAGTGGCAACCTGTGAAGCTCTGATGAACTCCATGCCCAAGAGGGTTAAGGCAGTGTTGGAAAATAATGGTGCTCACACAAAAAATGTACACTTTGGACCCAATTTGGACATTTTCACTTAGGGGTGTACTCACTTTGGTTGCCAGCGGTTTAGACATTAATGGCTGTGTGTTGAGTTATTTTGAGGGGACAGCAAATTTACACTGTTATACAAGCTGTGCACTCACTACTTTACATTGTAGCAAAGGGACATTTCTTCAGTGTTGTCACATGAAAAGATAGAATAAAATATTTACAAAAATGTGAGGGGTGTACTCACATTTGTGAGATACTGTATGTATTTTGAAGCCCGTGTGCTGCCTTAGACAGTTTTCATCCCAACATATGCCCCCACTGGAAGATTTCCCCTTGATTGCTCTTTTGGTGGCAGCTCCCTAATTGGGAGACAAACAGCAATAAAAATCTGACAGGGGTTTAACCCCTCACCACATGATCCAAATCAATAAAAAGGGTTTTTTGCTACACTTTAATTTGCATTTAAAGTGAACCTGAACTCAAAAGGCGAAGATATCTTATGTTAGAGGAGATATCTAAAAATGTCTCAAAACACTGTGTCAAAGCTTTACCCTGGAAAATGGAATTCCACCTAAAATATAGCAGTGCTCTTCCTGGTATGTGAGTGTACCCAGGCATTTCTGTGACTTTAGCCTCAAAACGGATATCAGCAGTGTGAGATCTAAGGCACTGTTGACTCTAACTGTTAGTCCCAGAGGATTTGGCATTTGCTTTGGTGATGTCACTTCTGTGTTGATCACGGTTCTTGTTGGAGGATCTAATGCAAGGAAGTAAAGCCCTGCAACTACCAAGATGACCACCTCCATGCAGGAACACAATCATGGAAAGTCAGTAACAGAGAAAAGGTCAGCTACTATTTATTATTATTATTATTATTACATAAAAAGGTGTGGGATAAAAGAGTGGGGAGAAGAGGCAAACCTGTAAGTACAAGTAAGTGCTATAAAGCAATACCTGAAAATCTGGAAGAGAGGTAAACACTGGGTTCAACACGAGTTCTGTCTGTATCCTCCTGTGTTCTTTGTGTGACTGTTAAATAAAAAGAAAACATTTTTGTAACCGATAGATAATAAGAAAATAATTTATTGTTCATATGCACATGTTCATAAAGCCTTTTAATAACAAGTCCAGGATCTCTGATGGCAGCAGCAGGTCAATATATTCATGGATACACTTGCATTCTGTTTTTTTTTAGGACCACGTACACATGGTCTACAAATCTTTATTATTTTAGTGTTTAGTTTTTCACATTTTTAAATGCTTACTCTTCCATGTTTACAAGGTTGTATATAATAAAGCAATTTGAAGATTAAGCACTAGAGGAAGCAATGTTTGATTCCACATAAAATTACCCTCCATCCTTCAAGATGAAATAAACTCTCTTAAAGCTGTGCCTAATAAAGGCAGGGAGAGGCTCTCCCTGCAGATGATCTTTCCCCAATACTGACCTTGTTCTGTATTGTGTCTCTTTGTGGAAGTGGCCATCTTGGTAGTGACTAGACATGTGCAATTCGTCTTAATCCGGATACAAATTCGGACAAATTTTTTGTTATTCGGAGATCTAGAAGTATCCGAATCTCCGCATGAAATAATAACAAATGTTGTTGAAATCCGTTAAAATTGGTTCTCTTTATTCGTTTTCTATCAAATTCCAACTCTTCAGGACAATGAGAATTCGCATCGGTCGAAAAAATTGACTGATCTGAATTCTGTGTGAAGAAATAGCTGGTTGTTAAGCAGCGGGCCACCAGCATCCTTAAAGCGTAACTCCACTTTTGTTGAGAAAAAAAACATTCTCCTCTGGGTGATCTATGTACATTGCAAGGATTATAACAATCTTTGTTGCAGATTCCTACCTTTTGTTATTCTGAAGAAATCCCTGTATGTTCCTCTGTGCAGTGAGTTTAATAGGAGTGGGTTCATAATTATCTATCAGCTGTGCACCTGCACAGCACTAATGAGGAAATCTGCTGGGCCTGCATCCCTTTAGACATGTTCCTACAGGAAGTATCTCACAAAAAATGACATTTTTGTTGCAGGGGACACCTGAAATCCGAAGTGTATCTTAGGCAGACTTCTGGGAAAATTGGTGAGCCAATCACACAAGCAGGAAATGATGTTTCTGGGGGGTGGTCAGTACACACTCTGTGTACAGAACAACTCCAGGTAGCTGTATTGCACTGCAGTTACAGAAAATTACAGAGCTGCAGATTGAAAAGGAAAGGTATTTTTTCATAACATTCAATTACAATATGACTTGTGACGCAATTGCATAAGCTATATTATTTCTTCTTTATTTGCTTTTTTTTTTTCCCCACGAAAGTGGAGTTACCCTTTAACAACCATGAGTCATCATCTGTCAGTGAGCTTCCCCACTGACAGATGAATGTAAAGATAAAGAATGACAGCAATAGAAAAATGTTTTATAAAAAATGGCGTAGCCCCCCCTCCCCAATCCCCTTTGGGCCTGGTGTGGATTTTAAGGAGAACCCCACACCAAAATTAAAAAAGGAAAAACGGCATGGAGACCCCCCCCCCCCCAACATCCATACCAGATCCTTATCTGAGCATGCAGCTTGGCAGGTCAGGAAAAGGGAGGGGGTGAGCAAGCGCCCCCCCCCTCCCCAAAGCACCTTGTCCCCATGGGGAGAACCTCTTCCCGGCAACCCTGTGGTTGTCAGGGTCTTTGGGTTGGGGGCTTATCAGAATCTGGAAGTCCCCTTTAACAAGGGCCCCCCTTTATGTGAATGTGTATCAGGTACGTCATACCCATTCACCAAAAAAGTGTCAAAAAGTAAAAGCCACAGGAAACAATTGCCGGCATTCTTTATCTTTACATTCATCTGTCAGTGGGGAAGCCTGCTGACAGATGATGACTCATGGTTGTTAAGGACACGGGCGGCCAGCTTTCTGGCCCGCTGCTTAACAACCAGCTATTTCTTCACACAGAATCCGAATTGGTCGAACGTTTTCTGACCGATCCGAATTCTAATTCTGAAAATTTGGAATTCGTTACAAAATTAATAAATTAAACTAATTTTAACAAAAACTAAACTAATTCTGAAACCAAGCTAAACAAATTCCATAACGAAACTAAATTAGTAACATAACGAATCTATCCGAAACGAAACACATTTTTCCATTCAGCACGTCCAGCAGTGACATACAGCTTTGCTTCCTCAAGTCAGAGCCTCCAGAAAGGAGAACAGTGATCAGCACAGTGAAATTTCCAGATCTCAAAACATCTTCATTTTTTGAGTTCAGGCCCACTTTAAAAATGGTAACCACCTCACCTGATTTAGAGTTAGGACTGCAAACAATTCCGGGGTGCCGTGAAGTGGCTCTGTAGCTTGCCCGTGTATTTGCAAATGTGTGCAAGCGAAACCCTTGTTTTTAATGCATACTGTTAGACAAGTTAATTTGGTTGGATGCAGGCTGGTTGGTAAGTTGAGCTGGTAATTTTCTTTGGTTTTATTTGACATGTGTCCCCCTTCTATGTGCTCCTTGCTGCAAAGGCCAGTTATAGGTGAGAGCAGGAGCCATTTGTTTGTACTGTTGAAGTACAGGTGAGGGTATGCACTGGACACCTTTTCTGCCATTTTGCTATATGCTGGGTGTAAAGTGCGCCCCTGTGCCCTGTGCCTATCTATTATAATGCATGTGCTTCCACTGTGGAAGCTCTCAACATTTAGAGTTAGGACTGCAGATAATACTAGGGAGTCCTGAAGTGGGTCTGCACCAGGGTGGATTTGATTTAAATCATAATTTAAATCACTAGTAAAAAGGCTTGATTTAACCACTTCAGCCCAGGAAGGATTTCCTCCTTTATGAACAGAGCACTTTTTGAGATTCGGCACTGCGCCCCATTAAGTGACAATTGCGCGGTTGTGCGACGTTGTACCCAAACAAAATTGCTGTCCTTTTTTCCTACAAATAGAGCTTTCTTATGGTGGTATTTGATCACTTCTGCATCACTTTTGATCACCGTTATAAACAAACAAATTTTGAAAAAAAAAAACTATTTCTTGCTTTTTGCTAAAATACATATCCAAAAAGAATAAAAAAAAAAAAAAACAACATTTATTCATCAGTTTAGGCTGATATATATTCTTCCTCATATTTTTGGGAAAAAAAGAAATCACAATCTGCGTATATTGATTGGTTTGCGCAAAAGTTGCCGCGTTTACAAAACGAGAATTCATGGTGATTTTTAGCGGGACTGCGATATTGCAGCGGACATGTTGGACACTTTTTTGGGACCATTGGCATTTATACAGCGATCAGTGCTATGAAAATTAACTGATTATTGTGTAAATATCACTGGCAGGGAAGGGGTTAACGCTAGGGGGCGATCAAAGGGTTAACTGTGTTCCCTGGGGTTTCTAACTGTATGGGGGCTGGGCTGACTGGGGGAGGAGAGTGATCGTTGCTCCCATATACAGGAAGCATACGATCGCACTCCTTCCCCCTGTCAGAACAGAGATCCGTGTGTTTACACACACGGATCCCTGTTCTGTCACTGCGGGGGAGCGATCGCGGGTAGCCGGCAGACATCAAGTCCGTCCTACCCACTTCCTGGCTCCCCCGCTACACAGTGAGCATGCTCACGATCCATGATCTTGCAGCCGACATCAGGTGACGGCGATATCAAGCCAAGTTGCCGTCGTCAATCCACGGCGGGCGGGCGGCAACTGGTTAAATCAACTTGATTTAAATCATAATTTTATGTTCTCTGTAATTGGATGAATGTGGGCTTTCTACCTGCGTCCAAGTTCCTTGTGCCCAGTATCCATCCAAATGGCCCCCCAACTCCAGCTGCTGGCGTCTGTTGTCAGAATGTGGGAAACTGGGAAGGACCATAATACACCCTGACATAGATTTGTTTGGTCTCTCCACCACCATAGGGCCTGCTTTACTTTGGCTGGGATGTAAAGCCTTTCCTCTAAGTCCTTTCTCCACAGGTTTTGGATGAGAAAAGTTTGTAGTGGTCTCTGGTGAAATCTGGCCCAACTGACTGCTGGGGTGGTGGCGGTCATGAGACCCAGCACTGACATTATTTCTCTCATGGTGACGGAGAGGTTTGTCTGCATTTGTGCAGCTCTTTGCTTGATACGGTCTATTTTTCTGATGGTAGATAAATCATTTGCTCTTTTGATCCTGTATCCTAAGAAGAGGATTTCCTGTGAAGGGGAGAGATTTGATTTTTCCACGTTGACAATCCAACCTAGTTGGGACAACCATTGTTGTGCTATCCTTAGATCCTCTTGTAGCTTTTCTTTTGTTGGTGCTGTGAAGAGCAAGTCGTCTAAGTAAGGTATTAATGTTATGGACTGTAATCTCAGTGGTGCGAGGGTTTCCGCCAAGATCTTGGTAAAGATTCTTGGGGACGACGAGAGGCCGAAGGGCAACGCTCGACTTTGAAAATTATATATTCCTTCCCCTACTCTTACTGCTATCCGTAAGAACTTTTGGCAACTTTCCCTGATGGGAATGTGCAAATAGGCGTCCTTTAAGTCTATGGTCGCCATAAAGCAGTCTTTCTGGAGCAGGTTTTTGATCGAGTAGATTGACTCCATTGGGAATTTTTTGTACCGAATAGCTTCGTTTAGGGGTTTTAAGTTGAGGATTAGGCAATATTTACCTGAGGGTTTTTGAACTAAAAACACATGAGAGTAGAAACCCTCTCCTTCCTCCTTCCGTGGAACTGGCATTAGGATCCCTTGGTCCACCATTTCCCCTATCAACTGTGGTAAGGCTTTGGCCTTCTCCCGGTCTTTCGACAATTGAGTGACTAAGAGTCTTGTTGGCAGGTTAACTTCTGCCATTGTGGAAGGAATTTCTCCAACCTTGCTCCAACTTGGCCTATGGCATCACTGTTTAAACCCCTCGGCTTTGGGATTTTGGCCAGGAGGGTTAAACAACACGTTGGCCGGACCAGTGTTTCTTCAGTCTTCCCCCTATCTTGTTGATTCTTCCAGCCCTCCCTGTTCTGTTCCTTATAGGGACGGAAAAAAAATTTGGGGAAAACTTTCTTTTTAACTGGAAAGGTCTTTTTCCTGTCTGCCGTGTGTTCTAAGGCTTCATCTAATTTGGAGCCGACCAGGAATTTTCCTGAAAAGGGGACACTGCATAGGCGTAGCTTAGACGAGGTGACTCCTGGCCAGGTTTTGAGCCACAGGGCTCTTCTAGTCGCTACTGACAGAGAGGCTGATCTAGCTGATAACTGATTCAGCTGATGCGTCCGCAATAAAGCTTACTGCTTTAAAAAGCATAGGGAAGGATTTAAGTAAGTCTTCCCTGGGGGTGCCCACCGTTAGATGCTCCTGCAGTTGTTTTAACCAGAATTCAAAGTTCCTGGCTATGCAGGTCGTGGCTAAGGCTGGTCTCTGGTTTGCCATAGCCGTATCCCATGACCTCTTTAGGATAATGTAGCCTCTTTTATCCATTGGGTCCCCCAGATGTCCCATGTCGTCAAAGACAAGGTCCGAATGTTTCGACACCTTTGCTAACGGGGCTTCCAGTTTTGGGGACTGGTTCCATACGGCCTCTGGGTTGTCATCGAATGGAAACCTTCTCTTTAAGCTGTTTGAGAAAAAGGGTCTCCTTTCTGGTTCTGACCACTCTCTAAGAACCAGGTCCGTCATGACCTGGTGTACTGGAAATATCTTGGGCTTCTTTTTGTTCAGCCCCTGGTACATTGTGTCATGCCTTGAGAGTGGGGTGTCTTCACTTCTAATCTGTAGGGTATCCCCGGTCCTCTCTGTGCAGTCTGCTATCCCCATGCTGCATCCCTCTGGAGCAGGTTCGAACAATGCACCCTGGAGCTGACTGCTTGCAGGTAAGTGAGGGCACTCTTGGCTACAGCCTGCTGCTGGATAGCCCTTGAGAAATGGAGCTCTCCTACTCCCATTCCCTCTTTAAAAGACGGTTCCTCCTGGCAACATCTCCTCGGTCTGAGGAAACACAAAAAACTGACCAGATGCCTGAGGGACAGCCTTTTAACCACTTCAGCCCCGGAAGGATTTCCAGCTTTAGGACCGGAGCCCTTTTTGCGATTCGGCGCTGCGTCGCTTTAACTGAAAATTGCGCGGTCGTGCGACGTTGGTCCGTAGACCAGTCAAAAAACACAAAGGAGTCTGGCTCCTCTACAACGGTCCTCCTTGGCAGAAAATTTCTCCCTTACCCTCATCCTCTCGAGGTAAAGAGTTCCCGATAGGTCGTCGTCCGACATCGGTTCTCACGGGAGTGAATGGACGTTCGTCAGTCGAGGTCCCACGTAACAAGCTTGGACGAGGTCTCCCTACGTCGTACCCCTATCGTCTGACGTGTCTCTCCTGGCCCCTATGGGATGTCTAATCTTCACTTCTGTGGGGTGAGAGTTCCGTACTGTGTTACATGGTCCCCGACTT
>BLSH010162242.1:1990538-2005454 GCA_018402905.1 Glandirana rugosa | reverse complement strand
ATGTATCCTTAAACCAATATACTGCATTCAAAAGGTGACTTTCCATGTGTGTCCTCTAACACGGAAAATGGTGACTCCACTGGTGCTCCCCGCTTGTGCCCTCACTTACCAGAATCTTCCTACCCCTGCTGGGGTGATGCGCCTTTGGTAAATGGGGTCTTTGTTGTTGTCTCTCCGGTGTCCTGTGGTCACTCCTTCCTAGGGTGGATTCCTCCTTCCAGGTGTTCCTGTTCGGTCCCGTCCTTGATGAGTCCAGTCCCTGAGTTCCAGATGGTGCTCGGTAGGGATATTTATAAGAAAAAAGGATCCAGGATAGTGTAGTATTTTGGGTTTTAAAAGTTGTTTATTCAAGCAAAAATAGAGTTCATTTAAAAAGCACTCATTGTGCTGGCATCCAAACTGACACAGCAATAAGCCAAGATCGCGGGCTCTGCCCGTTTGAGGAAGGCTAGATCTCCCTTCCTTCCTCCTCCTTGCGCTCCTCTATGAAGAGTCTGCTCACTGCTGCTGCCTGTGTGGAAAAGTGTCAGGCGCGGCCATCTTGCTGACAAACACTTTTCCACACAGGGAGCAGCAGCGAGCAGACACTGTTCCTAAGCCTACGTCTGACGCATCAGTCTGTACCACAAAGTCCTTAGCAAAGTCAGGTGAGTACAGCACTGGTTGGCTACATAGGGCTTTCTTTAAAGCCTGAAAGTCTGCTTCAGCCGCCGGAGTCCAATTCACCATGGAAGACTCTTTCCCTTTCTTTTGTCAGGTTGGTTAGGGGCACAGCCTGCGAAGCAAAGTGAGGAATGAATCGCCGATAGTATCCAGCAATTCTGAGGAATGCTCGAACCTGCTTCTTGCTGTTGGGGCATGGCCAGCTATTTATGGCTTCCACTTTGTTGATTTGGGGTTTTATCACTCCCCTCCCAATAGTGTACCCCAAATATTTGGCCTCTTCCTGTCCAATGGTACACTTTTTTGGATTAGCCGTGAACCCAGCTTCCTTTATGGAGTCTAGTACAGCTTGCACTTTTGGCAGATGTGAGGCCCAATCCGTACTGTGGATGATCACATCGTCCAAGTAGGCTGCAGCATACTTCTGATGGGGCCTCAGAATTTTGTCCATTTTCCGCTGGAACGTGGTGCATTTTGTAACCCAAATGGCATTCTTTTATACTGGAATGCCCCCTCTGGTGTTACAAATGCAGTTTTCTCCTTCGCTGACTCAGCTAGGGGAATTTGCCAATACCCCTTGGTGAGATCAAGGTTAGTCATATATTGGGCTGTTCCCAGCCGGTCGATCAGTTCATCTATGCGTGGCATGAGGTAGGTGTCAAATTTTGTAACTTTATTCAACTGCCGGAAATCGTTACAAAATAGCCAGCTCCCATCGGGTTTGAGCACTAAAACGATCGAGCTGGATCAGTCACTCTGGGACTCTTCTATCACACCTAATTCAAGCATTCATTGAACTTCCCCTCATATTGCCTCCCTTCCGGCCTCTGGTATTCGATAAGGCTTTAGTTTTACCCTTTTCCTGGCGGGGTGATAATGTCATGCACTACCCCAGATGTTTGTCCCGGCAGCTCAGAGAACACCTCTCTGTTGTGGAGCACAAACTCTTTCACCTCCCGTTTTTGGGGTTTTGATAAGGTGATTGCTATTCCCACTTCAGGAATTAAGCAATCAGACTGAGTCTGCGACACCAAGGTTTCTGCGACTAGGGATTCCCTATCCCTCCAGGCTTTCAACAGATTAATGTGGTATATCTGTTCTGGCTTTCGCCGTCCTGGTTGTGTGACCCTGTAGTTCACCTCACTCACTTGTTCAATTATCTCATAAGGGCCCTGCCATTTGGCCAGGAATTTGCTTTCGAACTTGGGGATTAGTACCAACACCCTATCCCCCGGTGAAAAAGTACGGGTCTTGGCCTTGCGGTTATACACCCTTTGATGTGCTAACTGTGCTTGGGCCAAGTGTTCCTTGACGATTGGCATTACATGTGCAATTCTATCTTGCATTAGAGCAAAATGCTCAATCACACTGCGGTGGGGAGAACAGTCACTTTGCCAAGTTTCCTTGGCGATATCCAACAGCCCTCTTGGGTGTCTCCCATAGAGTAACTCGAAGGGCGAGAACCCGGTAGAGGATTGTGGTACTTCCCAAATAGCAAACATCAAGTAGGGTATTAAACAGTCCCAATCCTTTCCATCTCGATCCACCACCTTTTTTAACATTTGTTTTAGGGTTTTGTTGAACCTTTCAACCAACCCATCTGTTTGAGGGTGATACACGGATGTACGTAATTGTGTCACTTTAAACAACTTGCACAGCTCTTTCATTACCCTGGACATAAATGGGGTACCCTGGTCTGTAAGCAATTCCCTACAAATACGGACACGACTGAAGACCAGAAATAGCTCTTTGGCTATCGTCTTGGTGGAGGTATTTACAAGAGGGATCGCTTCAGGATAGCGGGTGGCATAGTCCATTATGACCAAAATGTACTGATGTCCCCTAGGGGACTTCAGTATCGGACCAACCAAATCCATTGCGATCCTCTCAAAGGGAACCTCAATGATGGGGAGAGGTACCAGTGGGTTACGGAAATGCGACAAAGGTGCCGACTGACACACAGGGCAGGAGGAACGATAATTTTCTATTTCCTTCATGACCCCAGGCCAATAGAATCTTTGCAATACTCTCTTTCTGGTTTTCTCCGCCCCCAAATGACCTCCCAAAATGTGCCCATGGGCTAATTCCAATACCAACTTCCTATAGGGTTTGGATACCACAAGTTGCTCAATGGTTTCATCCGCCTTTTGGGCAACCCGATACAACAGATCCCTTTCCACCATGAAGTATGGGTAATCTGATCTGGGTTTACTAATTCACCATCTATCTTTACCACATTTTCCCGTGCCTTTATCAGGGTGGGGTCTCTTACCTGTTCTGTTGCAAAATTTTCCCTGTGAACCTCTAAATCAGAGAACTCTACAGACGGCATATTTTTGTCTGAAGATGTTGGTTCCTCCCCAGTTTCCCGAGTCTCTCCCGCCAACACCGACAAGGGAAAATCTGGAGAGGTCTCACCATTCTCAGAGGATACCTGGGATTCCTCTTCCTGGCCTCTAGGGGCCTCTGTGGGGGATTCAGGACCATCCCAGAGTTCCCAGAATTTTGGAAAATCCCTCCCCACAATAGCATCATGTGGTAAGTGAGGCACCAACCCCACCTGATGAGTTATGTTACCTTTGGGGGTCTAAAAAAACACTTTAGCCAGAGGATACTCTCTGGTGTCCCCATGTACACAAATAGCAGCCACCTTGTTATTTCTAGAGACCTCTGTAGCAACTAATTCAGCTTTGATCAATGTTACCAGACTGCCTGAATCTAGCAACACAACAACATTTTTATCATTAATACACATTTTGCATAAATGTTTTTCAGTTCCCCGAGTGGCAGTGCATGCAACTGCCGCAAACAGCGACTGACGTCTGTCTCTAAGATAGTCACATTCCATAGGCCCATCCACAACTGGGCAATTGGCTGCAATATGTCCCTCTTGCCGGCAACGATAACAAATAACCTTTTTTGCTGCTTCGTGCGACTTTGACTGTGGTCGCCATACATTATGCAAACTTTCCGCCCTCTCACTCTCTCCACCCTTACCCCTTGAAGTCATCTTACCCGCCGCTGGGGATGGTCTGGTCTTAGGGTGGAAAGTCCATGAGTCCCTGGGAGAAGCGGTCAGGTTCTCTGTAGCCAAGTACCTCTCTACCAGATCGACAAGCTTGTCGGCCGTATCTGGGTTTCCATGGTTTACCCACTTTTGGATAGCAGTAGGTAAAGACCTCAGGAACTGACCCATTACCACACGTTCCACAATCTTTGGTGCTGTCAGAGTTTCAGGTTGCAGCCACTTCCTGCCCAGGTGAATGAGACCATACATTTGCGACCTCTGGGGCTTTTCAAGTTGGAAAGTCCAGTTATGCACACACTGGGCCTGGACAGCAAGGGTGACACCCAGTCGTGCCAATATTTCTGTTTTTAGCACAACATAGTCTTTTGCTTGGTCCGGCTCTAAGTCATAATACGCTTTCTAAGATTCCCCAGCTAATAGAGGAGCCACCAATCCAGCCCACTGTTCCTTAGGCCACGTTTTCTCTTTCTGCAGTCCTTTCAAATGTGGTCAGAAACACTTCAGGATCATCCTCTCCAGTCATTTTTGGCAGCAATCGGCTCACACAAAATGATGGTGTATTACTGGAATCACTTGCTTCACTGGTCTGCGGACGTTGTTGTGTTATGGCATCCATTTGCTGTTGAAGTCTCTGCTCTTGCTTCTGCAACAGCTCAATTAAATGGGTCTCAGATTGTTGCTGGGCTTGCTGCTGTGCTTCCATACTTTGCTGGAGAGCTCGCTGCTGATTAGCGTTTGCTTGTTGTAGACTAGCATTCATTTGTTGCTGATAAGCATTCGCTACAGCAAGCTGTCTCAGTATTTCCTCCATGCTGACCTTTCACAAAAAAAACTGCCCCTAGCTTCCTCCACCACTGTAAGGGAGTTAGCTCGGTAGTGGGTGTGTTTGACCCCCTGGAAGGGTACACTACACAATTTAGGCACAGCGAGACAGCAGTTTCAGAGGAAAACAAAAAGGTAGTTTATTCTCACTAGATACAAGGTGAAAAACAGCAAAACAAAAACAAACAGCAAAATAAATGCTAGGCCACTTGGCCACTGACTACACAATAGGTTTCCCTATCTGTCAGCTGGGTACAGCCTACCGCTGTACCTAGCTCCTATCTCTCACTAAACTGTCAGCCACACAGGCTTCTTACCAGACAAGCTGTTACACTCCCCAGTCTGTTGACCTGACACAGAGCTTGGTTCCAGGGTGGAGCACTCACCTATGCTTGCTGGGTGTTCTTGTAGAGGCCTTAATGAGCCAGCTCACTTCAGCTGCGTTCATTACCTCTACCCCTGCAAGACTCCCCTTAGTGGTATAAGTCTGCATACAGCTTAAATCTAGGGCAAATGTACCTGCCATCCTGCACGCAACCTGGTGTCTTTACCCGCCAGCTGTCACAATACATACAAAGAAACCAAAATAAATGCGTTCAGAAATGAAGTTATATGTAATAAAATGGAATGAGACAACGAAAAAGTATTGAACATTCTAAATGAAATTTATTAAAAGTGGTTGTCTACCCATCGATTTGATAGTGTCAAAGAAGAGTTAATATTCCCGGAAATGCTAGCTGTCTCCTTGATTGTGCTCTCAACCAAACTAGCAAACCATCCAATGGGTGGTGTCATAGGTGATCACATGTGCAGCATCATGGCAGTTGCAGATTAAACAGAGGCTAAGATGACTTGGAAAAGTCTTCTGATAATTCTGTTCACTCTTCTGTCAGAAATCTTGCAAGGAGCACCCGCTTGTGAGCGGTTTATGGTGAAATTATGCTCTTTATACTGCCGGATTATGGCCCCAACAGTGCTTACTGGAACATTTAGAAGTTTAGAAATCCTTCTGTAAACAATGCCATCAGTATGTTTTGCAACAATAAGGTTGTGTAGGTCTTGAGAGAGCTCTTTGCTTTTACCTATCATTGATGTTTCTTGTGCAACACCTTGGTAATGAGACACCTTTTTATAGGCCATCAGTTGAGACTGAACCAGCTGATAAAAATTTGCACTGACAAGGGTCAGGATTGCTTTCTAATTACTGATAGATGTCAGCTGGTGTCTTGGCTTTCCATGCCTTTTTGCACCTCCCTTTCTTCATGTGTTCAATGTTTTTTCATTCCATTTTATTCCACATAACTTCATATCTGAACTTATTTGTTTTGGTGTCTTTCTATGTATGGGTTAGATGGGTTTTTACTGACATGTGGTGACAATTTCATGTCAATAGCACCTTTAGAAATAGATTTACCTAGAAAAAGGGTGACATGTTCAATACTTATTTTACCCGCTGTATAGGAGTTCAGCTTGACCTTGCAATACAAATGTGTGGCACAAGCTTTGTACAAGAAAAATGTACTATACTAAACTTTTCTTGTACAACATGGGAAAGTATTTAGTGTGGATGATCAATATGGGGGATAGGATAGATCTCCTCTTGTGTGCTAGGAAGGTGGGGAGGTTAAGGCGAGAAGGAGTGGACAGGATATGCTTTCATGTCTGTGATGTTCTACAGCTGCACATCCACCATACTGACAGCCTGGAACAGAACTAGTCATTGTTAATATATGGACTTTGTTTATATCTGGGAAAGATGAAAAAGGCACCTTAGGGTGATCAGTCTTTCAAAAAAAAGTTCACAGAGAACACTGCTTTACTGTTCATTGATTTTCGGAAAGCCTGGCCATCTCCCACTTTCTGTCATTTAGCTACCAAAAGGCCATTAACGCAAAATAGCAAGAAGGTTTATATAGAAAAGCACCTAGCCAAAATGTACAGACTAAAATATAGATATATTAAAACCAAGGAAAGCATTGCTTTAACTACAGATAGAATAGCATTCTGAATTTAATTCTTTACACTAATTCTTATAGTCATTCTAATATGAAACAAAACAATTCACACCACAGGCAATCATTTTATCTCTGGATCTTCCTTTATCTAAAAATAATGCTTTTAAAACTGGCCTAAAAGCTTCAGGGAGTCAAAGGGTAGAAAAAATGTATAATAAGCTAAGCACTTAAAGTGTGGGTAGAAATGCCAAACTGGCTGGCAATAACACATTATTTTCCTTCATTAAAAAGGAATGTGCGTACAATGATAACGGAACCCGTCACAATCGCTTTACTGCCATCTGCTCCCATTTAAGACTATGCTGCAGGAAGCCAGAAAATGCAACCTACGCTTCACCATGTCCCAAAGATGTAAATCACTTCGTCATCGCACTTTTCTTTAGGCGCCACTCCAAAGTTACAGAGTTCAGATATTACCATGTGATAGCATGTACATGGATTTCTCACTAAAAGTGATACAAAGTTTACTATTTCTATATGTAACTGGAGGACTGGTGAAAAACTGGTCCAGAATAGCGTTAATACATCCATCTTGGAAACAGCCACAAGGTTCTCCTTCGGTGGTATTGGGTATTGGCTCAAAAAACTCATGCCATCAAGAACTACAGAGGCAGGTGTTTCAGGGGTTGTGGACAACACGGTGATGTACTACATATTTGGTGGCTTTGCCCAAAGCTGACAGGGTTTTGGTTCAGAATGTTTGTCCTTCTTCAAACCCTGTTTCACATAATAGTACCTAAGGATGCGAGATTGGTCTTCCTTCATTACAGAATCCAGTCCTCTTTTCATACTACTAGAAACTGGCTGAATATTTGTTTCTGGCTTTGAAACAAATGATAGCCAAAGCCTGGAAGATGCTCACAGTCTTCCAAGAAGTCAAAGATCATTTGAACTTGATGTTGGTTAATTAGAAACTGTCTACCATCTTTAAACTCTTCTAGCCTGAGTTGCCTATAGTCCATATAACTTGCCCTCTACCCCGAGTCTGTAGGGGATTCACCCTGTTGTATCCCACCCCCTCATTTGTACTACTCTGACCTCTGCCCTTTACACTTATCCTGGCCTTTCCTGGTCTCTTCATTCCATCACTTTTTACTTTAATTCGTTTTCAGTCTTTTCTCCACCCCACCCCTCTCATCTTTTCCTATCTGGACATATCAGCCTACACAGTGGTTCAAACCACCTATTAGCTTTTCCAAGCTCATAAAGGGCCTTCAACCAACATCTTCTTAATAGGTCCGGATAATCTACCGATGTGAATGTTTGTTCATCTCTTCCTAAGGCCTCATGCACACAGGACGTTAAAAAAGGAAGTTTTTGAGCGTTTTTTAGTGTTTTTCAGCTACAGCCTTTCTTTTTTTTTCAATGGCTCAAAAACGTTAAAAAATGTTGGTGAGCCGTGTTTTTGAGTGTTTATTGGCCCACTAGCTTTGGAGTTTTTTTACAGCCCAAAAACGCCCCTGCCCAAAATAACTGATGACAGGGTGTGTGCTATGTAAAACCGGCACAAGTCAGTACAGGTTAGTTTGCACACAGATCTGTGTGCTTCTCCTCTGGTAATTTGTAAACCGACAGAACAAAATCCAACCTAGGAGCTGGCTGTATAGATAGAGCAGTGGGCGGGCAAAGGCAGGACATAGTTGGGAGTGGGGAGGGCTTCATGGGTCAATCGTGGGCGGAGCCTAATCAAGACTTCTTTGTAGAAAGAATGCCTGAGATTTCCATGTACTACAAGAGCACCAACCCCAGTGATGTCAGGACGTTTCTGCAGAGAGATAGCATGCAAAACGAGACAACAGGCAAACCTGAGGCAATTCGAAAACCAGGAAGTAAAGTTGTCCCCTTATTAACCAGTTCCTGACCGGCTCGCTTACATTTACTGCTGCACTGTGGCAGCGTAGCGTGAATCGCCGTTTACAAACGGCGATTCGTGCATGCGCGAGTAGCGGGTGGGAGCGCGCCGCTGGCGGCTCGCTCTCGTGCCCGCCGCACATTCCCTGAGTGTGGCCACGGGCTGGGCAGACTCAATGTCCGCCGGTGACCCGCAATTGCCTGGTACACAAGAAAAGCGGGGGAACCGCCAATGTAAACACGGCGGTTCCCCGCTCTATCAGGCAACATGACAGTGATCTACTGATCCCTGTAATCGGGATCAGCTAGATCTGTCATGCCCCTGCCAGCCCAGCCCCCACACAGTGAGACCACATCACAGTTAACCCCTTGATTGCCCCTGCAGGTTAACCCCTTCCCTGCCAATGACATTTATAGAGTAATCAGCGTTTTTTTTTTGGTTTTTTTTTAACTCTGATTGCTGTATAAATGTCAATGGGCCCAAAAAAAGTGTCAAAAATGTCTGATCTGTCCGCCGCAATATTGCAGTCCCAATAAAAATCACAGATCGCCACTATTGCTAGTAAAAATAAATAAATACATAGTAAAAACGCCATAAATCAATTCTCATAGTTTGTAAACGCAGCACCTTTTGCGCAAACCAATCAATATACGCCTATTGCAACTTTTTTTTACCACAAGTACGTAGAAGAATATATATCGGCCTAAACTGATGAATACATTTTATTTTTATATTTTTTTGTTTGGACATGTATTATAGCAAAAATTTTAAGAATTTTTTTTTTTTTTTTTCAAAATTGTCGCTCTGTTTTTGTTTATAGCGCAAAAAATAAAAAAAATGCAGAGGTGATCAAATACCACCAAAAGAAAGCTCTATTTGTGGGAAAGAAAGGATGTCAATTTCGTTTGGGTACAACGTCGCATGACCGTGCAATTATCAGTTAAAGCGACGCAGTGCCGAATCACAAAAAGTGCTCTGGTCAGGAAGGGGGCAAAACCCTCCGGGGCTTAAGTGGTTAAAGGGAGTGAACATGAGAGCAGGAGACAAGGTAGAGATCTCAACATCCTTACTGATTTTTGCAAAACAATCAGTGACATGTTTAACAGACTGTATAGGTGCATAACATATTGATTTTATCATTTTGACCATAGATCTTCTTTAATTTAATAGGCCTGTACATGGCTGCTCGAGTCCCTGCAACATAAATACCAGTGCTGGAAAGCCCAGGTGCTGCGTACAGCTGCCCATAAACAGGAAAATATACATAATTTTGTTTGCATACTCCCCGTATGCTGTATGAGCACCGGCGTATACCTATGTACAGCTGCGCACAGTCATTTGTGTCTATGGGAGGCTGTACAAAGAACCTGGGCTTTCCGGATAGAGAAATTTGCTGGAATTTACATTGCCCAATCTCAAGCGCCTGTGTGCAAGAGGCCTTAATGATTTATAAGATAGACTTTCTTCCTAACCCAGACACACTCATTTATGACTCAGTGACCACAACAAGTCCCATTTTATTAACGCTTTCTTTCCAAAAATAAAAAACTAATAATGCAGCTCCTTAGCTCCTCCATATCAGCTGAAACCTTTGCAAAGGTCATCACATAATAATACTATCAGCTTTGTGGGCATTTCCAGTCATTAGTAACTGCAGAGGGTCTACTCCTCATCAAACTAGATGCAAACTCTACAGCCGTGGCCAAAAGTTTTGAGAATGACACAAATATTAATTTTCACAAAGTCTGCTGCTTCAGTGTTTTTAGATGTTTTTGTCAGATGTTACTATGGTATGCAGAAGTATAATTACAAGCAATTCATAAGGCTACTTTCACACTGGAGCGTTTTACAGACGCTATTTAGCTAAAAATAGCGCCTGTAAAGCACCAAAAAAGTCCTCCCCAATCCACCCCAATGTGAAAGCCCTGAGTGCTTTCACACTGGGGCGGTGCACTAGCAGGACATTACAAAAAGTGCTGCAAGCAGCATCTTTGGGGCGGTGAAGGGAGCGCTTTACCGCTCCTTTACCGCCCCTGCCATTGAAATGCATGGCAAGCGCTGCTGAAGCGGCTGCACACCGCCTCGGTAGCGCTGAGCGCCGGCACTTTTAACCCCTTTTTAACCCCTTGTGGGGGGTTAAAAGCGCGGCGCTCCCGCCCGCATAGCGGAGCCCTATCGCTGGTAAAACTCCGCTAAAACTAGCAGGGTTTTACCGCAACCGCGGGTCCCGCTTCAGTGTGAAAGCAGCCTTAGTGTCAAAGGTTTTTATTGACAATTTTTATACAAAGTTAATACAAAGAGTCAATATTTGCAGTGTTGACCCTTCTTTTTCAATACCTCTGCAATTCGCCCTGGCATGCTGTCAACTTCTGGGCCAAATCCTGACTGATGGCAGCAAATTCTTGTACAGGCAGTACCATTCTTTAATCATGGCTGTGTTCTTAGGAAAAACTGTGAATGTGCCCACTCCGTTGGCTGAGAAGCAACCGCACACATGAATGGTCTCGGGATGGTTTACTGTTGGCATGACACAAGACTAATGGTAGCGCTCACCTTTTCTTCTCTGGATAAGGTTTTTTCCAGATGCCCCAAACAATCGCAAAGGAGATTCATCATAGAAAATGACTTTACCCCAGTCCTCATCATTCCAATCACTGTATCTTTTGCAGAATATTAATGCACAGGATTAACCTCTTAGGTTCCACAGTGAGTATAACAAGCATGTTTTACTGCATATACAGGCTGATTTTACTTTGTGGGTATAGTAACACTTTAAATAAACACCTGGCAGAGATCCTAACACTTTCTGTATTTAACTGTATTGTAATTGTGATGTGCCCCCTCTACATTGTAAAGCGTTGCGTAAACTGTTGGCGCTATATAAAGGATCCCATAAGACAGTCTAGACAAGTCTCAAATCCAGTTACTATATAATGCACAAGCCTCAGAGTAAACAAAAACTTCCTTCACCTTCCCTGATTGAGCCAAACGCTCCCACCATTTGTATCTCATACACTTTCTCCTCCAGACACTGCAGCGCACAGCGGATTGATTTTAGCAGTAAAGGCTGTGAGAACAGGCTAGGTGTGGCCAGGTGCTGGTTGACAAGCTACAGGTTTGTGAATCAGCAATGACAATGCAGATAGCTACGCTCCCACAACATCTTCTCATCCTATTGTGGTGCAAGCAGGCACAGCCTACATAAAAATGGCAATGCTGTTCTGAAATCACAGGAATCAGCAGTAGATAGTCTTAACTTGTAAGGCTGCATTCACATTACAGCATTTGGAATCGCAAATCTGCCCGCGATTCGACAGCACCGATGTGTGAATGGCAAAACGCGGGACTCGTGGGATGCACGTTGCTCAAAAAAAGATCAGGCGCTACTTTGGAACGACATGTGTCCCGCGATGCGGGTTGCCGTGATTGCAGCACACTTTATCGCCCGACAATCGCGGCAGACCCGCACCGAGTTTTGAGGTGTCATTCAAATGAATGGCATCTCAAATAAGAGTCCCGCATATTTCCATTCACACATCACAGCTGTCAAATTGCAGGCGGATTCGTGCCAAATCTGTCCGCGATTCAAAACGCTGTAATGTGAATGCAGCTTTAGGCTCTACAGCAGGGGTGCCCAACCTTTTGAAGAGTGAGGGCCACAATGAGTGGAGCAGGCGGATGACAGGTCTGTGTCCTCTCTGCATATGCAGAGCAGACATGGACATAGCCCACTCTACTCTATGGGCCCTCCGATCAGATCTGCCCAGATGGAAAGGGGCAGATCCCCTTCTGTTTTTTTTTTTTGCAGGTAGGCGGGTTTAAATGGACAAAAGTCCGTTTACATCTGCTGCTCCATAGAGGTGAGTGGAATGTCCGATTGGGTCGGACTGATCGCATGAAAGGGGCCTATGGCTGCTTTCACACGGATGTGCTGCAGTTTACCCACACCACGGGTCCGGCGCAGTGCACCTGTGGCTTTCCTGCGAGTTAGCTGCACTTTGCCATAGACTTCTACCATATCCTGCAGGTGGGGTGCACTTTCTTAAAGTGCACCAAACATGCAGGTAATAACAGAAGTCTATATGGCTCCATGCAGGTAACCCACAGGTGCACTGTGCTGGACCTGCTAATCAGTTTGAAAGCAGCTAAGTAACCCCTGCAGAACAGATATGCCCAGATATGCACTGTGATTTTAGTTATAAACTTACCTTTAATAACAGTCTTCCATTCACATTTTGCCGGCTGTTGCTGTCCCAGGCGAAGTGCATTTGGTATCTCTCCGCTTGAGACAGGAGGTGGTCCTAGCATCCTAGCATTGGCTTATGCAGCTCTGCTCTGCAGACGCTTGCTTCCTCTACTGCCAGCTTCATTCACAACACTGATACTTTGGGATGGCGGGTCGCAACCCACGATTTGGGCTTGCCAACCCGCCATCCCAGAGCAGGAGTTCGCAGGCCACATCAGTGGGATCCATGGGCCACATGTGGCCTCCAGGCCACTGGCTGGACACCCCTGCCCTACAGAATTTTGTAAAACCTTGCAGGGGGACTAAGAAACAACTGTTAGTGCAAATGCACCTATAATAAGTGCTGCAGCACACATAGGGGGCCAAAGTTCTACTTTTTAAGCTGAAAAAAAAAATTAAGAAAATAAATAAAATGTTTTGGGGTTGGGCTTTATTGCTTCATCAGCAAATTTAAATAGCTTTTGGAAAGTAAGAAAAACACAGCAAAACTGTTCTTTTCTTGCACGCCACAGGCAGTTTGCTCAGTAAAGAAAATGACAGGCGGCTGTAAAGCCAAACAAACCGTTTCCACTTGTCAAAATCAGCGGATGTTGAATTCAGTCAGGAGGCCGCATTGTAGCTCACTGACCTGCACATAGAAGCTGCGCTGTGTGCTTAACCACAGAATGAGCACATCGACGGTCAGGCCTCCCATCTCCCACTCTCCCCACAGCCAAAAAAACCTTCTATTAAAACTTGAAAAGTGAGCTTGACAGAGGCTTATTGACTTTGTTCCAGCTAAACCCAGTGGGAAACCAAAGGGACAATGATTTGCCGAAGCCGGCAGCCAGGAACAAGAATGTCTTATTTCAGCCATTCGGTCCAGACTAAGCATTGCCGAGCCAGCTACTTACAGCAGGGAAGGCATTAAAGCAGCCACTGGGTCAAAATAAAAGACAGAGTCTTTTCTGTTCCTGTCAGCCCAAATGTACAAGAATCCCTCATTATTCCTAATTGTTGTGTGCATACGATTTATGAAATCTTAGAGTTAATGTTTCCTGTCAATCCTCTGCCCTGTTTCCTACAGTAACAGACTCAATTTGTTCCACTGCTGATAGATATATAGCCTTTCTCAAATGGAGCGTAGACCGGCTTTCCGCACGCATAAGTCCTTCAAAAAAATTAAAGGTGGTAGAAAATGGCAAGTTGCATTTTTTTTTTTTTTTACATTTTTCCTAGAACAAGGGAAGATCCACGTGTTCAAAATATGTGTTCCATTAAGTGTCAGAAAAAAAGAGGCTTTTAAAGAGAACTCTAACTCTAATGAAAAATCAAGGACATTATTTTGAATGGGAACAGTTGGCATTACTAAATGAATCCAGCTACAAGTAGGTGAATGCAAAATAAAAAGAGCTATAAACAGTACTTCTTTCCAATACATGAATCAATAGAAGCCTCTAGAGGCCCATTCACACCTGAGCGTATTGGAATCGCAAGCAGAATTGCTGCTGTGGTGCCATTATTTCTTAACCACTTGCCTACTGGGCACTTTCACCCACTTCCTACCCAGGCCAGTTTTCAGTGCTGTCACACTTTGAATGATAATTGCGCAGACATGCAGCACTGTACCCACATGACATTTTGATAATTTTTTTCACACAAATAGAGCTTTCTTTTGGTGGTATTTAACCTCCCTGGCGGTATGATTAGGTCAGATTTTTGCGTCTCAAAGCGGTACATTTTTTTTGCATAGAAATTTGGCGTTTTATATTGTAGGCCTGTAATTCTTAGGAATAACTCACTTAAATATGTCCAAACAAGAGTCTAGTAGACATTCCGGGTACAATAAAGTTTGAAACAACGAAATCATAAATTAGAATATAATAAATAAATAAATAAATATAAATAATTATCAAAATATGAATATAATAATAATGAAATGTATTCAATAGTGTAATCAAATCAAAACACTGAAATTTGCTCAGTTGCAGAATTGACGCTGTCGTCACTTTCAGTGTCTGATGACAGGTACCGTAGGTTTTTCGCAGGGAAATAGAGTTTTCGCCAAAACCTGGTCGATCTTTTGTCGTTTTGTTGTTTATTCTTAGTGAACGTCTTAACTCACTATGACTAAACACCCCTTTAAATAGTAGTCTGTGACTTTCACTGCTGTCGCAGTTAAGACGTTGACTCGTTTAAAGTCACAAAACTAAACTAATGTGATAACTTATGTAAAGTAATAATAATATAAGTATAAAACTATTAATAAATATAAATAAATAAATAAATAATATAAGATTAAATACTAAAG
>BLSH010162242.1:1972451-1988883 GCA_018402905.1 Glandirana rugosa | reverse complement strand
ACACTTGTCACTCTACTTTTAGTCAGCATTGTTAAGAAATGCTATTTGAATGAAATTAGTTGAATATTGTTGGTATCCAAAAGCACCCATAACACTTGTTCCTCAAAGCATCTATACATGGTATATGTGTATATATATATATATATATATATATATACACATACACACACACACACACACACATACATACATACAGTATATGTGTATTTTCTACTGTCTGTATTTATAACACTGAAGCTATGCTTTCCTATAAATACAAAATTACCAATATGAATTTAGAATTGAACTAGCATATCAATCCACGGTAAATTTCAACCTTACTTTCCCTTTTTACACGCAGCTAATAAAATTAAAGAATTTGTTTTTATGGTTGCTAGAGACAACTGAACTTATTCGGTTCTAAGCTCTGGTTTTCCCTCTTTATTCCACTGTGTCATTATAGTGGTGATTAAAAATGGCTGAAATCACATGCATCAAATAAAAATCAGGGGGACTGGGCATTGGAAACACCAACAGTTGATAAAGAACTGGAATACAAATGTTTTGAACCGCTGCCTTTTTGAAAGGCACTTATTGTATTTTACCAGATGGCCTTAAGAGTCATCATGAGAAGTTGGCGAAGGAGTTGCTATTGGGGGGGGGGGGGAGGTTTGCAGTGTATTTGCATTGCATGGTGTCATTGTCACTAAGAAATAGAATTGTTGATAATGAGTGTTTTTCATAGTAAAATGCAAAGTGCACCATACATAATAAGCCAACATGGCACAAGGAGTGTGGGTGGTGTGGAATAGTTTATGTACAGCTTGGTATTCAGAGCGAGGAGGCGCATAATATATAAAGGTAATGCATGGCATAAGGAGTGTGATGCTGCAGAATAGGGAATCCCCAGCAGAGTCTGACAGAGCACAATAGTGTACAAACACACTTTTTTCATTGATAGAGTGACTTACAGAAAATAGGAGACCTCTTCTTATGAAACCAAACTTGCTGTGAGTCCATGACAGCTACCCAGTAGGGATGAGCAATGACTTCAACCCAAACTCAGTAAGTTCGTAATTCTGCGAACAAGCAAACAAACTGGCCAGATCTAGTCAGTTTGGATCCCCATAAACAAGGGGACAAGGTGCCTAGTGGGGAGGCACTGGTCAGATCATCCCTGCAAAGCCTTAATGCAGCACACAACTGAGGGAGAAGGCAGCCCTTATCAGTTTGCTTCACTCACTGCAAATCTTATTCAATTACTTGATAAGGATGGGAGAGAAGGGCTAAGAGATATACTTAGCATGGTGCACAGTGAAATAGCACACCAGATATCTATGTATGTATTTAATATGGTTGCCATCCATCCCTGTTTGCCATGGCCAGTTTGCCATGAGGTGTCTTTCACTGCCTGTTTTTTTTTCTTCTATATATAAATAATTAAATTGTTGCCTTCTGTTCCTGGGCGATAGCCTGCCCATCGCCTGTTAAGCTGTGTAGCACAGAGCCAAGTAGAAGTTTTAAAGCACTTTCCTGGACTTTTTGCTTCAGTTCTGAGAGGAGAACTGGGCATGAAAAGAATCTGTCAGCGGCATAATTCACAGAGGAGAAAAAAAAAACATGCTTTCACAAGGACAGGGTTCCTGGCACTCACCAGCTGATGCAATGCCATGCCAACGTCTGCTAAATACAATTTAGATGAAGGGCATCATTTTTGCTGGAGTTAATTTTGTGATCCAGTTTGGGTGGGTTTGTATTGGGATGAGGGGGTCATTTTTGATTCAGAAGCATTAAAATACTCCTGACTCCCTGTGCTTGGTGTATTATGCATATTTAACAAGCGTCTTTAAGCATCTAACTGGGTTAGCAAATTTTGGCCATACCCATCCTTCCCTATATGCATGCTAGCCTTACCACATTATTCTCTCCTTGGAGTGACCAAGGGTGGCCCATATCTTTCACAATCCTAGAAACATCCCTGAGTGCCTGGTAGCCATGTTAGGGTTGGCCTTGGTAAGAATTGCACGTGCATCCCAAATATGTTGCTGCTGAAACCAGTCTCCATGTGGCTTTGCTGCCCAGTGCACAGCCATATACATTTTTTATCCATGGATTCTGTACCATGCTTTGCATCACAGGCAACTTATTCTGGTCTTGTTGAACAGCGGACCATTAAACCATTGATATTTTTTATATTACCACAGTTCAGTTCTTATATTAGAAATAAATACTTGAAAAAAGAACATATATTGTGTAATATTTATTAGGTGATGGTGCAATGTGGAATTTATCAGTGACCAAGTCAAGACAGTACATACAGTGATTGCACATTTATTCAGAGAATCACTCTCCACTGAATTAGGGCAAATGTTTACTCACAGCAATGCCCTTGCTTGGTTTGTGAGTTAGTGCAAAGTTTTCAGGTACAGTTGTACTTTGTGAAGAACAAGGAATGATCTATGTTCCTGCTGCAACTTCCAAAGCATTAAATATAATTAGATTAGATATAATATAAAAGAGTAAGTCCTGATTTGTTGGCTCATAATTAGCCTTCACAAGTCACTTGTGTCTGCCTTTGTTGTAAACATGTTTACTATCAATTATAATATGTTAACATGATCGCAATTTTAGGCATAATGTGGAATTTATGGGTGACAAATTCAAGATAGTACAAATAGTGACTGCACAATTGTTTGGAGAATCACCCTCCACTTAATTGGGAGAAAATATTTACCCGCAGCAATGTCCTTGCTTGAATTGCGAGTTGGTGCATGGCATGGCGTAGTTCACCCACTCTTGCTGTTCGAGCTGATTATTTGTGAATAACAGCTTGTACAAACATTGCAATTCCATTTTGGTATAAGGTGCGGTTCACACTTGCCTGCAGTCGGCGGGCTGGTTGTGGGTGCAGGAATCTCACCTGTTCCCACAACCACCCGCAGCCAAATCACGCTGCTTTTAAGAGACGCACGGGGCTGACATTCATTCTGAATGGCACCCCCACGCGTCTCAGCTCACTGCGCGTTTGCAGATGTGGGAACTGCAGGGCAATCGCATGGCCAAAAAGACTTTAAAAAGGGGCATGCACCTTTTTCCTGTGGGAAACAAGGGCACAGCAGCCCATTCAAATGAATGGGCTGCTATGCCCTAGCAAACGAGGGCCGCACGGCCGGCAATAGTGTGAACCTTGCCTAAGTCCCAGCGACTATTTGAACAACAGATATTAGCATATATTGTTGTTTAGGAATGGGTCGAAGTCCAAGCAGGGGCATTGCTGTGAGTAAACATTTGTCCCGATTCATTGGAGAGTGATTCTCAGAATAAATGTGCAATCACGGTTTGTGCTTCCTTGACCTTGTCACTCATAATTCCACATTATGCAGTTTTATTTCAGTTAGAATCCATGACACTTTATATTGTGGAACTAATTATTTAAATCAGCAGGTTCCCCGAGGCATTAAGAGCAACCTATCTTCTCCCTGCATGATGTATTCTCCACATGCGCACTCAGAAGTTTGCATCTAAAATACAATTGAGCTATTCGCAACCTCATCAAATATGAGACGATTGCTTTTCTTGCATACTTTCATCTTCTCAAAGAATATACACTAAAAACAAATACCACCCACTTAGTGAACTATAAGGGCTCTCCTGCCACTCCTCTTTCGTTTTTTCAATGGCTCTCTTGGAATCTGCTCCCTCCCTCTCCTTGTACACCCCTGAAGACCACTACCCTAAAACACCACTGTGGGCAAGAGGCTGCTGACTGCTAGTTGTGATCTTGCAACCATGCTAATAATTAAGAATATAAAAATAATAATAATAACAAAGAAATTTACTTTTTTGGGGGTTTGAGAGACAAACTGTTGTAGTTTTCAAGTTTTTGTGTCGAAAATGTGAAAGGAGTTTGGAAAAACATCTTTCAGTCTGTTGTAAGCAACTGCATCTCATGCAACTACTTCCTTCTTGCAACCTAATCTTCAGTCAATGGAGTTTTCTGCCATGACTCTTTATGAATGTCATGATCCCATTGATGGATTATTTACATATAGAAAAGTAGAGTTCCACTCTACTCTGCTTGCACAGGATTGACCGCCACCATAGATGGGTTTAGTCAGCATTTCGCCATTTCACCATTGGTTTATGTCTTCTTACAGATATTTTTTCTAACACCTTTGGCCACATGCTAATAATGTGTGCATACTCTTCTCTCATTAATTTGTGAATATGGACATGCCTGTTTGTACATGCTGCATGTTGCCAATATTGAGGTTAAAGTCAATAAGGTAATTACAAGCACTATGGAAGGCTGTTTTGTCTAGAGATACACATGACATTTTCCTGTGTATTTGTTGAACATCAAAGGTCAGTACTTCTTGCACTATATCCATAAATGAATAGACAGTACTTTACACTGTGGCTGGGGTGGTCACATTGACCACCCTCTGCAAGATATATTGCTTTATCTGATAACTTTGCAAATGTTTGCTTACACCGATTCCTTCTTCCAGTAGTTGATGATTGCTGGAAACAGAAATTTGTTTTAGAAACAATAGTATGTGGTTTTCACAATAATGTGTATATTCATGAGGTGGCAGAAGTGTCACACTGAGGAGATTGGGCCCACTACAAAATAGACTGCAACTCACTCCAAATGACTGGCAACCCATTTTGATTGCATCTCCCATGAATGGGAACAGGACACATATTTGCCATACAAACTAATAGCAGAACCTATACATTTTGTTTTATAAATGAATCTTATTGGGTTGGAACACATACTCTTAGCCTGGCATTAGATCAATGGGAAGAGCTGATCCAAACATTTCCCTTAAATGTAAAAATGTGTTTTCCCTACAGGATCTGTAACTCCGGCAGGTAAATCAGGACCTTTTGGTACATCACAACTCAACATACCCTCATCATCTTCATCCAAGCCAAATTGGTTTCCAGTGACATTTAAAAAAAAAAAGGATTCCAGTTCACCGGGATGTTTATTCCTGCTTGCAAAATCTGACTGGCACTTGGTAAACCATTTAGTAGTGTTGTGCTGCATGTACATGCCTTGTATATCAGACACTTGAGACATAGGGGAGTCTTATCTGTCAGTATCCAGATTGAAAGTTTTCCATCTCACTGGTGATGGGGTAAAACCCTCAATTACAATCTTGTTGCCTATATCCGGTTACTGTGTCACACCGGTGTATTTCTGTTCTGAAACATTAGATGAGCTTGTAGTGGGGCGCTGATGTTCTTCGGATGCAAAACCAATTAATGGTGGTTCTTTCAACAAATTAAATTGCAAAGAAATTGACCAGTGTAGGGTTCTAACATTTTTTAGTTTTCACATGCTGGGTTATTCTTTTAGCTGGTGTCAATGGGTCTGTTCCAGTTTGAGATTTCTCTATAGAGTCTGAGGACATAGATGTAGTCAAAGTATTGTAGGTTGCAATAGGAGGTCTACCACATGACTAAGGTGGATGACTGGTCTGTGTTTGCTCTGCTTATGCACAGTGGACACAGACACAGCCCGTTCTCTTCTATGGGCAGTCGGATGTAAAAGGGACTGCCAGTCGACCATCCGATCTAGCCAGACAGACAAAGGCGAACGGATCCCCATCCGTCTGTTTTTAGTGGATTAGGACGGATTGGATGTAAGCTGGTGGCTGCTCCATAGAAGAGAAGAGAATAGAGGGTTTTATCTGCCTGCAAGACGGACCCAATCGGACTGATATTATAAAAGGGGCCTAACAACATTGAGATTGTGACAAAAACATTGCTCTATGTTGTGGGACAGAGAGTCTTCTACGTTTTGGTTGCAAAAATTATGATTCTCCAAAAGATCTATGATTAGTGTTGAAAACTGAACACCAGCTTTTAGGATCCCATACAGTATATATCAGTATCTTCAAAATAACTGGCATTTGTAAAACGTAAAGTACCGATCCTGAATGAATTGTTTTTCACTCCATGCAAAATTTTTGTAGCATACTACTCCAAATACCTGTATTCCTATCACAACCATTAGAATGTTTGTTTTGTGAGATTATATATACACACACACACACACACACACACACAAACACACACACTAATTTGATGGCATGGTATACTCTGACAGCAGCATTTAAGGACTTACAAATTAAGAATTAAATTTTTTTGCAATTGTAGTTTGAAGGTATAAGCAATTTTCATGTATACATAGCTGTAGAATGCCCCCTGCATGGGTGCTTTATTAGGATTTACATATACTCTATAATGTACAGTACAGACCAAAAGTTTGGACACACCTTCTCATTCAAGTCACACTGAAGGCATCAAAACTATGAATTAACACATGTTATATACATAACAAAAAAGTGTGAAACAACTGAAAATATGTCATATTTTAGGTTCTTCAAAGTAGCCACCTTTTGCTTTGATTACTGCTTTGCACACTCTTGGCATTCTCTTGATGAGCTTCAAGAGGTAGTCACCTGAAATGGTTTTCACTTCACAGGTGTGCTCTGTCAGGTTTAATAAGTGTGATTTCTTGCCTTATAAATGTTGGGGATTTATTCAAAATTGAAGGCATACTGAACCAGCATGGCTACCACAGCATCTTGCAGCGGCATGCTATTCCATCCGGTTTGCGTTTAGTTGGACCATCATTTATTTTTCAACAGGACAATGACCCCAAACACACCTCCAGGCTGTGTAAGGGCTATTTGACCAAGAAGGAGAGTGATGGGGTGCTGCGCCAGATGACCTGGCCTCCACAGTCACTGGACCTGAACCCAATCGAGATGGTTTGGGGTGAGCTGGACCGCAGAGTGAAGGCAAAAGGGCCAACAAGTACTAAGCATCTCTGGGAACTCCTTCAAGACTGTTGGAAGACCATTTCAGGTGACTACCTCTTGAAGCTCATCAAGAGAATGCCAAGAGTGTGCAAAGCGGTAATCAAAGCAAAAGGTGGCTACTTTGAAGAACCTAGAATATAACATACAGTATTTTCAGTTGTTTCACACTTTTTTGTTATGTATATAATTCCACATGTGTTAATTCATAGTTTTGATGCCTTCAGTGTGAATCTACAATTTTCATAGTCATGAAAATAAAGAAAACTCTTTGAATGAGAAGGTGTGTCCAAACTTTTGGTCTGTACTGTATGTCTGGGCTAAATTAAATGTAAAACACATTTTCAGTACATTTATGCAATACATGCAAATATACTCATGTTTTGTTTATTTAATAATGCTGAAGTACAAAAGGTAACTGTTGATCCCACCAAAGTTCTGGGGAGCTTCTAACTTCCTTAATCGGCTGACATTGGTGAGATTGCAGTGCAGAAGAGCACAAGTTGTAGCTTACTACAGGAAGGAGCAGTTTAAAGATAGAAAACATTTCATGCGGAATATTTATGATGGTCTACTTAGACCCAATCTTAATGTCATGTCATGTTATTGTATTGTAAGAATTAAAGAAAAAAAAAAAAAAAAACATGGTGGAATGTGGACATATTTCAGAGAATTACTAAATTATTTTGTTTAAATCAGATATTATTATTATTTTTATTATTATACAGGTATACCCTTTAACTATTTTCCGGCTTCTCTTTGTAGAGGGAAACAAGCTAAAATGTAACAGTCTAGCAAGTTGTGTGTGCCCCTCCTTCCCCTAAATTATGTTGACTGACAGTACAGATCCTGCAGGAGTAAAAGGACAGCTACCAACCACTGTGTCATGGGAATTAGGCTTTTCTCCTAGATCACACCTATTTAGCTATGGCATACTGATAAGGTAAAATCGCATCTTGCGGGGGGGCATGGCCTGCAGCGGGATAGAGTAAGTCGCACATAGTGAGAGCTCCCTGAACCTGGTCTCCTGAGACGATTATCCGTGGGTACCGAACCCATCTACAACTACCTAAACCGGGTCCCATCTTCATCCGGACCCCTAACCGACATGTCTCTGCCGAAGAAGGGATCGGAGACCGCCAGCCATCTGGCTAAATTCCACCGCTAGGAGCAGGACCAGGCCAAAGATTGCGGCGGAGACAGCACGGACGCAGAGCGCACAGCAGCCGACACGGAGAAGATCCTGGAGGCGGTGTCCCTCTGCCAGAGCACACTTACAACGAAAATTGATGAAATGAAGATAGAGATCTCCCATATTCCTCAGGATATCTCTAAATTAAAGGACAGGGTGAAGGAGACAGAGACGTGTGTGGGAGCAGCAGAAGACATTCTTCACCTTCTCCAACATAACACAGAAGATATGCAACGCCAGATCCAGCAGGTAACTATGAAGCAGGACGATATGGAAAACCGCCTTAGGAGGTGCAACCTCCGCTTTGTGGGGCTCCCTGAGAAAGCCGAGGGCACAGACGCGGAAGGATTTCTTGAAAAGAGGTAGGTGCCCCACCATGTACGCTCATCGCTAAGCTCCTAAACTATCGTGACCGGGACAAAATCCTTTGTTTGACCAGAGAGAGGGGCAATATACCGTAATACTAATGTGCACCTGGCTGTCTTCCCTATCTTCTACGGTGAAGTCCAACGGCAAAGATCTTGCTTCCAGCAGGTCAAGAAAAGAATGCGTGCAAAACACATGAAATACTCCATGCTGTATCCCGCCAGATTGAGAGTGGAGCATGAGGGCCACGTACAATTCCATGAAGACCCTGCAGCGGCCTCATCCTGGCTCGACGGACTACCATAAAGGGGCATCTTCTCTGTTTCCCTGGGCCTGGTGACGTGAGTATCCTACTGTTCCACCATGCGGCCTAGATTACTTCCCTAGCATGGCTGGTATGGGGCATGATAGGGAGCGAACTCCCCATAAACTGTGACTATTGCTAAGACCGAATAGACTGTGTACACTGTGTCACACTATTAATACTTAGTACAGAGTGAATAACTGATCCTTGCCCACATACCACATGCCTGGCTTCTAGGCCGCTAGGCCCAGGAAGGGAACTTTATTTTCGCTACCCCCACATACTGGGCACTGGACTGATCGGGTTGCAGATCTCCATGCGGATTGTGCCAATAGAGTTCGATATCTATGGAACTGACCCTCCATACTCTGTATAGTGGACCCTCTAGTTGACCTTTTTGTTCATCACAAGTTAAGCGGGCCTTGTTTGACACTTGGAAATAATATGCTCGATTCAATAAGTATTATGCCTCCAGTACACTACAGCTACTGGAAGATTTTTTTCATGCTCGCAGTTTGGGACTTAATGCTCACATCAAGTTGGGGAGGTGCTGAGCTGGGAAAATTGGTATGGGCTCCTGTTGAGCCGTTGATGTGTGAAGGCCAGGTACACATTGCAAGTCATATAACATATGCAGTCACCGGAACTATATGGTTAACGGGCAACACGCTCAGTGACATATGCTACAGTGGGGGATGGGCGGAGGGTTGGAGGCAAAGACACTTCTATCCAAGGAATGGGCTGTATATGTATGTTAAGTTATATGGATTTGATGGTTTTCTCTCCCCCTTGATCCGACTGCTGGGGCACAATTGTATGAGCTTAATACAATGGGGATGGAGAAGCTGAAATTCATGACATGGAACGTTAGGGGTTTGAGGGACAAAGTGAAACGCACTGTGGCTGTTAAGTTTCTTAAGACTCAGGGGGCGCAGATTATCGCGCTGGTTGAAACCCACGTCACGGGGCACTTACAGGCGGCACTGAGACACCCCTGGCTGGGATGGGCATACCATTCGGTCCATACACACCAGTCTCGGGGCATCTCCCTTCTTGTAGCCAAATTGGTGCCCTTTGAGCTGGTGCGGATGCAGTCTGACCGGGGGGGGCAGATACCTGTTTGTGCATGCCACTATTCAAGGTCACCCATTATTGATCAAGGGACTCGCTTTTATGACCCAGTGCCCCACGGTCCCGGCCATGTGGATGGGGGACTTTAATATGCCCATGTCCCCCAACCTGGATCGCACAAGGGGGAACGATAGTACCCGGTCCCTCCCCACGCACGCCAGACTGTGTAGGATCCTAACTGATTTCTAATTAATTGACACCTGGAGACATCTCAACCCAAATGTTAGAGCTTATTCATGTTACTCAGCGAGCCATAACACTATGACTCGTATTGATTTTATTTTCGTCTCTAGAGCCTTGCTGCTAGCGTTGGGGAGGGGGGATTTGCCCCCAGAATCTTGTCGGATCATGCCCCGTATTGGGCTGATCTCGAGTTCCTGGAGTCAACCCACAGTCGCCCCTGTAGATTAAACCGTACTGGCTCTCAGCGCTGGAGGACCATGCCGACATAGGCGATGAGTTCAGATTTTTCTTCCTTCACAATTTGAACCACTCTGAGTTTGGTGTGGCGTGGGAGACATTTAAACTGCACGCACGTATGACTCTCATGAATAGAATTAACAGACTAAAGAGAGCATCCAATATTATACTTCAAAAGTCAATGGCCACTCTTCACGAGATGGAGGCTGAATATGCTCGGCGGCCATCTCCTGAAATGCTGTCCAGGGTCCAGATTCATTCCCATGCTGTAACACAGTTACAAATAGAGAAGGCCAAGCAACACCTTTTCTTTGGTAAACAAAGAGTGTTTGAAAACGGGAAAAGGGCAGGCAAGTTATTAGCATACCTGGCCCATATGGACATGAACCCCCCCAGTGGTGGTTTCCCCCATATCACCTGGTGGGGAGACTATTACCAAAGCCACCAGGGTGGCTGAGGAATTTAAAAACATCTACAGTGCTCTATACACCTCCCAAGCAACACATAACAGACAAGCCACAAGGGCACTACTGGAAGCCATGCCCACTCCACAACTCACACCTGAACAGAATAAACTCCTGGAGGCGCCCATATCCACGGAGGACATTGCTACAGCAATATCCCAGCTGACCAAGTCCAAGCACCGGGCCCAGATGGGCTGCCTTTGGAATTCTACAGCACCTACTCTGAAATCCTTATACCTAAGCTTTTAACTTTATACAACCACATTTTTGAGTCAGGTAGCCTACCACCCTCTATGGCTGAAGCACAAATAATTGTTCTTCCCAAACCTGGAAAGGACCCTAAATACCCTGAGTCTTACCGCCCAATCTCTTTGTTACCCGTGGATGCAAAGTTACTGGCCAAAATATTGGCTACTCGCCTAAACGAGGTTATTCTGTCCCTGGTTCATCCCGACCCGACAGGATTCATGCCAGGAAAGAACACAGCCATGAATATTAGACGCCTATTCATGAACCTGCAGGCTGAGCACGAGGACACCGGGTCTAGGGTGGTGGTAGCCTTGGACGCGGCTAAAGCATTTTACTCGGTGGAGTGGGTCTACCTAGTTGAATGCTTACGCAGGTTTGGTTTTGGCCCACACTTTATTAGATGGGTACGTCTTCTGTATCACTCACCTGTGGCCCGGTTGTTTGTGAACAATCGCCTCTCAGAATCATTCTCCTTGGGGAGAGGTATGCACCAGGGGTGCCCCCTCTCCCCATTATTATATGCCCTCGCCGCGGAACCCATGGCCATAGCAATTCATAATAACCCGGAAATTAAGGGTCTCAGGGTGGGAGATAGGACCGAAAAACATGGTATGTACGCCGATGATACCATCCTATACCTTGCAGACTCGGGCCAGTCACTGCAGGCAGCTTTACAGACTATCGAAGAGATAGGCCAGCACACGGAACTCAGAATAAACTGGTTCAAATCCCAAGTCCTGCCCCTTGATCACTTCCCCTCCGCTAGACAAAGTGCCTCCCTTCCTCTGCCTAGGGTGTCCTAATTTAAGTATCTTGGAGTGCTGGTTACTAGGCATCTCAAAGACTACTACCCCCTTAACATTGAACCTCTTATTGCTCTGGTTAAGAACAAGACTCAAATATGGGCCAGGCTACCCCTAGGAGTAATGGGCAGAATAAACACTATAAAAATAATTCTCCTACCCAAACTATTGTATATACTTTGGCATTCACCATTATACTTCCCCCTTAAATTCTTTAAAGCACTGTATTCAATACTCAAATAATTGTCTGGGGGCATGGAAGACATAAATTGGCATGGTACACATCCTTAAAAATCCCATAACCCTGGGAGGGGCAGCGCTGCCTGACTTCAGGGATTATTACACAGCATTCCAACTTTCACACTTATATTATTTCGATAATTCGGACGCATCCCCGCCAGCCCTCACCCAAATATAATGATGGCATGCTTGCCCACCACCACAAAATGTATAACATAGCACTTCGCAAAACGCACACCTCCCCGATCCACTCGCACACCCCGCTCTGGTTTAATACTCAAATACCAGAGCTGTTAACCATTCCAGACCCCAATATCTGGATCTTACGGGGAATACTGTACCTACACCAAGTAATGACCTCGGACGGCCCCAAACCTTTCCATGCCCTCAAGGAAGAATTCTCTCTCCCCAATCAATCACTTTCTATTCCGTTATTTCCAAATTCGCCATGCTCTGGACACTCAATTTAGAATGGATGGACCACAATTAGTACCCCCCTCCTATCTTGAACACGATCCTGGGACCGGAACCCACTAAATTGATTTCTATCATATAACATAAAAACATGATGGGAAATTCTCACCAATATTAAAACAGTGTCCCCCAAGATATCTGACAGGTTGACACAGCTATATATACTGCACCAGGCGTATCCAACACCCTTGAGGCTTACAAAATTTCACCCCACGTGCAGCCCATTGTGCCCGATGTGCAGTGCAGCACCTGGTGACTTTTACCACCTGATTTGGACATGCCCGCAGGTCCAGCGATACTGGAAACAAGTTGTGCAATTCTTGCATGATATTATGGGATCCCCAGTATCGCTCAACCCCAAATTATGTCTACTAGGTCTGCATACAGACCTGGAAATTGATAAGTTTCTTGCTATCTTTATAACTGAGACCTTATGTGCGGCTAGGAAAACCTTAGCAAGGCACTGGATGAGGCAGTTTCCCCCTGTGATTCAGTATTGGAAAAGAGAAGTGAATACGACTCTACCATATAAAAAACTGATTTATAGCCATAGAGGTTGCCCATTAAAATATTCCAAAATTAGAAGATGGAACTTAGATAGGGAAACGTGTACATGATTATTATCTGTCCTTTGGTTCTCTGAGTATTGAATTCTTCGAGTGATGTATTGCCCCGCACTTACCTTGGCTCGTTCTGGGGTAGCAGCAACTACTAGATACAAAAGTATGTCAAGAATTATAGGATTTTTCTTACTGTGCTATAAATGTTGCTGCTTTGATCATATCTGTATTCGATGTAAGTACATTTTGTGAATGTTTGTACCTAACCATTTGTACACGTTTTGTTTTGTTTTTTGTTTTTTTCCCAATATAATGCTTTTTACAATTAAAAAAAAAAACGCATCTTTCCATATAACAATTATAAGTCCTGCTCACTGCACATCTGGAATTCCTATGTTTCACTCATCATATTAAAGTGAATCCTGTATGAAAAATGCAAGGTCCATTTATTATTTCTGAGCTTACTGCACCCTAGGTAAGCAGACCTAGCATTTTCATTTTCTTTAACATTAATACATTTAAATATGGCAAAGTTACAGCCACCAGGCTGGAACTGGCCTTTGATAATCAAGGTTTAGAGAGGGCACATCATTCATTTTAGTACAGTGAAAGTAACAGCAAACTTAGATGCTTCTAAAATGACAACAGTACTACATTTCAGGTACCTTGTAGTGTCTGCAGGTAGCTGTGTTGGTCTTTATGTAGATCCTTTATTTGGATGGGAACCCTGCTAGATCCTAGCCCAGGACTACACATGGAGCTTTGACTTCATCCAAGTACCCTTGGTGCTACATCCCCCCTTCCCCCTTATTCAACAACTTCCACTTTTCACTGATGTCCTGGAATTTGACAGAAGAATAACAGTATTAATCTCCAACTGAATAGATGTTGAGGCTGCACATATGCAAGCCTGGGTCTAAGATCAAAGAGTTACCTTTCAGCACAATGGTACCTTAGAAACCCTTGAGGTCAGGACAGGTCCACTTTAAGGATTTGCCTGTGGACTCCAATGGAGGATACATCACACCCATCCAACGTCCTACAAATTAGAAATTTTAGCCCTAAAATCCTAAAGCCCTCAAATCCCTAAATCCCAAAGACCTAAAATCCTCAATTGTCTTTGCTAGCATGCTTCTGTTGTATCTGCCCGCTGTTTGGTATAAATACACCCTTTAGATAGGTGGGAAAGGGTTTCTTATAATTTAATAGTCCACTAGCCAGATTTTAAATTCTTCTTTAAGCACAGCAATAAGAAAATGCCATTCAATATCGCCGATCCACATCATCAATCAAATGAAAAATGGTCGGGACCATTCTTCCACAGACCTCAAATAAATGAAAATATTCCATTGGCCAAATGTAAAAAGTCACATTATAGAAGCAGTCTCTGTGGGTTTGCCACTATATAAATAATAGGGCATTAAATCACTGAAAACAGCTGGATAAACTGAGCAAAGACTCAAGCGTGCCACAAAGCCCAAAATTAGACATAAATTGTACCAAAGTCTCCACTTTGTCTACAGTACATTTTTCTGCTAATGATAAACTTTCCTTAAATGGGTTATTTTAAGAATAAAACACATTAATAAATCAAAAGTTTTTTTCTAAATACACTGCTGTAAGTATATGTAAGGAACACATATTCAAGTATATAAGGTTTCAAAGTACAGCGTGTTCGATGGGAAGGGTTTAAGCACACCTTAACATTAGGAGAATTACACTAAATGATTTAGGAGTTTAGCTACAGTATACATAGAGCAAGGAGTGTGAATAACAGGGTACTTCTGGCCTGGAGATGTAGGGTTCGTGCTGGAGTAGTACTAGTTTACATATGTACAGTAAAGAGGATTTAAAGTGTTACTAAACCCAGGACCTTGCATTCACTGTCTGGTCTCCCACAGTACACAGAACATGGAAATGCAATTATTTTAGTAAATATAAACTGCTAAATACCTTTTCTTATCAGCAGTACAGCAGTCTTGTGACTTCTATCAGTGCCTGGTTAAAGCTTGTAGGAGGAGTTTTCATTTTACTCTCACTGTCCTATGAAGCTGCAGGACCCCTGACCCTTTGTCTGGACAGTGCTAATTGGCCCTGTGCTGATCACACGCACCCTCCCAAGTAAAAAAAAAAAAACAACATTCTGTAGCAATACACACCAAACTGAGCATATGCAGAGTGACTCTAAAGGCTCTGTTCTATCAGGAGATGGATTGGGGACAGTGAAAAAAGGGGAGGTTCAGAGAAGACAGGATCAAACAGGAAGATGGAGGCTAAACTACCTAGGGTTCTATGTTGAGTATAATAAACATGCCTTACTGCATATACAGACTGATTTTACTGTTGTGGGTTTAGTAACACTGCAGCAATCATACACAATAAAGGTTTAAACCATTCTCAAAAAGCAATAAAAGCACCACCAATAACCTTGGAATCTATAAGCAATGTGAATAAATTAAAAGTAACTAAAAGCAACATTTATTTAGATGGAGTGGCGAGGGGTTCATATCCCTGGCAGGTTCTTAATGCTGTATATTTCCCTGATAGAGGGGTTCAGTCTGTCAAATTGTCCTGATCACCAACATCACTGGGAATTGAAGTGGTTCTAAAGCCTTAATGCATTTTATGCATTAAGGGGAAAAACCTTCTGTGCTGCAGCTCCCCCTTTTCCTTACCCGAGCCAGATCCAGAGATGTGCATGAAAGCATTGTCTCACTTCGCTGTCTCCCTCATCACTGGGCAGATTGATAGCAGCAGGAGTCGTTGGCTCCCGCATCTGTCAATCAAATGCGGTGACACAGGAGTGGGGGCTGAGTTCCGCTTTTTGTGTCAATGGACGCAGCAGCGGGGATCAGAAGGGAGCACGCACAGATGCCTCCAAGGAAAGCAGGTTTCTGTGGGGGCATCCGCCAAAGAGGATGAGCTTGGAGCGCCGGCGGGGGACTCCAGAAGAAGAGGATCGGGGCTGCTCTGTGCAAAAGCATTGCACAGAGCAGGCAAGTATATGCATGTTTCTTATTTTAATTTAAATAAAACCTGAAGGTTTAACATCATTTTAAAGTATAGGTAGATTCAAGATTTTGAGCTGCCACCTCAACAGGAATAGTGGGGACATCTTCCAATGGGGACACTTGTTATTCTTTGTACGTATATGAACGGACGAGACACGTTACGAAAACGTGTCTCGTCGGGGCTAGGAGAAGAAGACCTCAGGGGGCGGCCGCGAGGTTCGAGTAGGAGAAACCGCCTACGGGGGTGTCTTTGGACGAAAGGAACCTCCGTAGACACGCACGAGGGAAGACTAGGGGCGACGACGCAGGTAACTGTGTTTTTCGCCTTGAGTCGGGGGTGAGGACACAGTGGCGTAAACTAACTGTCTACGCCCTCGGTTGCTGAGGACGACGATAGTTAGAC
>BLSH010162242.1:1924362-1943628 GCA_018402905.1 Glandirana rugosa | reverse complement strand
CTCGGCTATTTTCTTTCCTCCCCTCCTCCCTCCAGAAGCCATCCTCGGCGCACTGACGTCAGCGGCAATCCCGGCTCTTCGTTTTCCTCCTCTCCTCCCGCTGACGTCTGCGCCCCCCTCCCTCTTTGCACGGAGCTGGCTGACGTCACCACACCTCTCTGTACAGTACGGTACCATCATCACCTCAGAGAAGAATACGGTAAACGCTGTTAAACAGGTATTTTTACAAGTATATCATACAGTACCAGAAATACCTAATGATATAAAAAACGAACTCCTGACCTGATAAGGGGGGGGGGGCGATACCTGAGGGGAAGACAGGAGACTGAATTTTTAAGAAAAATGATAAATGACACAGCACTGTGTTTAATGTACATACCATAAATAAATAAGCCCTACCCTGAAAATAAGCCCTAGTGTGTTTTTTTGGACTAAAATTAATATAAGACCCGGTCTTATTTTCGGGGAAACACGGTAGCATCAGTATTACTCACATGATCCATTTGTACATCACTGTTTTATGTAAAGTATGCACATTGTCTGATGTAACTATGCATAAAAGCAATTCAATTACTAATCTAGATGTATACATTTATTATTACAGTAGTATGTTCTGTTAAAGCAGGTCTGAACTCCCAACAATAACTTAAGCTATACTCTGATCAACCTTTAAAAAGGCACAACTCTTTTACTGTATATATATCACATGCGCCTATCACTCTCTGTACAAAGTTCAGCTGCTTCACAAAGCAATTTGTTTCTAAAAAGCTGTGCTGTTCCATGTCTTCTATGTTAATTCACCATCACACACTTCTCTGTCAACAGTTGGCCTCAATTCGCTTAGTAAGGGCCACGTCACGCTAGCAACTCTGTAGCAGCGCTTTTTAGCAGCTACAAATCTCTCTGCTTTTCTCTTGAAATTTGTGGCTGGGCACAGAGTTACTATTGTAGCTGGGTATAATGCTCATCTCTGCTGTGCCAGGATTATCAGCAGCAGCAATGGATAACATGAAAAGATACTGAATCTTGTGTTTTGTCTCAGCAATTATGCTAAATAGACATTCATTGGCTACAAATCGCAGTTACAATATAATTAGTCTGACATGGGCCTATCAGTCAACATGCCTCCTTATCTCAGTGATCTTGTGTGTCCACCTGAGAGTGTGACGTAAAGCCCCGTACACAAAAAAACAAAAACGGCTGACATGCTCAGTTTGGTGCGTATTGCTAGATAGTTTTTTTTCCTTGGGAGAGTGCATGTGATCAGCACTGTCCAGACAGAGGATCAGGGGAGAATGAAAACTCCTAAGCTTTACTAGGAACGGATAGAAGTCACAAGGCTGCTATATACTACTGATGAGAAAAGGTATTTATCTGTTTATATTTACTAAAATTATTGCATTTCCATGTTCTGTGTACTGTGGGGACCAGATATAGTAAATGCAGGTTCTGGGTTTAGTAACTCTAACTTAATATTCAGCAAATTAAAAATATCTGGTTCTCCTTCTACGAATGTTTTTGTTCAGGCACTTTTTATTATGGGGTGAAACCAGTCTTGTAGTTGTGCTTCTGCATGACCCTGTTGTCACTTTCTGTAAACTGGTCTAGAGCACTGGTGTGCAGTTGGTGCTGAAGCATCCGTATTTCACAGAGTCTTAATTAATCAGCACAGCAAGATATACTAATTTCAGGACTTTTTAATGATGTGTATTGCATTTCATTCATGACTGTTTTGCGCTGCACTATTTATTTATTTTAGTTTAGTTTATGATGAGATGCTGTGTGTTAACCTTCTAGTGTCCAGCTGGCAATTCTCTTTTAATATTGTGTAGGGTTTGTGTTGCGTTGAATATCTCTTCTTTTATTGTATCTCTTCTATTAATGCTGGAAAACCAGCAGCCAACCAACACCGGATCAGCGATCTCAGCCAATGGCAGAGAGCGCTGATCAGAGTGTTCTGGCAGGGGGGCCGTCCCCATGTTAAAACATAACAGCTCAACAGGGGAGATCGCTGTACTTGCATCGTATAGTGAGTACAGCGGCTCCGACCGGACCGGATAGCTTTTTTTCGTTCAATCCAGTGAGTTGAAGGAAAAAAAACTCAGTGTGTACAAGGCTTCAGGAGGAAACGGCTGATAAATGGGAAAGGGGGTTGGTCACAGAATCTGAGAGATCTGTCTACCTTACAATGACTGCTGAAATCTTGAGGTATGCTGCCCAATAGTTAAAAAATAAATAATTAAAAAAATAAACAGGGGTTACAATTACTCCCTACTTTATCCAAAACTGAAATGCCACATTTAGATATACTTTAACAGTTAAGCATAAGTCCACTTTGGGCCTAAACTGGACATCCAAAGCTGGCCATACACTAGATTATCTCTGCTCTCTCTTCTTTAGGCTAGGTTCACACATGTGCGGTTGGTGCAGTTTGTGATTCATTTGAATGGGCTGCCGTACTTGTGGAAAATGCAGGAAAAGGTCCCTGCACCTTTTTAAAATTGCAGAAGCACAGATATTGCATGGTGCTTTTGCTCCATGACTTTCTGCACCCGAAACCAACATACATTGGGGTGCCTGTAGGAATAAATTGCACCCCCACGTGTCTTCTAAAAAGCAGCAAAATTTGCCTATGGGTGTAGGAATGCGTGCGATTTACCTACATATATGTGAACCTAGCCTAAAGCCTGGCACACACAATCCGATATTAGTACATCGATCTCCCCAATGAGCTATTGTGTTCTGACGGGGGACTGCCCCCCCGCCACCAGAACACACTGGTGAGTGCTCTCAACCATTGGCTCAGAGCGCTGATTGGGTGCCAATCGGAAGACCTTTACTGGTCATGCCCCTTCAACTGAAGCCAGCCAATATTCAGCCTATGTGTACGCCCTTTAGACTTATCAATACTAAGTAAAATGAGGACAAGCCTAAACAAATTATTGCATTTATTTCAAATCAGGTAGGGCCCTACATAATTGATTGCAGATCTAAAGAGATTGCACAATCAGATGGTATAGTGTGTAGTCACTTGTATAGCCATTCTTTCCTCAGACATCATACAGAAGAACTTACCTCGAGCAACAGCTATCTGTCCATAGCTATATACAATCTCCCCTTCTGAGATGGGTTTGTCTGTGGTATCAGACTCGGTTACAGTGACGGTCAAGCTGCTCTCATCAGTGGAAGGTGCAGACACGGGTAGAGAAGGTACTGGTGAGGGAGTCCTCTGTTTAAGTGACACTGGGAGAGATTTCTCTGATGAGGCAGCAGAGATTAAGCTTCTTGGTTCTTCTTCTACAGCCACAGTCATTACACTAAAAGAAATAGGTGTTTATGTAATTACAAAGTTCTATAACACCCAAGATATAATTTAAAAAAAACACTTTTCCAAGCAAGCTCGTGTGACAGTTGCAAACACCTCATAACAGCATAAGTACACACTAACATTTAACTCCTCTTATTTGCCCCCTTTTGCTCTGTTAAATATACCATTGAAAGCATTTTGTTATAACTGGTAGCTGCAAAAAATACCTGTTGACCAGTCATAAATGTAGAGCTGTACTATACTAATTTCTTGTGTTACCTAAATTATCCCTCCTAAGTCTTATCTTGGACTAAAGAACAACATTTATACTCCTATACTGTGGAGAGAAGGGCACTGGGGGGATTCAATAATTTAGCAAAAGACAACTGGGCAGGGCTGACACCATTCAACCCACAAAAATACTGGTGCAACATTGTATTCTGACACCAGGGACACTCTGCTGTTAGAATACACTGATTAGCGGCTGCAGCCGCTGATCAATGAAAGTCTTCCAATGTGTCTGTTCGACAGAAGTCAATATAGCGATAGACTTCTGTCAGGAGGCTTACACACAGCTCAAAATTGGGCTGAATTTCAGTCCATCTTTACTCACCAACACATGGTCCTCCACATACCAGACATTTATCTTTATTTCAGTGGTCTAACAGATTGAAAGGGAAGTGTGTGCTCATGGGGAGGGGAGAAGTTTATAGAAACCTGTGGCTTTGCCCTGTGTGGGTAAAGCACAGGTTCACTTTAAGAAGCAAGGGAATGCAGGTTGCTGTATAATATTGTGTGAAAGCTACCCTTTTTTCATAAACACTACAGATATAAAATTATAGGCCAGGTCTGTACAAGCGCTCTGCACTCCTATTCGTCTCTATAGACAGCTCTGGAGTACAAGCTCATACTCTGGAGCAACACCTCATCTGACATATTTTACTAAATCAGAGACAAGTATAAGGCTGGCAGGAGTCTGGGTGCAGAGAGAAGTACAATATACTGCAACTGTACTAAAGGTGCGATTACACTTTATTTCTGCTATGAAGAGGCACCATAGAGGTTTGTCCATAGCTGCAGCAATGACAATAGATAGCTCCATCAGGCATTGAAGAAATGCAAAGATCTAGGTATTTTGTGAAATACTTCTACACACCAAAATAAAATAACAGGTTACACCACTGGATAAAGCGACCCCTTCAGTCATTTTTCAACTTTCCATCTATTAAATCTTCTGCCCTTGTTGTTTTAACTTTGGCTAGTAAAACATTTTTTTTCTGCCAGTAAATACCTTATACAGCCCACTTCCTGTTTCTTGTCTGGTCATTAGCCTAGGCTTATGGCATCATGCACAACTCTCTCACTCTCATGGGAGTTTGCCAGGAAGAGAGGGGAGATAAGAGGGCCAATGAAAGCTGCGGAGCTGTAAGTGTGCCTCTGTATGTCTGTGTAAATCCAGGAAGTGGACAGGCAGCAGCTTCAGCTGCCCACAGTTAAAAGGGCTGCATCCAAACTTAGTGGAGGGAGATTTCTGGAGCATATTTGGCAAGTACAGAATCACAGTACATAAAGATGTTTTTATTACAAATTATGTGAGCAGACTGCAGTTCCTCTTTAATAACATGAATCATAACATAGCCGTGAGTGTAGATTTTAGAATACATTTAGACCTGCAGCCAGGTATGGTAATGCCCAGCAACTATCTGGACTTAATGCTAGTGAAGTTCATACTTACCCTGCATCTTTAAACTCAAAAGCTTCGATGAGAGAGTGTGGGTTCTCCTCTTCCAATGGAAGCTCTATTTCACCCCAAGGATTGGGAGGAGGAGCCTGAACGGCTGGTGGCTCTTCATTCTCTTCTGATAGGACAGGTGTGGGAGTGGCAACTTTGGGGGGTGAAGGTGCTGGAGTTATTGTGGGTGTGTCAACCTTGACCGGAAGACTCTTCTCTGCTACAAAAGGACGATAAAGATAAAATTAATTAATGTTAAACCAAACAAAGACATTAGAAACACATTAATCGAGTTGCAGATATCTGAAAATATTTTTTTTTCCATAATTATGCAAGAAGCATGCTTTTTTTCTGCATATGCGTATGTTCATGCCTATTGAAGAAGAAGATAATCCAAATGCCTCCAGTAATCAATTTCATGAACATTAAACATGGGCTTGGCCATATGTGTTTAGCCTATGTAGAGGGGTGGGGAACACCTCTCAAAGGCAGCATTAGTAAGGGGAAAACCATAAAGATCAGACAAGGTCAATTATAACCAATATGATTACAACAGGTCTTCAGGGGAAAAGCAAAGTCTATGCTACCTCACAGACAAGAAAATGTCACCCAATCTGAAGAAGCACAGGGAGTAAAAATTCTGTGGGAAGTATTAATCAGTCATGTTATTTTCCTATACGAACAATTGGCCAAGATGCCTGCTACTGTCTGCCAGTGCCCAAAGGCATTAGGACCATCAGCAGATCCAGGTAAAAATTTGGCCGCATCTGATCGTGTTTTGTCTAAGGCTAATGTTGACTTCAATTTTCCTGCAGAAGCAGCATAAACCTAATGGTGCCATATCCCATAATGAACTAAAAGTTAAAAATACATAATATACTCCTTGTTTGGAAATCACAAATATGAGAAGATATCAATATTAGCAAACTACTTACCATGGTCATCAAGCTCTTCCTGATGAACATCTGGTTCTTCTATTGATGTTTGTGGAGATAGTTCAGGTGTTTTCACAATGGACAGCTCCCTTGCAGAAGGCAGGGGAGAAGCAGGAGGTGTGCTCTGAGGAGTGGGAACTGGTTCAGGTGTTTTCATGATGGACGTTTCCCTTGGTGAAGGCAGGGGAGAAGCAGGAGGTGTGCTCTGAGGAGTGGGAACTGAAGCAATCTCATCAGGGCCAGGCTGTAAAAAGAGAAAACTAAATATAATTTTTGTCCCCATTTTAATACACGCCTAAGTGTAACATATTGATTTATTTTAATATTCCTCCATGGGGGCCTGACTATTAGAAGGATGTGAACCTGGATACACAATGACCTATTACATATTAGTTTGTGGAAACAAGTGACTAACCAGAGCCAACCTTTATACAAATTAACAACAGGAAGAGAGGATGTCCAGGGAAGTTGTCTAAACTTTGGGGTCCCTGGTTGGACTCCCGTCCCTCCCTTCCTATGACATAATAGTTCTGTACTCTACTCGCATATCTTTACATCGGCAATATTGGATTGCTACCATTTTGCACTAGAGTGCCTAAAGTACTATTGCCTCTATAGTTGCTACGACTATATTTGTGCTTCAGGTGAACATCTCAGCGATACTTAATTTGGTGTCATATGCACTATGGTTTTTGAGTGGTTTTGATTTTCTTTTCCTTCATAGTGATGTTTATATATGCATACATTTGTATAATGTATATTTGATACTTTGTATCCTGATGCCTTCTGGATTTTGCATTGGTTGATGCAGAATTGTATATCCTGTAACTTCCATATTTGGCATAAACTATTGTGAATGTATGTTTCTTTACGCATTTTCAATAAAACAAAAAAAAAAAAAGAAGGGGATGTAAACCCAAGAAACAAGTTGCATATTTAATTTAATAAAGGGGTTCATGCTTACCTACGATGCTCTGGGGCTGTGTCACATGAACAGTTTAGCTACAAACATTGCTTTCATCTTTAAAGCCAAACTTCAGGCAAACAGCTAAACAAGCAGATACAATAGGTAATAAGGGCCTGTTTAAATGCCAATGGAGTTGTATTTCTGGCCATAAAGTCCAAAGATATATACACAGCCCTTCAACACAGCACAGCCTTGCCAGACAGGGATGAGACCTGCTCATTCTCTGCTACAGTTGCACTTTCACTTACAGGCATTCTCTCCACCATCAATCCTGCGACTGGACAATGAAAGAAGAAGCAACTAAATTCACATATTTCTCTATTGTCTTCTCCTCCTCTCAGAATGCTTATTATTATTATTATACAGGATTTATATAGCGCCAGCAGTTTGCGCAGCGCTTTACAAAAATGAAGGCAGACAGTACAGTTACATCACAATTTGGTACAAGAGGAATCAGAGGGCCCTGCTCGTTAGAGCTTACAATCTAAGAGGGAGGGTCAATTAATACAAAAGGCTTGCTGTTTAGTAGATTGCATACCAGTACAGATTCAGAAACCTACACTGCTTCCATTTATAGCTGTATGGACTTCCGCATTTTTAAAGTTCAAGAAAATAATTAGCCTACCCAATAGGAAGATATGACTTTTTTCCTCATGGGACAGAGCAAACTAAAACTACAAGAGAACAACAAATTATTTCCTTAGTGCAAAAAGAATAAATAGAAATCTGAGGTTCAGTTGGGAAGATCAGTGCTACAATCAAACACTGCTTTAATTTAGCCACAGCTTACCTATTCATCTCTAAATAAAATGACCAAATTTGGGTACATTTCATGTAAAGATGCATTATTGTTAGAAACACTGTCACTTTGTCCATTCAGAGCAAAGTGACAGTGTCTGCTGATAGCTTACATCACCAACAAAGTACATTAGCCCATCCTCACTTCCTCACTGCGGGGATCAACCATGGGTAAGCTTCAGTGTCAAAACTTAGCTGGGTGGATGCCGTCACTGCTCTTACTCATAGAGTGTTAGAACCTAACAGAAGAAGTAAAGCAAAATAATAATATATAACATAAAAATGCAATACTTATTTACCTGCGCATCAGGCTGTTCCACAGAATGAGTTGGCACAGCTCGAGTCTCTCTCTCTCTCAGTATGGTGGCTATAATCTCTGCCAAAGCTTCTTCGACATAGTTGCGAATCAAACTGGAATCCACAGGAACGCCTGAAAAAAAAACCCTGGCAAGACTTTACCTCCAACAGCTACAACTACAAACAAGAAGATGAGCTCTGAAATAACTGTACTGAATCAAAAAAATAAAAGATACTTTATCAGATAAAAACTCAAGTCAACAGGGAATACATTAGAAACATACAGACCCACAAGGTTTTTAGCTTTAAGAAGCTAGGAGCATGTTGTACATTATAAGTGTGTAAAAAGTCATATGCTATACATTATTTGGCCAAAAGCCTGAAGACGCCTGAGCATTACACCTACATGAGCTTGCTGGACATCCCATTCCAAAACGGTGGGCATTTATATGGAGGTGTCCCTCTCATTTGTAGCTATAAAAGCCTCCACTCTTCTGGTAAGGTTTTCTACAAGATTTTGAATGTGTGCCCATTAAGTCAAAAGAACATTTTTGAGGGAAGGTATGATGTTGAACGACATCATGGCTCACAATTGGGATTCTAATTCATCCCAAAGATGTTCAATAAGGCTAAAGTCATAATCTTTGTGTAGGCCACTAAAGTTTCTCCACACACTTGTCTCTGTGGAGCTGGCTGTATGCACAGGGTCATAGTAATGTAAGAGAAAGGGGCCCTCACTAATCTGCTGAATAATGTTGGAAGATCATGTCAGACTAATCTGATTGAATTTTTTGACTAGATCACTAATGTTTTGGACCAGGGGGGTGATAAACATAGCCTATCTTGATTTCAGCAAAGCATTTCACACAGTTCCATATACTATAATGATCGAATAAAAAATCTCTACACGCTAGGACTTACTTTTTGGGTGGTTCAGTGGATATGCAGTTGACTAAAGGATAGATACCAGAGTGAGGTTGTAAATGGGATTCATTTGGAACAGAGACTTGTCACTGGTGGTGTACTCCAAAGCTGTATAGCAGGTCTTGTTCTATTTAATTTATTTGTAAGTGATATAACTAAAGGTTTGGTGTTCAAGGTATGTCTTTATGCTGATGTTACAACGGAGTGCAATAGGGATGGCATCCCTGTAACATGGAACATGAATTGGCATTGATGGAGAACTGATATAAGCAGTGTAAACGTCAGTTCAATGTTTCCTAAAGGCTAAGTTCACTTTTGGAACATTTTACATGCTCCACCCGTATTGCACCAGCAATCTGCTGATCAGCCCGGCACTGTAAGCTTAGTTTACAGTGCTGGAAGAGACAGCAAGCAGGCAGGTAGGGGCATTTTATTGCAGTAGAGACAGTGCATGTATCTTCTGCAATAAAAGCCTGCCTGCTCACAGTTTTTTACAGCGGAACTTCAATTCCGCTTTAATGTAAAATATTGCACCTAGGGAAAATAATCCCTTGATTGAGTACAATATTGGGGGTACAGCGTTGGCCAGCACTACAGAGGAAAAACATTTGGGGGAAAGAAGGGAATGAGAAGACATGATTGAAACCTTTAAATACATTAAACGGGTGAATAAAGTTTAGGAGTGCAGTATTTTAAAAATTAAGCCAAGATTAAGAACACGGGAACATGATCTCTAACTAGCAAAAGGAAAGTACAGAACGAATCTTAAATAGTATTTACCAAAAGAGTAGTTGATATTTGTAATAGACTTCCAGCAGAGATAGTGAGTCAGTCAACAGTTAGTGGATTTAAACATACTTAGGTAAAACATAGACCTATACCCAGACAAAAAAAGTTAACAAAAAAAATCATATACCAATCCAAAGAAAAAAAAAAAAAAAAAGCTTGAGGGACTACTTTATCTTTTTTCAACTCTCATTTTTCTATATAACTATGAAAGGGTACATTTGTCTAAACTGTCTTTGTATGCTGTAACATTAACAGTATTCCTAACTGGAAACATCTGAACTTAAAGTGTTACTAAACCCAGAACCCTGAATTCACTATATCTGGTCTCCTACAGAACAAAGAACATGGAAATGTAATAGTTTTAGTAAATATAAACAGCTAAATATATTTTCTCATCAGCAGTATATAGTAGTCTTGTAACTTGTATCACCATCTGCCTAAAGCTTGTAGGAGAAGTTTTCATTTTCCCCTGACCCTCTGTCTAGAAAGAGCGGATTGGCCCTGTGCTGATCACATGTACCCTGGCAAGAAAAAAAAAAAAAAAAGCAACTCTCTAGCAATACACACCAAACTGCGCATGTGTAGCCTGTCCCCTAATGCTCTGTCTATCAGAAAAAGGTCTGGAGTCAGTGGAAGAAGAGGAGGCTCAGAGAGACAGGATCACACAGCCTTTTTACACAATGCAGAGGATTAACCCTTTTCCACAGTGAGTATACCAAGCATGCTTTACAGCATATACAGACCGATTTTACTGTTGTGGGTTTAGTAACACTTTAAAGTGGTTGTAAGGGCATACAATTTTTTTTTCTCTAAAATAATAAACATGTTATACTTACATGCTCTGTGCAAAGGTATTGCAGAGAGTGGCCCTAAACCTCCTCTTCTGGGGTTACGTGCCAGCGCTCTTGGCTCAGCCTGAGTGCCAACATAGTAAGCTAGGCTGCTATAGACATACACAGAGAGCAGCGTGGCAAGGCTTGGTTCCCCCCCCCCCCCCCCCTCTCTGCGCTCCAATTTTCTTGACAGCAACAGGAGCCAATGGCTCCCACTGCTGCTTCCGAGTCCTGTGAGGATAGAGAGCAGCACTGCTGTTCTTGGGCACAGAGCTGGGTAAAGATAAGCAAGTATTTGGGGGGGGGGGGGGCTGGGGGATCATGGAAGGAAGGTTAAGGTAAAAAAAATAAACTTTTTGCCTTCACAACCACTTTAATCATTTGGAGGGGTGTCTATATACTTTTGGCCATATAGTAGGTGTTATGGTCAGATTCCATTAAATGCTCAACCATGTAATGTATTAGAATATACAGAACATAAAATATACATACCAGCATCTGAGGCTCCTTTAAACTGGTCATCATCGGATGTGGTCACTGGATGCCTCTCATTGATGACACGAGCTATTACTTCTTGCTCCACCCTAACATAAAAAATAGAGTTGGTAACTGCATGGGTGCTCCAACCAGTGGCTCTTTTGCTGGATATACCAACAAGGATCTTATTGTTCAAAAGTGAATAATTGTTCGCAGCATAATATCCTGTTCACCCGGCATAACGCAGCTTTAACCATTATAATGCTCCTCTGGTTTAACTATATTTATCTCTGTATTATGCCACCACTATAAGAAGATTGAATAATGTTGAGTAATTACTATACATGGTGCAAGGATGGTACTTTTGCTGGTGATTATACAACCTTACAATGTCATTGTAAAGTTGCAGACTTTAGGGGCTGAATGTTGATAATTTCTTTGACATGCTTCTCACACATATGCATCTTTTTCTTGTTAAAAAATTGATGAGCTGTTTTATAGTTTTGGTACTAAGAAAAAGAGGAATACAACATTGGACAAACTTTGCCATATTTCTTATTTCTTTCTATACATGAGAAACGGAGGGAAAAATGATCAAAACTGGACCAGGTGTGCATGGAAGTGAATTAGATTCTATCTTTCATTTTGTAGCTTACCCAAAAAAGCTGAAGATAGAAGCTGATATGGTGCCATGCACAGCTGTTCCAGATTCTGTCTACTCCAGTTTGGATGACATTCCCCTCAATGTCTTAATGTATGGCCATTTTCAACCAAGTCTGACATTGGCATCTTGCTTCGACTAAATCTGAATATGGTCCATGATAACAGAGGTTTGTCTCATATCCTATTTAGAATTACCTACTAGACCTTGTATAATTTGCACATAGGACAACAAAAGATAATTGAGCTATAGTAGGTGCAGCTATCCCGTGTAAATGGAAGATATAGGGGGGGGGGAGACCTGACGCTCCAAAGGTGTAAGTCCTTGTAAGAAAACAAATTACTGTGATGAGCAGATCAAATAGTCCATGTAGATAACTAAAACAGGCAATTAAAGAAGGCAGCCATCCTCAGAGAGTGTCCAAAGACTTGTGGTAAAACGTAAAAATAGCAGAGAAAGGGATGCGTCAACTCAGTATACTATTTAAGAGTTCAGCATTTATTAAGCAGGGTAAAAACACTTACAAGAGATCACTGGGTGAAAACCCAGCCACCTACCAGACGCACACATCCACCAGTTTTGGGACCGGTTGCGGAGCCTGCAGAGCAGCATACAGATCGCCAGGCTGATCAGATTGATGGGCATCATTTTATGTGGATCTTGTAAGTGTTTTTACCCTGCGTAATAAATGCTGAACACTTAAATACTACACTTAGTTGGCGACTCCCTTTCTCTGCTTTTTCTACAGCTATCCCATGTCCCCAAGACTGGATGTGACAAAGCATGTAGAAACCCCTGAACCTGCAGTAGTTAATAAAAGTTACCAATATACTTTTCTTATGCATGAGAACACATCTGATGACCCTTGTTAACAGCTTGAATCATTGGAAATCTCTTCATGCAACGAAAATACATGGAAGCCCCTAATACAGAAGATGCAACCTTCCTAAGTACAGCGGAATTCATGATCACATGGGAAACCGGGGACAAACATGTGGAAATCTCACTGGTAGTGTACCTAAGACAGGCGAGCATCCAATAAATGGTAAATGTCATTTTTTGTGGTCAAATACAAATACATGGATAGAAGAAAAATGGCAGAATGACTCACCAGTGGATGAGCTTGTTTACCAAGGCCTCATTTGCATCCGGAATATCAGTTATGGTTTGTAGAGGGGGTACTGCTGGAGGGAATGGAATTCCATCATGTTGGGTTACATGAGTCTGCCCTCTGCCACTTAATTCCAACATTAAGGTTGGTGGTAAAAGTGCTTCATCTTCATCTTCCTCGTCCTAAAAAAGAAAAAAACAAAGACTTGGTGAATAATATCATTAGAGAGTCACTTTAACTGGTAGAGAACAGACCATGTACAGTCACACATGTGTATTACCTCAGAGAAATCTGGTGCTTCATAAGAGGTGCCAGGCAGGGCCAGGATTTCTTCTTCAGTTTCCACATTTACAGGTAGCTAAAACAAAGCAAATAAAAAAAAAGTAAAGTACAGTAAACCAGTTGTTCACAAAATTAGGGTAATTGAAATCATTACATTGATAATAAATGCAAGTTACTGACAATAAAAATTGCAGGTCAAAATAATCAGCAGATCTAAAAGTATAGGCTGCAGACCTAAACTTTTCTCATACAAGCCAACGTTGGTCCCACCTGTCCCTGACTCTTGAGCCTCCCTATTCGTCCTTCGGCCTCATACACATGGGCGTTTTTACAGCCACGTTTGTGAGCTATTTTTACAGTTAAAAAATGCTTCTCTATGTTATTCAATGGCCTCATACACACACACACAGACATTTTTGAGCTGTAAGTGGCATTGGCGTTTTTAAGCTGTAAAAAAGACACAGGACCAGCACGTTCTGAGGCTGCAGCGCTAGAGCTGTTTTGCCGCTGACACCGGCAAAACGCTCAAAAATGCAGCTTAACGTTGTATACACAGCGTTAAGCCTCGTCAGGCATTTCTCTGCCTCTATTTAAAATCGATGGTTCCCTATTGTTGTGATTTGAATAGAAGTCGCACCAGAAGTTGGATCATGATGATCCAACTTTTGGTGCGACTTGTGTGCTGAGGATCTTGAAGGGACCCCCGCAAAAATGAAAAAAAAAAAAATTGCATAGTTCCCTCCACCCAAGAGGTACCAGACCCTTTGGTTTGGTATGGATTTTGAGAGGAACCCCCACGCATAAAAAAACGACGTAGGGTCCCCCCCAAATTCCATACCAGACCCTTATCCAAGCACGCAGCTTGGCAGGCCAGGAAAGGGGGTGGGGACAAGCGAGCGCCCCCTCCCCCTTCTGGACCATACCAGGCCAAATGCCCTCAATAAGGGGGGTGGGTACTTTGGGGCAGAGGGGGTACCCCTGACATCACCCACCCATGGGAAGAAGAGCAGAGGGAGAAGACAGCGGAGAAGAAGACCCCGCAAAAGAGCAGAAGAAAGAAGATGGCGGAGAGGGAGAAGAGCTGGTATGGTCCAGGAGGGAGGTGGGCGCTCGCTCGTCCCCACCCCCCTTTCCAGGCCTGACAGGCTGCATGCTCAGAAAAGGAACTGGTATGGATTCTAGGGGGGGACCAAACGCTGTTTTTTCAGCGTCGTGGGGGTTTCCGTTAAAATCCATACCAGGCCGAAGGGCCTGGTACCTCTTGGGGGGGGGGCCCTATGCAAATTTTTTTTTTTTTTTCAATTTTGCAGGGGTTCCCCTCAGCACACAAGTCGTACCTCAAGTCGGATCATCATGATCCGACTTCTGGTGCGACTTCTATTCAAGTCAATGGGCTCCCTTAGGGAACCATTGATTTTGAAGAGTCAGAGAAACGCCGCTGAAAGCTAGCGATGAAAAACACACATTGATACCAATGCAAAACGCTGATGAAATCGCGTTAACGTGGCTTTTTTCCTTGCGTCTGTACTAAATTTACAGCTCGTTTTTTGAAGTGCCCATGTGTATGAAGCCTAAAAGTGATGGGTGGTCTCACTGTTCAGTGGGGAAACTCAAGCCAGTTTGACATGTGGTTTGTCAGAAGGTTCACATATATTTTTCAGTAATTTTTAAATGTATGCTCAGTTTGATTTGTCAGAGTTTGTGAAGTCTTTAAGGTTTACAACATAAGTAGTGAAGTCTGTTGAGTCGGATTTCAGCATTCTTCTCTCTCCCTTTCTTCCTGTGCCTGTTCTGTGTTTAGGTTAGAAGGCTTGCAGGAAGCCAACTCACTGCTACTAAAGTAGCTGAGCTACAGAGAAAGGGATGGCGGTAATACCGGGAAGTTTCAGCTGCCAAATTTAAGGATGAATTACTCTATAGTAGCTGTAGCTACAGATGGGCTTGTTTTTGGGCCCATTAACACTTATGCACTGCGGCAAACATACTTTATGTAACTCAACATACATCTCTATGTGTGATACACTGCGGTACCACACATTGTGAGTGGCACCCCAATGCATAGTGCTGCACGCCATAAAGTCTATATTGTGCTTTGTGGTGTGCTAGATCAGGAAAAATATGCATGTACATTAATTAGCCTGTTGAGGATTCTGGACAACACATTCATATTGAACAGCTTGCTTAACACAACATACTTTAACATGAATGCATTAATGCACTGAAACAGACTGTATAAGCATGAGAGGAGGCTTAAAGTTTTTTACTGCTTGTAAAAAAATTATGTAATTTACATAGTCTGAACACCATTCTACTTTAACCAGTTCCTGCCCGGCCTATAGCAGAATGACAGCCGGACTGGGGTTTCATTGTTCTGAGTGGACGTCATATGACGTCCTTCAGAACAGAACAGCCGATCGTGCATGGCGATCCGTGGTGTGTTGCTCGGGCACACCACATCACCGACCACGGTAAAGTTGGTATGACATAGGCTCTTTACCATGTGATCAGCTGTGTCCAATCACAGCTGACCACATTGTAAATAGGAAGTGCTGGTTATCAGCTGACAGTGCGTGAGGAGAGAAGAGTCGATAAGCGGCTTTGCTCAGTGGGGACATCTGCACCGATAGTCAGCGCAATGATTGTTAATGCAGCCCCATCAGTGATGCCAATCAGTATCGCCCATCAGTACCTATCATTGGCCATCAGTGCCGCCTATCCGTGTCCATCAGTGCTGCATATTAGTGCAGCCTATCAGTGCCCATTTGTGAAGAAGAAAAATTACTTATTTACAAAACTTTATAAACAGAAACAAAGAAAAAAAGTTTTTTTTTTCAAAATGTTTGTTTTTTTCATTTGTTTAGCAAAAAATAAGAAAAACAGTGTTGATTAAATTACACCAAAAGAAAGCTCTAACAGTCTCAGAAAAATGATAACAATTTTGTTTGGGTACAGAGTTGCATGACCGCACAATTGTCATTCAGAGTGCGACAGCGCTGAAAGCAGAAAATTGGCCTGGGCAGAAAGGGGGTGAAAGTGCTCAGTATTGAAGCGGTTAAAGAGGTTGTAAACCTCAGACATGATATATGAACAAAGCATATCCTCCTATAGCATGCACTTTTCTCAATTAAAAGGACTAAGTGTCATATCTGTCTGCTCCTTCCTCCCTCTGCTATTAGCATGAATCCTTTCTGACAAGTGTTCCAGACACCAAGAGATAAATGGTGACAGGGGAGGGATCTCCAGCTGATTGACAGCCTCAGCTCTGTTCCTGTGTGCTGTGTGGAGGGGAATGTGCCTCCTTCATCCAAATCGGCACTTAGAACGCTCCTCGCTGAGCTATGCAGAGTAACTTCAGCTTTCCCCCCCTTTTTACCGAACTCTCAGCCAAGTGTGTGTATCTGTGTATCAACCAAGGAGAGTCCCTTCACTGGGTATATGTAAAGGTTTGCAACCACTTTAAGTTAAAATCCAAACGTTTTTCACCTTAATGCATTCTTGTCCTATCCCCATCCATAAACCCTTACCTGGCTCCACTTCACCACTCCAGCATCACTTCCTGCTCTCACAGGAGAAACTGAAGGCATCAGAGCCATAGGGTCCTGCTGCTGTCAGTCAAACTGCTGTGACGAGGGAGCGAGGCAAGGCTTACCAGTGCTGTGTGTCTATAGATGCCCACAGCCCATCTTCAGAGCACACATGCACGGGTGCCTCCTTGCATCGCGCTTGCTACAGGGGGCACTCGAAAGAGGGAGGAATGTACAGCGTGTAACTGCCAGTAGAGGGAGGCAAGTGAAATTTCTTTGTAATGCCGTTGAGCAGGCAAGTAAAACCTCTTTATTTAACAAAAAAAGGCTTTAGTATCACTTCAACATTTCCCCATATTTTCTAATAAATCCCAAAATAAGCAGGGCCGGCCCTACCATGGGTCCCAGTGGGTCCATTGGACCCAGGCAGCACTTTGAGAGGGGCAGAAAATTGAACCACGGCCACCTCTCCTTTTCTTACCCAGAAAAAATTGAAAAACAATTTTTTTTTAGCAGTTTTGTGTGTCAAGAGGACAACTGCCCCCCCCCCCCCCAGGCTGCTCTGCCTGCCCCTATACTATGATAGCCTGCCCCTATACTGCCCTAGCCTGTCTATATACTACCCCAGCCTGCCCTTATACTGCCTTAGCCTGCCATATACTACCCTAGCCTGTCTATATACTACCCCAGCCTGCCCTTATACTGCCTTAGCCTGCCATATACTACCCTAGCCTGTCTATATACTACCCTAGCCTGTCTATATACTACCCTAGACTGTATATATAGTGCCCTAGACTGCCCCTCAACTACTCTAGCCTGCCCCTATACTGCTCTCGACCGCCCCTTGGAATTGAACATAATGGTAGGTCATATCATTTGCATATAGACGAGGTACTGTTGCATGTAAATCAGACGTCCTGATAAATCTAATTTTAATTTTATTTATCATGATATAAAATTATGAATGTGGGGGCCTTTTGGTGGGCGTGATTTTTTTTGGGGGGGCAGCATTTCATTCTTGGAACCAGAGAGCACAATGTTTTGAAAATAAGCTTTGTGATGTTACTCATTTAATAAGCCCATTATATAAAACTGTGCATCATAGCCACCGATCAGACTTCAGTTTATTCTAGTCACGTCAGCTAAGAGAATAATTCTCATTGGTTCTAAAGGGTCACTGAACTGCTCTGTGTGCTGCTTTTACTGAATAAGCCTTAGTATATTACAGACAAGAAGTAGAGTGAAGATTATTTTAAGTATCCAAAAGTGAAACGCAGATCTGTTCCCGACTGCTTGAGTTTTATTCACGTCCAGCCTCATTCTGTAATTTAATCTGTTGTCTAGTGTTATGGAAACAGCTTGTTTTATCACAATTCACACAGATGTTTTCCATTACTCAGACACATGTAAGGTTTACTGACATTATTGAAAAGTTGCCAGAACCTAAATGAAGAATGAATAAATTACCACTAAAAGCAGTCGGTGCTCACGGGAAGTATGTTTGTTATGCTGTATGAGTAATTAAGATATGAATAATTCATTAATGCTGGTGGTTTTAATGAAAACACTTAACTCATTAGCTCCTCTACTATACAGATTACAGATGCAAGTAACTCTTTCTTGCATGTAAACTAAAACCTAGGCAAAGATTACACAACACAAAGAATATTGTGGGTGTCTGAATTTTTTTTTTTATTCACAAATACTTTACCAGACTTGCAATACGAAGAAGTACAAAGAGCAGGAAACAGCGCTTGCATATGTACTAAGTCATTATAGCTGCCCCCAAGTACATATATAATTACAAATTATAAACAGTAACAAGGTTGATGTTATTTTTTTAAAACATTTACATACACTTATATGATTATTCAAATTAAATCCATGTATGCCTCCCTATAAAGAGACACTAACACCTAACCCATGCAGGGCAAAGTGACAGTGTCTCTGCATGGCTCCCTTTGACACCCCCTATACTTACCTTGCCAGCACACCCGTGGCAATCATACCTCTGTTGCTGGTGGCGACACTATCACTTCTGGGTATATCCCCTCCCACTGACAGGGCTTTATGCTATCAGTCAACTGCTAGGCCCGAGCACTGTCACAGGACCAAGAAAATGACAGCACCGCTCCCCCAGGTATTTGTGTTGGCTGCAATGGAGATAAGAACTGTGAGGGAGTGCAGGCAAGGCAAGTATAAATGGGATGGGGCAATGTGACAGTATCTGTATGTAGCTGGGCTAGGCGCTGCTCAGGGAAAAGGTATTGCTATGTACTGTTTGGCTTATACTTGAATATTAAATATGATGTGCTGCTACAAGATGCAGGGCGAAAAAATAAATAAATAAATGTGGGCAATGTGTTGTTATTGCCTCTGTATTATGTGGGAGAGTGCCCTTGTGTTGTGACCTGTGTCCTTCTCCTAGGACATTAATGTAAGCATAAAGCTTTGTTCACAATATTGCGCTTAAAATTACTAAACCTCTACTGTACTATATGACTATGGCTTATTACACCGTGTTAACGTTTTTAAAGTGCTACTGCAAATAAATAAATAAAAACATGTGACATGTATATTGTCAAGAATAGAGGTAACGTCGGTTGTGTTTATGGACCCCCTCGCCACG
>BLSH010162242.1:1871863-1903434 GCA_018402905.1 Glandirana rugosa | reverse complement strand
CAATCCAACACAATGGGCAGCACATTGAACACATTTTATAAGTGGTCAGAAACTTGTAAATAACTCATGAAAGAATAAAGTTACTTTAAAACCAAGCACACCATTGTTTTTCTTGTGAAATTCCCAATAAGTTTGATGTGTCACATGACCCACTTCCTATTGAAAAAAACAAAAGTTGGATTCAAAATGGCCGCCATGGTCACAACCCATTTTGAAAAGTTTCCCCCCTCACATATACGAATGTGCCACAAACAGGAAGTTAATATCACCAACCATTCCCATTTTATTAAGGTGTATCCATATAAATGGCCCACTATATATATATATATATATATATATATATATATATATATACACACACACACACATATATATATATATATATATATATATATATATATATATATATATATTTATTTTTTATATTTCAGAGAGTACTTTACCTAGAGGAATCGCAACTTGGATAAGTTGTCCCTCCATAGGAACAGATGATGTATTGGGTTCAGCAGAGGGAATGAATAAATACTGAGGTCTATATTCCTTTGCCACAGAAAATTCAGGTGCTTTCGACCTGGCAATCGCTATCTCAGTCTCAGGAGAATCGGTTTGCATCTTAGTTGACTTTAACTTCACACCTGTAAAATACATACAGAGAACACTATAAACTTTACTTTTAATAATGTGTATAGAAAAATGATCTGTAGTCACCCATGTAAAAAACATGACAGAAAGTCTTGGGTATTTAGAATATAAAATAATTTGTTAGTCGATTGCTAAAGATTACTACAGTAAACACATTTTGCATTACATTAAATTTATTAAAAAAATGAGATTAGGATTTTTGTGCTCACTGTAAAATCATTTTCTGCTGCCCAGTGAGGGACACATGAAGTCATAATCCATATGTAAAACAATGGTTTATTGAAAAGACAGTTAGAGTATCTTACAAAAGTGAGTACACCCCTCACATTTTTGTAAATATTTTATTATACCTTTTCATGTGACAACACTGAAGAACTGACACTTTGCTACAATGTAAAGTGAGTGTGCAGCTTGTATAACAGTGTAAATTTGCTGTCCCCTCAAAATAACTCAACACAGAGCCATTAATGTCTAAAGAGAAAACGTCCAAATTGGGCCCACAATGTCAATATTTTGTGTGGCCACCATTATTTTCCAGCACTGCCTTAACCCTCTTGGGCATGGAGTTCACCAGAGCTTCACAGGTTGCCACTGGAGTCCTCTTCCACTCCTCCATGATGATATCACAGAGCTGGTGGATGTTAGAGATCTTGCGCTCCTCCACCTTCCATTTGAGGATGCTCCACAGATGCTCAGTAGGGTTTAGGTCTGGAGACATGCTTGGCCAGTCCATCACCTTTACCCTCTTTACAAGTCAGTGGTCCTCTTGGTGGTGTGTTTGGGGTCGTTATGTTGGAATACTGCCCTGCCGCCCAGTCTCTGAAGGGAGGGGATCATGCTCTGCTTCAGCATGTCACAGTACATGTTGGCATTCATGGTTCCCTCAATGAACTGTAGCTCCCCAGTGCCGGCAGAACTCATGCAGCCCCAGACCATGACACTCCCACCATCATGCTTCGCTGTAGGCAAGACACACTTGTCTTTGTGTTCCTCACCTGGTTGCCGCCACACACGCTTGACACAATTGGAACCAAATAAGTTTATCTTGGTCTTATCAGACCACAGGACGTGGTTCTAGTAATCCATTCCCTTAATCTGTTTGTCTTCAGCAAACTGTTTGCGGGCTTTCTTGTGCATCATCTTTAGAAGAGGCTTCCTTCTAGGATGACAGCCATGCAGACCAATTTGATGCAGTGTGCGGCGTATGGTCTGAGCACTGACAGGCTGACCCCCCCCCCCACCCCTTCAACCTCTGCAGCAATGCTGGCAGCACTCATACGTCTATTTCCCAAAGAAAACCTCTGGTTAGGACGCTGAGCATGTGCACTCAACTTCTTTGGTCAACCATGGCAAGGCCTGTTCTGAGTGGAACCTGTCCTGTTAAATCACTGTATGGTCTTGGCCACCGTGCTGAAGCTCAGTTTCAGGGTCTTGGCAATCTTCTTATAGCCTAGGCCATCTCGATGTAGAGCAACAATTCTTTTTTTCAGATCCTCAGAGTTCTTTGCCATGAGGTGCCATGCTGAACTTCCAGTGGCCAGTATGAGAGAGTGAGAGCAAAAACACCAAATTTAACACACCTGCTCCCCATTCACACCTGAGACTTTGTAACACTAACGAGTCACATGACACCGGGGAGGGAAAATAGCTAATTGGGCCCAATTTGAACATTTTCACTTAGGGGTGTACTCACTTTTGCTGCCAGCGATTTAGACATTAATGGCTGTGTGTTGAGTGGACAGCAAATTTACACTGTTATACAAGCTGTACACTCACTACTTTACATTGTAGCAAAGTGGCATTTCTTCAGTGTTGTCACATGAAAAGATTTAATAAAATATTTAGAAAAATTTGAGAGGTGTACTCACTTTTGTGAGATACTGTAAGTGGTTAAGAAGTGATAATGGCTCTAATGATTTCACAAAACAGCAGCAGAAGTTTAAAAATTAAAAAACATTTCTACATTGAAGTGAATGCCAGGCAGATATAAAACACCACTGAGCACAGCTGCATATTTCCTAGATGTACATTTTTTTAATACAGTTAGCACAACAGCCTGAATCTGTCTTAATATCAGCCTTCTGCCATCTCCTGCACAGCAGCACTTAAACTGGGGGAGAGAGGGGCAGTACTAGTAGTAGCTCTGCTGCATGTAAATGTGGTGATGATAAGCATGCTAACAGGAGGACCAGTGGGCAAAGCCGATAACCTATTGTTGTTGCTCTCCATTGTCCAATCAGCAGACTGCGGGCAGAGAGGTAACATCACTGTTATCGTTAACTGTTCCACGGAAAGCAGTGTCACCCATTTGACTGTGCTGCCTGGCTGATATGTATGAATAACAAAACTAACTGGGCAGAGTAACAGATCATTTGGCAGATAAGGTAGTTCACATACAGTATATGCATTTCAAATGGGTATTTAGCTGGCGCTCAATAAGTTAATGCTAGTCTATTTACTCACAAAACTGTAAATTGAAATACCCTTGAAAAAAAAAATAGCAGTTACAAGCACAGAATCCTTTTTTGGGCAGATATGGCATATAATACAGATATTTTTTTTTAATATATGACTGGAAGCCACTTACCTTTTACAGTCTCTACAACCTTAGGCCTCCTTGGTTTGGATTTGGGAGAGGGAGAGCTAAATCTAAGGTATGGTCCTTTCTTGAGGGTGCTGCGGTGTCCTTGATACACTGGGGTCCCATAAACTCTGTTTAAGGCTTCTTCATCAATCAGGAAGGATTCGTCAACCTTCTGAGGCTCCTAGAAAAACCATGGCCACAGTGAGTTGCTAGTAGTGTATATTGTGCAATAAATATAGAAATGGCGTATCTAGGAACATGTCAGATCTTTCTTATTTAAGAAGAAAAATGTAGAGTGCAATGATTTTTAGATATACCATATACAGAGATCAGCAGAATATAAACAATGTATAAATAATGGCATGTTGATATTTTAAAAACAGTGTTTCTGTAGATAGATTGTAAAAAAGCTGTATATAGGGGTAGCCATATTTGTTCATTATATATGCAGGCCCCGCTTTCTGCTTTGCAGGGCAACATAATGGTTCCAGCTTGAGCCGGCCATAGATGGATCCAAATTTTTCTGGTTTAGCAAGGACTGGACAAATCTGATCCATCTATGGCCATTTCTGTTTAAGGAGTCGGCCCAAAAATCTCTCAATTACTCGATAATGACTTCAGGACTGTTGGTATATTTTAATTCATTCAATGGGCTGCTGCACTAATCAGTGTATTCTGACAGCAGTGGAGTTAAACTGTTAGAATACAATAGCTCAGCTTGTGTAGATGGGGGAAACAGCTCGCTTGTTGTCTATGGTCATCTTTACAGCTCATTTGCACAATACAGTCTATGGGTTAGGGTCAGCTGACAAACTGCAAACTAGGCACATCCTATGTGGCCAATATATTATTTCGACAATTATTAATCAGTATGGTAAGTGAGGCTGAGTAAAGTTGGAAGTGCGGGTACCAGAGAAACAGAGTCAAAGCATGGCTTGTCATAAACAAAAGTTGCATATCAGCAACTGTCAATGATTCACAAGATTTTAATCATATTGGCAAATACCCATTGTCTTAAACCAGCTAATCATCTGCCAACTGGCAACAATTGGTCTAGTTGCAGCTACAGTTTTGTTGACCAGTGGCTAGGAACTACAGGTCTATGCTTTCTATATTTTGCAATATGCAGTCAATGGCACAAAATAATCACTGTAGTTTCTCCTAACTCATGATGGAAGCCTCACCCTTAGTGTTATCATCTGGTTACAGCACAAGGGGCAGTGAGGCTTGTGTAAGATCTGATCACAAATATTACGGTTGCAGGCAGAGATGGAACAAAATGTTCCAACATGTTGATTTCCACTTTTGCTGAATTCTCATTTTTGGTTTACACCAAATTAGTGTTTTTCTAAAGAGGTGTAGGGAGGGACAGAAGACATTGGAGTGCCACACCAATAGTTTTGAAGTCCAAAAAAAGAGGAATTTTGACTTGCCTGTAAATTCCATATTTTGGAGGACACAGGCAGAGTATTCATATACCATGGATTATAAGTGTGTACCTTCAGGTGATTGGACACTGGCAAAGCTTTGAGAACATGCCCCCTAGGGGCCATCCCTATAACCCTACCGCACTCTGTGAGGCCTCGGTTTTATAGCAATCAATGTAGAGTAAACCATGGAATGGAAGGGAGGGAGTCTTATAAAGTACACCAAGATATGGAATTTATAGGCAAGTCAAAATTCCTCTTTTCATACAGTACAGGACACAATTAGAGTAGTTATATAACATGGGGCATCCCCAAGAAAGTAATAAGAAGTATGGGCAACAATGAGACAAATAGGACTTTGCCAAGAGGCCCAACAACAAGGGTCAGAAATCCCAACCTCAGAGAGCTGATGCAAGAACCTTGTAGACAAAAGATGCATCAGCAGAAGATTGGACATCCAACTGGCAAAACTTGAAAAAGTATTAACAGAAGACCAGATGGCGGCCTTACACAACTGAACTACAAATGCTTAGTGCTGAAATGCCAAGGAAACTTCCACTGATCTGGTAGAATGGATGCACAAAATCATTGGATGGGATTTCCCTGAGAATGTAAGCTCTTGCAATCAGATTTCATATCCATGGTGAAATGGTGGACTTTGAAGCACAGTGTCCCTTACAAGGTCCAGAGGTCTGCCTATCTAATTGGAGCAGTAGCCTTGAGGAATACTCTAATGGTTGGACTATATCCAGGCAATGTGGAGATTTCCTTTGGAGGATTAGGAGCAGGGCATTAAAATGGGCAATGCCTGCAGTCATGAAATCTGAACAAAGCACGTACTGTAGTGTTGTCTATCTCAAAAGCTCTAAGTGACGTTTCTCTCTGGTGCTTCGTTCCTCTGTTCGCACGTGTCACTTGTGACAAGTTTTCCCGATACATTAAATAAACTTTTGATGGGGAAGGAGAGATCAGCACACAGCTTATATATTCACAACACAACTCTGCATCGTTCCTTCGTTCCTGTGCCAAGTGTGAGGGGCGAGTGTGTCCCTTTCCTCCAATCAGCTCTCATACATCGTACAAGAGATCTAATTGCACTTTCTGCCCCTTCTTCTGTGCTCCGGACAGATGAAGAAGGATTTTATCTAAATTCGGCAATTTAAAATGTAGAGAAGAGGGGGTTGCAGATAAACAAGTAAAACCTATGTAGGAGGATTTGTTTCATCTCTGTGTATAATCTAAGGCTATTCATGTCACTGAGTATATGTGAGAGTTTACAACCACTTTAAGGTAGATTGTTGAGATCACCTTCGGGAGAAAGGATGGCCTTGGGCATAAGACAACCTTGTCATTGTGAAGTACGAGGAAAAGCTCTTTAAAGGAAAGGGCCGTTAGTTCAGAAACACGTTTGGCAGGCATAATAGCGAACGGAAAATGTAAATCAGGGGTAAATCAGATATCAGGGGGATATCCCCGATTTCATATCCATGGTGAAATGGTGGACTTTGAAGCACAGTGTCCCTTGTGAGACCCAGAAAAAAGGAAAGACGGAATCCTTCTGATTGGAGCAGTAGCCTTGATGTATACTCTAATAGTTCTGACTACATACAGGCAATGTGGAGAGATTTTCTATCTATGGTCGATTGTCGATATCACCTTCGGAAGAAAGGATGACACTGGGCATAAGACAACCTTTTCATTGTGAAGTACAAGGAAAGGCTATTTACAGGAAAGGGCCATTAGTTCAGAAACACGTCTGGTAGACATGACAGCAACCAAAAAAAAAGGCTACTTTGCATATGTTCCTCTAGGGCAGAGAAATGCAATTAGCGGACCTCCAGATGTTGCAGAACTACAAATCCCATGAGACATAGCAAGACTTTGATAGCCACAAGTATGACACCCAGAGGCAGAGGCATGATGGGACTTGTAGTTTTGCAACAGCTGGAGGTCCGCTAATTGCATATAAGTAAGTTCAAAGGGTGGTTTCTGCAGAGGAGAGAGAAATAAGTTGAGATCCCAATGAAGCACAGGGTGCTGCAAGGGAGCTTAAAGTGGACCTTCAACTTTCCATCTATTAAATCTTCTGCTATTGTGGTTTTAACTTTGGATAGTAAAACATTTTTTTCTGTCAGTAAATAACTTATACAGCCCACTTCCTCTTTCTTGTCTGGTCATTAGCTTAGGCTTATGACATCATGCATAGCTCTCTCTCTCACACCCGTGAGAGTTTGCCAGGAAGGGAGGGGGGATGAGTAATAAGAGGGCCAATGAGAGCTGCAGGGCTGTAGAGCTGGAGGTGTGCTTCTGTGTGTCTGTGTAAATCCAGGAAGTGAACAGGCAGCAGCTTTGGCTGCCCACAGTTAAAATGGCTGCAGCCAGACTTAGTGGAGGGAGATTTCTGCAGCATACAGGTGTGCTCATAAGTTTACATATCCTGGCAGAATTTATGATTTCTTGGCCATTTTTCAGAGAATATGAATGATAACACAAAAACCTTTCTTTCACTCATGGTTAGTGTTTGGCTGAAGCCATTTATTATCAATCAACTGTGTTTACTCTTTTTTATTAGCACAACTGTATTTGGCAAGTACAGAATCACAGTATATATATAATAATATGCAAAGTGGTTGGAGGAAAGCTTTAGAATGGCAAAGATGTTTTATTACAAATTATGTGAGCAGACTGCAGTTCCTCTTTAATACTAGATGCACCGTGTAGAAATATTTTTAAAAGGGACAGTGAAGCCAGAGGCCTTTGAAAAAGGAAAACAGAATGGATAAGACTGAGACTTGGCCTTTAAGAGTATTTAAAGCCTATTTCTGGTCAATACTTGCTTGTAGGAAAGCCAGAATGTGAGGTACAGAGTAATCTCTGGGACCGAAGGGCCCGTTTTTCAGATCAGGTAAAACATAATTTCTAGTTGCAATAGTTTATCTTCCTGGAAGAGGCTTTTATTGATTTTAGCAAAGTAGGAATCACAGACTCAGAAACCTCTTTATCCTTTAATACCAGGGTTTCAACAGCCATGCCATTAAAGTCAGACACAGAGAATCAGGATGGAAGAGAGATAGCAAATCTGGCCTGTTGGGAAGAAGCCATGGGTCCTCTGCAAGAACTCTGAGTATGTACCAGGTCCTTCTGGGCCATTTTGGTGCAATTATTATCACCGTTTCCCTCTCTCGCTCAATTTTCTTGAGCAAACGAGATAGGATTCACACTGGAGGAAAATTGTAAATTAGCCTGAACTGAGACCAGGGAATTATCAAGACAGCTTAGTCTACAGCTAGCAGATCCCTGGTTCTGGCAACAAACACAAATTACTTGTTGTTGAATCTGGAGGCTAGGATGTCCACAACCAGAATTCCCCCATTTTGCCATGTTAGTTTGAAGACATCTGGATGAAGGGCACATACCCCTTGAAGTGCTGCATAAATTGTAATAAATAAATAAATCTATGCAATTGCAGCTTAGATAATCCGCTTTACAGTTGTCCGCTCCTGGGATGTGGACCGCAGAGATCACTGGACAGAGAGTCTGTTCATAAGATGACACTCCTGGTACCCAGCTTGATGGTTGATGTAGACCACTGCAGTGGCATTGTCTGACTGCACCCTAATTGGGTGCCCCTTCAGTGGAAGGGTCCAGTGCTGCAGGACAAACCTGACTCACTGAACTCCAAGATGTTAATAAGGAGGCTTGGCTTCCAGCAATGACTATGTTCCTTGGACTCTCCCCAACCTAAGAGACTTGTGTCTGTTGTAATAACCTCTCAGCGATAGGGCTGGGTGGTAATCCACCAAAATAGGGAATTCCTTGCTTGGCTGGACAGGAGCATGGGCAAATCGAGAGCAGAAGCCTGCTTTTTCCAGGTCAGCAAGATGTTTTGTTTAGAGAGTTCTTGAATGAAATTAGGTGAATGAATGGTACTGTTTTGAGTAAGGCTACCATTAGCCCTAGATCTCCCATGGAGAATCTCATATGTGGCATGTCTCTTGGATCTCAATTCCCAAGCATAAGATTTTAGAGAAAGAACTTTCTTTTGTGGGAGAAAAACTTTTGCTTGGAACGTGACCAGGACCAGACCCGAGTATTTCAGACAAAGGGAAGGCTAGAGAGCAGATCTTATTTTTAAATGTATACCCCAGCTGAAAACCCAGAGCATTTTAATTTTTTTTGTGGACATATTTTGATAGCCGGAATGGAGAGGAGTCCTTCAGAAGAAGATAATCTACATAGCCCCTGACTTGAATGCCCTGGGTTCTGAGAAGGGCAAGCAGAGGTGCTAAGAAGATAGGCCTAAGGTCAGTGCAACGCAAAGCACTAATGAGGTGGGTAAATGGAAACACATAAATAGGAATCTTGGATGTCCACAAATGACGTGTATTCTCCTTACCTCAGTGAAGTTAGTTACTGATCTTTTGGATTGCATAGGACATTTTGGAGTTTGAAGGAATTTTTTGAGGGATTTTAAATCCAGAATAGGACAAACAACTCCATTAGGCTTTGATACCATGAATAGGTTTGAGAAGAATCCTTTGAACCTGTCTTTGGTGGTATTGGCACAATGACTCCCTGGGACATGTGGTGCTTTAGGGCATTCTGCAAATCTAACTGTGCTTGAGCAATTTTTGGTTAATTTGAAAGAAGACAGCAATCAGGGGATAGAATTTGAACTCTATTTTGTACCCCTTTAAAACCACCAATTGGACCCAGGTGTCCTAAGATAGAGTTCAATAAAAATTTAGAGGGGAATGAAGATTCCTTCAGGAGTGACCCAGGTGTCATAGACTGCGCATTCTGTTCATGAACAGGCAATGTTTTGCAGGATTTTGCAGGTCTCTTTGTACCCAAAGGCACATGGCAAGACAGAGGAGAGTCAGCCTGCACAATGCCAAGGCTTTTGCGGACAGAGGCAGAGGCAATGAGCTTTTCAACTTTAGCAAGCATATTGCGTGAAACTCCCTCTTCAATATAGTGACAACGTGGGGGAGGAAAATCTTCCACAGTTTTCTCCAATACTGTGTTTGTATTAGGAAGAACAAAAAGCAAAAAGCAAAAACTGGGGCTTTGAGTGAGGCATTGTCAACATAGCCAATAATATACAACCTGTGTGCATGATTTCCATGTATGATGTTTATTAATGCCATAATAATATATATAATAATATAATAATGATATATCCCAATCATGGTCCATGTCAGGTACAACAAAACCACCATAAAATTAAATATAATCAGTTAGAAATGCATATGTATATAATAAATACAATTCATAATGCAAAGTACATAATAATAACATATGAGGTCTCTATACATGGAAACATGATTGGCAAGGTAAAAATTGTCATATATAGAAAACATAGGATCAAGTATAATGAGTATCATATGCACACAGGAAAATTTGGTATAAACAAAGTATAATCTTCATAAAATCCATCTTGTCTAAAAGTCTTCTTGTAAAATAAACCCTACGTGTTTCGTGGCGTATCAGCCACTCATCAGGGGTATAACAAAATGGTACTGGAAAATATGTAAAGATTGATTACTTCCGAAATAATTAGATATATTAGATTTAGATTAGATTATACATCTAATTATTTTCGTAAGGCAGAACGTAGTTCATCTAAAAGCAGACACAGCCCCTCCCAGGGGGCAGTCCTCACTCGGCATAACCCCTCCTGCCCTGCTCAGCAACTCAATTCGTAACAAGCAGTACAAATTCAAACAAAGTTTGATGCTGCGTCCATCAATTAACTCAGAGAAAAGGATTTTACAGTAAGTCAAAAAATCAGATTTTCTCTTTCGTTCGTTGACGGAAGCAGCCTCTTATTCTTGACATGTGGGGATGTCCCAAAGCAGTGTCACAATGAGGGGTGGGCAACAACAACAACAGTACCCAACAGAAGAGTTCTCTGGGAGGTGCCAGACGCGCCTCCCACCACCGCCTCCAAAACCTTGCGGCCAAAAGCAGCATCCGAAGACGCTGCAACATCAACTCTGTAAAATTTTGAAAAAGTGTGCACTGAGGTCCAAGTGGCCGCCTTGCACACCTGAGAAACCGACGCCTGATGTCAGAAAGCCCAGGAAGTACTATTCGCCCTGGTAAAGTGAGCCGTGACCGGAAAAGGGGGCTCTTGGCCCCGAACAGCAAACGCACGGGTCACCATCTGTCGTATCTAATGGGAAATAGTGGCCGACGAGGCCGCCATCCCCTTGCGTGGACCATCCACCGCGACAAAAATCGCATCTGACCTCCGAAGAGAGGCCGTGGCCGCCAGATACACCCGCAGAGCCCTAATCACATCCAGGGAGTGCACAGCGAAGGGAGGACAATGTCCTCATTGATGTGAAAAGAAGAGGCCACCTTCGGTATGAAGGAAGGAGAAGGGTGCAAAACCACCTTGTCCCTATGTAGGACCAAGTACGGGGACCTACAGGACAGCCGCCAGCTCAGACACCCGCCTAGCGGATGTAATAGCCACCAGGAAGGCCACTTTCTGCAAAAGCAGCTGCAGGGAAATTACCCTGATATTTTCGGAAGGCGGCTTCTGAAGCATTGAAAGGATCAGATTAAGGGCCAAAGGCGCCCGTACCTGGGGAGCGGCATGACGAACCCCCTGGACAAAGGTACGAATCAATGAATGCGTTGCCAAAGGACGCTGAAAAAGAATCGCCAGGGCAGAAATCTGTCCCTTAAGCGTGCTCAATGCCAACTTGTGATCTAGGCCCTGCTGAAGGAAGGCCAGCACCCAAGCCACTGAGAAAGAATGAGGGTTCCATCCCCCGCCTCGCATCAGGCAATGTAAGCCTTCCAGGTGCGGTGATAGATCTTACGCGAAGTGGCCTTACGCGCCTTGAGCATAGTAGGAATGACAGACTCAGAGAGTCCCCTATCTTTTAACACCTGGGACTCAATAGCCAGGCCGTTAAAGCCAGCGAGGGTAAAGCAGAGTGCAAGATGGGTCCCTGTGAAAGTAGGTCCTCGTGAAGCGGGAGCCCTCAGGGAACATCAACCACCATCCGCACCACGTCGGCGTACCAAGGACGCCGAGGCCAATCTGGCGCTACCAGAATGGTTGGGATCCCTTCTGCCTCCATGCTGCGCAGTAGGCGCGGGAGCAGCGGAAGGAAATCATAGAGCAGTCGGTACCGAGACCATCCGCCGCGTCTGCCAACGGATCCCTTGTTCTGCTCACGAAGGCCTGCACCTTCTGATTAAGCCGGGACGCCAGTAGGTCCACGTCTGGCGTGCCCCACTTTTGACAAATCTGGCGGAACACCTCCGGGTGCAGGGACCACTCTCCCTGATCCAGCCTCTGGCGACTGAGATAGTCCGCCTGCCAATTTTTGACGCCCGGAATGTGAACGGCGGAGATTGCCGGCACGTGAAACTCTGCCCACCTTAGAATGTGGGCTACTTCCGACGCCGCTGCCGCGCTCCTCGTTCCGCCCTGATGATTCACGTAAGCCACGGCCGCGACGTTGTCTGACTGATCGCTCGAAGTTCCAGCACATTGATCGGGAGACGGGACTCCTCCAGGGACCAGCGACCCTGGGTCGACAACAGCCCCAGGACCCCCCTCCCCACCCGGATAGACTGGCATCCGTCGTGACCACCGTCCATTCCACGGGCAGAAACGACTTCCCCAACCCCAAGGCCAGGGCCCGCAGCCACCAGGCGAGGGAACATTGGGTCCGGTGAGCCAACCTGATCACCCGATCCAGGGATAACGGGGACTTGTCCCACCGCAGCAGAATTGCCCGCTGCAGGGACCGGGTGTGACTTACGGGCATACGGCACCGCCTTGAAGGTGGAGACTATCAGCCCCAACACCCTCATGCAAAATCTGAGAGAGGACCACCGCTGGGACAGCAGAGCCCGCACCGCTACTTGTAGCGTCAACACCTTGGCGGCAGGAAGAAACACCTTCGCCCGCTCCGTGTCCAGGACCAAGCCCAGATATTCCAACTGGCGCAACTGAGTCAGTACCAACTTGGGAAGATTGATCACCCAGCCGAAGTCACGCAGGGAACCGAGGGTGACGGCCACAATGTCCCTCAAGGCTGAGGCCGACTCCGCCTGCAAGAGAAGGTCATCAAGATAGGCCACCACTGCTCTGCCCCTCTGCCGCAGCAGAGCCAGCACTGGGGCTAAGAGCTTGGTGAAGACCCACAGAGCTGAGGCCAACCCGAACGGAAGGGCCACAAACTGGTAGTGGAGGTCCCCCACCGCAAAGTGCAGAAAGCGCTGGTGGCGCGCAAATAAGGGCACGTGCAGATACGCATCCTTGATGTCCAAGGAGGCCAAGAAGTCTCCCTGATGAATCGCCACCACCACAGAGTGGACAGATTCCCTTCTGAATTTCCGCGCCCTCACAAAGAGGTTGAGAACCTTCAGGTCCAAGACAGGCCTGACCCCATCTTTTTTCGGAACCACAAAAAGATTTGAATAGAAACCGCAGAAACGTTCCGCAGAGGGGACCGGAACAATCACCACTTGGGGGAGGAGGACTTGCACGGCCCCAAACAGGGCTTGCCTTCGCCCCGGGGGAAGCCTCAGATTAGAGGCGAAGAACCTGTCCAGGGGCTGGGTACGGAACTCTATCTTGTACCCGGATGAAACCACCTCTCACACCCAAAGATCTGAGATGCAAGAGGTCCACCGGTCCGCAAAGCGACCCATCATGTGGAGGAGGACTCCTCCATCTTCTCGGCCTTACTCTGCCAGGGACGCTTCTGGCCCCCCGTGGAGGCCTTAGCGGGCTGAGAGACCTTGTTTGAGGCGCGTGGCACACGAAAAAACCTCTTTTGAGTAGGGAAGGAAGGACCCGCCTTACACCGGGGCTCCTTACCCCTTCTAGGCTCCGGGAGGAACGTACTCTTCCCCCCAGTGTAATCCTTGATCTCATCCAGGGAAGCCACAAAAAGACAACCACCCTCAAAAGGCAGGTCCGTCAGGCCCTTCTTTGATGCCTGGTCTCCCGACCAACATCTAAGCCACAGCAGACGTCTAATGATGACTGCGAACATGGACAGTTTCGACAGCATGGGAGCCATGTCGAGGGCTGCATCACAGAGGTACTTAAGGCCCTGAATCAGCTGGTCCGCCATCTGCACAGGTTCCAGAAGGGCCTGTAGAGTCACCAAAGCCTGGTGCACAACGGCCGCCCATTCTATAAGCGCCTGTGCCACCAGCGCCGAAGCCAGCGCCGGCCGCAAGGCCGACCCTGCCACTAGGAACATTGCCTCAGTCCTCCTATCGGCCGGGTCCTTAAAGGATGGAGTGCTCTCCATTGGAATAGTGGTCATCTTGTTCAGACGGGCCAACGGTGGGTCCACCGTAGGAGACGCCCACTTCTGCAACTGGGTATCCTCAAAGGGGTGACGCACAGAAAAACGTTTAGGCATGGCGAATGAACCCTGAGGTCGCTGCCAAACTTATCAAAGTACAACAAATAAGGGAATACCTTAGGAGCCCGGACCGGCCTATGCGACCCAAAATCGTCGCAGCCGGGACCAGTTTCAGCGTTCAGGATTTTACAAAAAGTCCTGCAAGCAGCATCTTTGGGGCGGTGCGCTGAGCGGTGTATACACCGCCCCTTCTATTGAAATCTCTGGAAAGCCATTCCGAAGCGACTGCACACTGCCTCAGAAGCGTGGCACTCCAGGACATTTAACCCCTTTTTAACCCGTTGTGGGGGGTTAAAAGCGCCCCGCTCCCGCCTGTATAGCGGCGCCACAGCGCCACTATAACAGCGGGAAAGCCCCGCTGAAAGTAACTGCGCTTTACCACTACCGCCCCCCCCCCCCCCCCTCCAGTGGGAAAGTGCCCTAAAAGACTGAGCTTTCTGATAACGGATAAGTCACTGCAAAAAACATTCCTGCTTCCTTTAAATAAGTGGTGAATAAACATGTGAAAATTAGTTTAAAGCACCACCTGCTGTCTCAAAAACGTAAAAAAATAAAAATGCAATAAATATATATACACAAATACACTATATTGCCAAAAGTATTGTGAACGTTAATGGTATCCCAGTCTTAGTCCTATAACAGCTTCAACTCTTCTGGGAAGGCTGTCCACAAGGTTTAGGAGTGTGTCTATGGGAATGTTCGATCATTCTTCCAGAAGCGCATTTGTGAGCTCAGCCACTTATTTTGGATGAGAAGGCCTGGCTCGCAGTCTCTGCTCTAATTCATCCCAAAGGTGTTCTATTGGGTTGAGGTCAGGACACTGTGCAGGCCAGTCAAGTTCCTCCACCCCAAACTCGCTCATCCGTGTCTTTATGGACCTTGCTTTATGCACTGGTGCGCAGTCATGTTAGAACAGGAAGGGACCATCCCCAAACTGTTGCCACAAAGTTGGGAGCATTAAATTGTCCAAAATGTCTTGGCATGCTGATGCCTTAAGAGTTCCCTTCACTGGAACTAAGGGGCCAAGCCCAACTTCTGAAAAACAACCCCACGCCATAATCCTGCCTCCACCAAATGATGTGGACCAGTGCATAAAGCAAGGTACATAAAGACATTGATAAGCAAGTTTGGAGTGGAGGAACCTGACTGACCTTAAGCCAATAGAACATCTTTGGGATGAATTCAAGTGGAGAATGCAAGTCAGGCCTTCTCGCCCAACATCAGTGCCTGACCTCACCTCACAAATACACTTCTGGAAAAATGGTCAAACATTCCCATAGACACACTCCTAAACATTGTGGACAGCCTTCCCAGAAGAGTTGAAGCTGTTATAGCTGCATGGGGTGGGCCAACTCAATATTGAACGCTACAGACTAAGACTGGGATGCCATTAAAGTTCATGTGCGTATAAAGGCAGGTGTTCCAATACTTTTGGCAATATAGTGTATGTATTGCATATATGTATATATATATATATATATATATATATATATATATATATATATATATATATATCCCTGCCTGTGATGGAACATTTGAAAATAAGTGTCCTTTTAACTCCAAAGGAATCTCTGCTGTGAAAAGGGTAGCTCTACAGACAAAGAGTAGGTAGTGTGATACATAAGTGGTTTACAGTGCAAATAATCAACACTGATGATACATCAGCACTAGGGCCCCATAGATATCCCCAAGTAATACTGCTGACAATGATTTACTGGCTACCTGCTGCAGGTCTCTAACAGCTCAGGCTTTATCCAAACATCTCCAGCACTGGGGGGGGGGGGGGGTCTTCTGTGTTGAAGTGTTGGATGGATTAGCGATGATGGATCACCCATGTGTCATGCTAGTCCGGTGTTTACCTAATTCTAATGTATTTTACAGTCATTTCCACCATACAGGATATTTAAGAGGCAGCAACACTTCTCAGTGCTATGTCATAAAGAACTATCATTCAGAAATGAGAAATAAAATGGTTCATTCATATTTAAACTATGTTGAATATGGAGTTGTATTAAAGGAAAACAATAAACATGATACAGTATATTTTTAGGTTTGTGAATGTGATTAGCTTAAAAAATATATATCACTATAATTTTTAAATCCATGTGGAATTCCCTAGGGGACCTAGTGCTTGGATCTGTGCCTTTGTTGGTAAGCTCGCTTTGCCAATAACCTCAGGTAAATAGGTAGAGTTTGGCAGGGAGTACTGCTCACCAAATATGACAGGGGGATACACCCCTATCCACTACCTTAATCTTTAGGGGGAGCGATGGTAAAACCTGGCTCAATCACAAGTGTTCACCTAGCCTTGGTGAGGAACAATTACACTGAATTATCCTTTTTCACCACTGGGTGTCACTGTGAGTCTCGAAACAAGTAAGTGCACTTTCAAAAACTTTTGAGAAAGAATGTTCATTGACTAGAGCAACTGAGTACTTACAATTAGCAAAGCCCTAAAACCTTCTTAAGACCTGATATTCATAAACTGTAAAAGACCTAAGGAACGACAAAGAACTTTAAAGCATTGTGTATTGTGAAAGAAAACCTGATGAAGCCAGAGCAGATGTTTGCAGGAGAAGAACCACTCTAGTAGTGAATCCCCAATGGACCTCACCTTCGACTTTCCACCTTTGCTCAGAGAGGCTCTGCTCTGCTGTCCTGTGAGCTTCCCAGCACCAAGCTTTGGCTGAATCTTGGCTGAGACCCTATTTGAAGGCTTTGTACTTCTTAGTGCATCTCTTGCTGGGCCTTTGATCTCCCGATCTCTATTATTCTTTAGGTCTTTGCCGCTTCCTGCATTCCGTCTAAGTGAAGGCTCCTGAACTCTGCTTTCGGGTTTCTTTTTCTTAATATCCTCGCTTGCCAGTTTATCCTGTAGAATAAAGTCTGTTGACTCTTCTGGCTAAACATCCTTTATAACTAATAACTGAAAATATAACATCACATGAACAGCTTTATAAATCCTACAGCTGAACTGCAGGCAAGCAGCTAAACACACAAGCGAAATACATATACTGTAAGGAAGATTTTTTTTTTACCTGCCAAAGCATTTGTATAATTGTCCATCTAGTGCAAAGATTTACACATCGCTGCCACACAGCACAGCCCTGTCTGATGGAGCAGATCTGATTGGCTTTGCTGGACAGTAGAAGGAGAAGCAGCAGAAAGATGAACTCCAGGCTTGGTCAGTCTGCTCCCTCCTCCTATCAGCATGTCCCTTTTTAACACTGCAGCACAACTTACTGGCTCCCTGTAATGCACCTTCCTTCTCCCAGATCAGGATCTGTTGTACAGACCCAGAAAGAAGCTGATACCAAGTCAAACACTGCTTGCATTTAAAAATACACTTACTGACATATTAATGAATACAGAGCTGGCCTCATCTGTGCCTTTTATATCTGCCTGGAGTTTAGCTTTAAAGGGTAAGCTCATCTTTGGGAACATGTTACATGTTCTACCTGTTTTTAGGATGGAACGTGTAACATGTTCCGAATGCTGCAGAGTCTCCCCGTTTTGCTGCTTCTAGTGACAGCAAGCAGGCATCTTCTCCGAGCGCTTGCTGCCATGGGCATCTTCTCCAGGCGATTGCTGCCATGGGCATCATCTTCTCCGCCTGGCCTTGTCATTCATTCAGAGTTCTGTGAAAAGAAAACTACAAGTACCGATATCCTTTGCGGCTGTCGGCTTGTAGTTCCCAATGAACTTCCAGGGCACTGTTGAGCTCTAGTTCATTCATTATCCCTTCCTGTCAGTGTGTAACTGCCTGCTCGTATGAAGTACGAGCAGACAGATACACTGTCAGGTCTGCAGAAGTCCTGCATTGCACCCACAATCTGCTGATCGTGAGTGCAATGCTTTATAGGCACATAGTAAATAAACAATAATTAATGCACATTTTTTTTTACCTGTAAAAAGCTGTGAATTTATTTATTTTTTTAAAGGTAAACTTATCCTTTAAAGGAAAACTACAACTGTTATGGGACAATTTTTTCCTGAACCGATGACTATCAAGGGCATCCTTACTCAGAAACCACTCCAGTTTTTTTTTTTTTAAGGTGCTGCTACACAGTTCTGAGGATACCGCATAGGATTTTTTCAATGCCAACAGTCTGGCCTTAAACAGCAATAGATTTGTGAGTATGGGATGCCCAGTGCCACAGAAGACTCAACAGCCCTGTTAAGACAAGAGTTTCATAATGCAAACATCAAGTGAAATAACACAACGCTGCTATGTTGCCTACTTTTCTGCCTTTAAAGTGGATTGGTTGCCCTTTCTGAAAGTTGATCCTCCTCTTTAGAACAGATCAAATGGCTGGCATTTTAATCCTGGTACAGGGAGTGCAGGGTAGCAGTGGCATCTTAATTTATTAAAAGTAAAGTAGTAGCTACAGTCAGCCATTTTACCTTGCCTTTCTGCCCATTAGAGCACTGATGGTCAACTTCCTTGATAAAGAAAACCCCTGGTATGGTCCTTGGCATCATCAAAATGCCACACCTAATATTTAGTGAATGTAATGCTACAGAAAGCTGTTGAAGGTGACCGACATGCAACAGGAGATGGTCAAAGACTACCCGACTACTACAACAAATGGTGAGACTGTGAACATGCTTTAGGAGTTGTTGGAGACTGGGGAAAAGCTTGTGGAAATATAAGTTTTTTTACTAAAGGCAAATACACTATTCACTTTGCAAGTGAAGTTGCAATCTGCAAGGGAATTTTCCCCAGAGCTTAGTGAATGTAGTGACCATTTGCAAAAAATACCCACAATCCCGTGCTTTGAAAATTAAAAAAAAAAAAAAAAAAACACATAAATTTTGCTTGCACATGATAGAAGTGATAAAAGTCAGCAGAGCTTCACCTCATTCACTAACTTCTGGAGATAATTACCTTGCAGAGTGCCACTGCACTTGCAAAGTGAACAGTCTATTAGCCCTTAGTAAATCAACCCCATAGAACGTGAGCACATTACATGAGACTGCTAGAAATCACTGCTATTATATGGCAATGGGGAAACACAGATTACTGTCTGCAGGGGCCCCCGAGACTTGCACAGAAAGTGCCAAAGAGCTGCAGGTTGGGCACCAGGGCCTTAGAATGCAAGTCCTTGTATTATAAATGCTATATTATTGATGAAAGAAAGAACAAAATATTATTCTAGCTTTATACAAAGATGACAGTTTTCCCAAAGTTTTCCACACTGCAGATTGCTGAAATTATATAAAAAGTGAAAAATATTAAGGGTATAAAGAATCAAGTAAATCGAAAACATGAACCAAAGGAAAAATGTATTTATTCAAGAAAATTGGTCTAACATAGGCACAACTCTGCCATCAATGATTGTGTACAACCCTGTAGCCCAACCTGCGACCCCATGTATTGCTTGGCCCTTGGACCCTAAAAGTCTGCAGTGTTAGTGGGAGAATTGATTTGTAAAGGGGAAATGGTAAGATCTCTACTAGCCTCATGCAATATGTCTCCAGTCTCTCCCTGTTTTCTGCAGCATGTCTCCAGTCTCCAACCAAGCTATAACATGCCCACAGTTTCCTACCATCATTTTTTCTAGCACATCTGCAGTCTCTGACAATCCTTTCTAGCATTACTTAAACTGACCATTATGTGTGGCCTTTTGGTGATGTCAGGGGCAGCAGTTGAGACCCCTATACATTGTGACTGGAATCACTTTTTTTTTTTTTTTAACAAATTATGAATCGCTTAATTTACTGTGAACAGATACTATTTTCTTAATGGTACGGTATAATACTGACCTGAATTTCAGAATCCATTTTACTAATCCAATCATCCACAGTTCTCTGAATTCGCATTTTCTCTGTGATATCACTGGAAAAAGAAGAAACATAGAAACATAGAAACATAGAAAAGTGACGGCAGAAAAAGACTGAGTAGTCCATCAAGTCTGCCCCTTTTTATTTATTTATTTTTAATTTTTTTTTTTTTTTTATATAAATTTTTTTTTACATTAACCTTGTTGTCTGACTATAGATTTAGGTTTATCCCAAGCATGTTTGAAGCCATTTACTGTTGACTGTCTCACAACCTATGTTGGTAGTTTATTCCAATCATCAACCACCCTTTCAGTAAAATACTACTTTCTAAGATTAGTTTTGAACTTCCCCCCAGTTAGTTTGAAGTCATGTCCCCGTGTTCTTGATTTTGGTTTCATATTGAAAAGACTGCCCTCCTGAACCTTATTCACCCCCTTGATGTATTTAAAGGTTTCAATCATGTCTCCCCTCTCCCTTCTTTCCTCCAGACTGTACATATTAAGTTCCTGAAGTCACTCTTGATAGGTTTTATCCCCCAGACCTTTCACCATTTTTGTTACCCGTCTCTGAACTCGTTCTATCTTATCAATATCTTTTTGTAAGTGAGGTCTCCAGAACTGGACACAGTATTCTAAGTGAAGTCTCACTAAAGATCTATATAGAGGAATCAGAACCTCTTTCCTCCTGCTGGTGATCCCTCTACTGATACATCCCAGAATTCTATTTGCTTTTCCCACTGCCTGGTCACACTGTTTGCTCATTTTGCAATCATTTGAAATAAGCACCCCCAAATCTTTTTCTTCTGTAGTGCTGGCTAACACTGCACCCCCAATACTGTACTCTAAGGGGATTCTTTTTTCCCTAGATGCATTATTTTACATTTAGAAATATTGAACTGCAGTCTCCACTGCTTTGACCAATCTTCCAGCAATGCCAAATCATGTTCCATGTTACAGACACCTCCAGGGATATCAACCCTATTACACACCTTTGTATCATCAGCAAAGAGACATACATTGCCCAACAAACCTTTAGTTATATCACTTACATAAAGGTTAAATAGTACAGGACCCAGTACAGAGCCTTGTGGTACCCCACTAGTGACTGGTCTCTGTTCTGAGTGAACCCCATTTACAACCACACTCTGGGATCTATCCTTTAGCCAACTGCATATCCACTGAACCACCCAAGGGTTAAGTCCCAGCTTGTACAACTTTTGTATTAGATCATTATATGGAACTGTATCAAATGCCTTGCTGAAATCAAGATACGCTATGTTCACAGCACCACCCTGGTCCAAAACACTGGTCAATTGTGACACTTCTCTCCTACATGTAAAAATCATCTTTTTTTGTTTGCTAGAAAATTACTCAGAACCCCCAAAGAATGTTTTATTAGCAGAGACCCTAGAGAATAAAATGGTGGTCACTGCAACTATTTATCTTGTATGGCATTTGCAGAGCAATTTTTCAAACGAGTTTCATGCATAAAAAAGAAAAAAAAATTAGCCCGATTTTTTGCATAATGTGAAATATGCTGTTACGCTGAGTAAATACATACCCAACATGTCATGCTTTAATGTTGTGTACACTCATGGAATAGCGCCAACTTCGGGACTTAAAAAAGCCCCATATGCGACGCTTTAAAAAGGTTTTCAGGTTACCTGTTTAGAGTTAGAGGCGTTCTTGGAATGTTCGCGGCAATACCTCACATGTGGTCTGAACGGCGTTTATATATGTGGGTGTGACCCACATATGCGTTCACTTTAGCGAGCACGCGGGGACGGGGGCGCTTTAAAACACTTCTTTTTTTTATTGTTTATAACTTACAAGTTATAAACTTACAAGTTAGATCACATATACGTCTTTTCATATGTTTTCCTTTAACCACTTGAAGACCAGCTATGTTTTGCGACCTGCTTTTGGGGCGTCGTTACCTTTCAATTGACACCTGCAGATCGCATATGAACACAGTGCGATTGCTATGTGGTGCGGGTAATGGACAGGAATTGCTGAAGTTCCCTCACCACATCAGCGTGAACTGGGGCTCAATCCCTGTCCCAAAGATGCTACAGGAAGCAGAACGAAATCTCTCCAAAGTGAGGGCAATGCCTTCAAAGAGAGTTGCCACTAGAACAAGTACCCCATTGAAAAGTTTCCACTCTACCAACAGTTCTGGAGACAGTTTTTTATTTTTCACCCAGACAAAACAGAGCTAGTCAATATCCCCAGAGCTATAGTCACACTGGTGGCAGCCTCTACCACTCCTCTTAAAAGTGAGAAAAGGATCCCCAGTGGATTGCTTTTCAGAAGGCAGTAGAGGCGGAGATCGTGATGTCATCACCAGCCCGCCCCAGTCTGTCTCACAGCCGCAAACCAGCACTGTGTACTGTATGTAGCTGAAGCCACATACAGTACCATACAGTGCTGAGAGCCACAGCAGCAGTTAAGGAAGAAAATAGTTTATTTGGACCAGCTTGGTCCAAACTAACTTGTTACCGTAACAGGAAACCTGGAGATCAGCTTTTTTTTGGCCACGAAAAAAAACAAGCATCATGGCCGTGGCATGTGTACTAGTCCCTCCAGCTGCCATGTTAGGCTTTCAGTGGCTTCTTAAAGGGGAAGAAAGGGGTTGTAAAAACGCACCTGGACCATCTGTTTTACCACCTGTGTGAACAGCAATAAAAACGTACACATTAATAAATGACAGATACTGCTCACAAACTTTGACCAGGGTCATATGAGATCCGGGGAATGAGGGCACTGCCATAAAGCTCTATGATTAAGCCCAGTAAAGATCTGAAAAGCATTTAAGTGTGAGGATCTAAGTGGGGTTCTTCAGTCGGTCTTGATTAATAAAATGTTGGATTATACATTATGCGGCCATGTTTTATTCAAATGGATGGCAATGAAAACCTGACAGAGGTTCTATGATTTAACTCATGATAATTATATCTGTACACCATTTTAAAGGCTATACACCAATTTTAAGCAAAATTATTTTTTAATCTTCTGTTACTGACTTTCCAGGGTTCTTCTGCAACCCTCTTGTAAGCAACAGACGCCCTCTGCTGTCTACAGTATCCAGTACACTGAAATCTGTTTGTTAAAGTGGAGCTCCAACCCAAACATTTGTTAAGAGTAATAGTTAGAAACTCAGTCAGGTTTGCGTTTCCGTCTGTGTGACCACTGGGGAGATTTATCCTCACTTTTTTGTCTCTGTAGTCCTATACGAGTAGAAATCCCTCCAAGGTAGCAATAAAATTCAAACAAGGTTCCGATCCTAGTCACTTTATGCAAACTAAAACACAGTGTTTAAAAAAAGTGCATAATTGAGAATAATGTAAATATTACCCATCTGTGGTCAAAGCATTGATGAGGGAGTGCCAAGCAGTGCCATCCCTGGCCCGGTTAATGGATTCCAAGTTGTCTTCAAAGATTTTCTTCCTATTCTGCACTTCTCTCAAGATGCACTTTGCATCCTCAAACCTTGACTTTGGTAGATTTACAGCTGATTGACGAAAGGAATGTGGTGCAAGTACAGGTGCAGAGGTCATGATGGACGATACTCTTGGCTAAAGGCAAAAGAGACATTGACATTACATATATTTTTCATCATGGTGAAAAAAAAAAAAAAATTAAACCCAATATGTGGATAGCCCATACAGACTATGCAGCATTGGAGATCAAGATTTACAGACAGCGCATATTCCTTGTTTTTTCATATTTTTTTTTTAACATTTTCCTATTACTGCCTACAAGAAGAAATTATTATAAATATAGGCAGAACGTCAATAACCAAAGATCACATATATAGAATCTGCTTCCGGTCCCTCCCATCATGCAAGGAGTACAATGGCAGTGCAATACAAATCTACCCACATCACCAAGGCTTGTGGGGGTAAGGGGAAGTAATAAAAATTACAAAAATAACGTAAAATGACCATAATCACACAATGCTCTATACAGTGTTTCTCAACCTTTTTTCAGTCAAGGCACCCTTTAAAATTATGGATAGTCTTGAGGCACCCCATTCTAAAAAGTAAAAAAGATTCTAATAGTTTTACATAATGCAGCTACATCCACAGGTAGGACACCATTTATTCTTTCAAAGAAAACACAATTTTGCACACTGGTACTAACTAGTATTCCAAGGGTTCTCTTCTCCCTCAATTTCTCGCCATCAGTCAGCTAATGTGACCTTGGTGCTGAAGAAGAGATGCAGAGGAGGGTCAAACAAGGATGCTGTGGAGGAGACTGACATCCTCCTTATCAACTGATGACGTCACTGGTTGTTAGGATGCCAGTGTCTAGAAAGTCGTAATGGTGCAGAATGAAAACCCGTGGCTTCGTGTAACTAAAAGGCAGGCTTGATGCACCTGCTGGTTTATATACAATTTTTGATACATTTTTAGGCATTTTGCCAAGGCACCCCTTAACCACTTCAGCCCCGGAAGGATTTCACACTTTAGGACCAGAGCACTTTTTGCGATTCAGCACTGCGTCGCTTTAACTGACAATTGCGCAGTCGTGCGGTGTTGTACCCAAACAAAATTTGCGTCCTTTTTTCCCACAAATAGAGCTTTCTTTTGGTGGTATTTGATCACCGCTGCGTCATTTCTGATCGCCGCTATAAACAAAAGAAGAGCGACAATTTCGCAAAAAAACCCAAATTTCTTATTTTTTGCTAAAATACAAATCCAAAAAAAAATATAAAAACATTTTTTTTTCAACGGTTTTGGCCAATTTTATATTCTTCCTCATATTTGTGATAAAAAAAAAAATCGCAATCGGCGTTTATTGATTGGTTTGCGCAAAAGTTGTCGCGTTTGCAGATGATGAGAATTCATTTTTGGGGTTATTTTTTTTTTTACTAGTAATGGCAGCGATCTGCGATTTTTAGCGGTACTGCGATATTGGGGCGGACATGTCGGACCATTTTGACACTTTTTTGGGACCATTGGCATTTATACAGCGATCAGTGCTATAAAAATGCACCGATTACTGTGTAAATGCCATTGGCAGTGAAGGGGTTAACCTGGGGGGGGCGCTCTAAGGGTTAACTGTGTTCCCTGGGCATGTTCTAACTGTGTGTGGGCTGCCCTAGCAGGGGAAGGGGAGTGATCACAGCTTCCATATATAGGAAGGCTGTGATCACCGCCCTTCCCCATCTCACAGAACGGAGATCCGTGTTTACATGCACGGTCCTCCGTTCTTTCACTCCATGGGGGGGCATCGCGGGTAGCCGGCAGAGATCGAGTCCGCCGCACCCGCCCTCTGCCCCCCCCCCGGACACAGTGAGCGCGCAAGCGCGTCTCCGGCGGCGTGTGCGCGCTCACAGTGCACGATATCGAACCACCTTGTCGCCGTCAACCTGCGGTTGGCGGTCGGCAAGTGGTTAAGGAACCTGAAGGTACCCCGGTTGAAAAAGGCTGCTCTAATAAAAAGGTCAGATTCTGCAAAAAGCTTGCTAAAATCCCGGTAGTGCATATAGTTTACCTTAAAGGTCAATGCACACTGGATGCTCTCTGGGCATCGGATTTTAGTGGCAGGAGACGCTGCTTAGAAAACGTCCTTTAAGTAGCATTTTGTAAGCGGCGTTTACCGGCGTCTGCGTTTTTTAGCATTTTTTTTTTTTATACTTCATTAGCTTCCATTGACTACACAAAACGACGGACGCCGATAAACGGCCGTTTATGAGCCTTTATTGGCGTCCAGCGTTTTTTGTTGTCAGAGGGACGACTCTTGAACGGCAATTCAAGGCATTCAGATAACAGTCCAAAAACGACACTGCTGTTAAAGACAATAAAAGTCCATGTGTGCATGGACACATAAGATAACATAAAGGGGTGTTTTTGGGATGTTAAAAAAAACGCCCAAACGACCATAAACGGTAGTTTATCAGCTTCAGTGTGCATGGAGCCTAAAGTGTATGTAAGTCCTCACCTTGTAAAACCACCCATTCAATTTAAAATAAAAATGAAAAGAAAAATATTTGTGTATAGAAAAAAAACATGATAAATGCTTTTTCGCCCTTTTTACAAGTGATCAGATTCCCTCTGTTCACAGCTACATAAGAGCTAGGGGAGGAGAGACAGCAGACTACTGAGCTTCCCAGTGAAAAGCTGTGCAGAGTGGGTGTGTCAGGACAAGTCTGATCATTGGAGAACAGGCTAAGTTCCCAGCATATCTAGAGAATTGACCACAATGTGTTCTCCTGCTTAGTGTGGTCATTTTTTTAATAGGAAAGTAGAGGGACTGGCAGGAACACCAGGGATTTCACATAAAGGAAGCAATACAAAGAGAACAGGATACTTTTTCATACAAGTACAAGGGACAGCAGCCACATATCAGGAATATGAAATGTTGGGTTTACATACTCTTTAACAATAGTCAAGCTACACAGATGTTCTAAACCAGACGCATAAAATACTTTGACTTTCCCTAATTCTTAAATGTGGTGGTTGTACTAATTTTCTTTTTTTCAGGCAATTATTTTCTTTATTTTTACTTGTTGATCCTGCCAGGAGAACGGAAACCCTTTCGACTAGAAAGGCTAGGAAACAAAGTCCTGCAGGTGTCCCAGCAGGTGGCAACGAAGAACCATCTTCAGCTGAAAGTTGCACAGGAGGTACAAGTTCTCGGGAAATATGAAAAGGAATGACTAAGTCGACCAGGACTTACAGGGTATGAATTGACATACTGTCAGCAGGACAAGGCATAAGGGTGTACAGAATAAAGAATGAGTAGAAAAGTCAGGATCAAATTCCCTCTTACCAGAAACTATAGAGCAGGTGGAAATGTACCTTCATGGATGAAGATGTCAGGGACGTGCATTCCTGCTCACTTTTTTTCTGCTCGTTGTTCACTTGAATGGTCTGCCCTATGCGTGAATAGATGTGCTAAAGAAGCTCCCAAACCTTTTCAGGTGTGGAGCGCCACTCATTTTTTCAGCGCACGTTTTTGGGGCATTTATAGCGCTGCAAAACATGCATCCACTAACCGCACTAGGGGTGACATTAAGAATGAATAGCACTCGGAGTGCTTTGTGCGTTTTGCCATAATATTAGCGCAATCTGCAACATTTCAATGTGAACGGAGCCTAAAAAAATTAATAAAATAAATCAGTAATGAAGTGGCCCGCCACCGGGGTCAAAACCGAAGGAAGGGAAGGCAGTATAGTCACCCTAGCCCAAAAACGTGCGAGTTGGCAATCTGGATCTGTGGAAAGGGTAGGGAAGAGAGCCCGAGGGCTGAAGCCAGGGAGGACATGCCAGTGCAAGACAGAGTAGCAGGGCCTGAAATCAATAAACTACCCACAGGATGTCTCAAAGGACAACCCGTATAAAAGAAAAAAAAAAAATAAACATGCGGGTCGACTGAATAGCGCTGACAAAAAAAAAATTTTTTTAGTTTGGATAAGGCATAGACAAGAATGTTGTGCAGGAGGGTAATAACAAGGGACCTTGGCACATAGACAATAAAAGGTCAAGGGGAAAAATTATGGAAGAATGTAGGTACAGCCTCACAGAGTGGGCTGGGTTATATGGGGACACTAGGACCCCTTTCACACTGAGGCGCTTTACAGGTGTTTTTTGTGCTAAAAATAATGCCTGTAAAGCGCCTCTAACCTGCCTCCTAATCCTCCCCAGTGTGAAAGCCCGAGTGCTTCCACACTTCGGCAGTGGGCTTGGAGGACAGAAAAAAAAAGTCCTGAAAGTAGCATTTTTGGGCAGCGTTTTCGAAGCGACTGAACACCGATTCGGAAGCGCCGGCGCTTTTGACCCCTTCTTAGGGGTTAAAAGCACCCCGCTAGCAGCGACAAAGTGCTGTTATAACAGCGGTAAAGCGGCGCTGAAACTAGCTGCACTTTACTGCTAATGCCCTGCCCATCCCTGCCTAAGTGTGAAAGGGCTCTAGGGGGCAGACCCAGGGAAGCTTTTGCCAGTGTCCAATCACCTGAATGTAGCGGCATACAGTATAACCCAATATAATGGTCTAAGGATCAACTTCTGTCTCCTGTACTGTATGATAAAGATAATGAAAATGAATGCACAACAGACATACCCTCCAATCTTCAGCTTGCGATGTCCATTGCTTTGCATCCTTAATAAACCAAAAAAAGTATAAGTGATAAGAAAATAATTTTGCCCTTACAGATTAAAGACAATACTATATAATGACATCTCACAATAAAAGTGACACTAAACGCTAGTTTAAAAAAAATATATAAATGTATATATTCATTCATATATGTTTACTGTGTGTGTGTGTATATATATATATATATATATATATATATATATATATATATATATATATATATACACACACACACACACACACAAACACACACATGCATATACATATATATACACATATATACACACGTAGTTGTGCCCATACGTTTACATACCCTGGCAGAATTTATGATTTCTTCAACTGTGTTTAATCTTTTTAAATCATAATGACATCAGAAACTACCCAAAATGACCCTGGTCAAAAGTTTACATACCCTGGTGATTTTAACCTGATAACATGCACATACATTGACACAAAGGGGTTTGAATAGCTATTAATTAGTAATTAGTGTGTGTATAAAAGGTCAATGAGTTTCTGGACCCCTGACAGTCCCTTGCATCCTTCATCCAGTGCTGCACTGACATTTCTGGATTCTGAGTCATGGGGAAAGCAAAAGAATTGTCAAAGGATCTGCAGGAAAAGGTAGTTGAAGTGTATAAAACAGGAAAGGGATATAAAGGGATATAAAAAGATATCCAAGGAATTGAGAATGCCAAACAGCAGTGTTCAAACTCTACTCAAGAACTGGAAAATGAGGGGTTCTGTTGAAACCAAACCACGGTCACGTAGACAAACTAAAATTTCAGTCATAACTGCCAGGAAAATTGTTTGGGATGCAAAGAAAAAACTCACAAAACTTCAGGTGAAATACAGGACTCTCTGAAAACATGTGCTGTGGCTGTTTCAAGATGTAAAATAAGGAGGCACTTGAAGAAAGAAGGGCTGCATGGTCGAGTCGCCAGAAGAAAGCCAGTAGTATGCAAATGCCACAAAGTATCCTGCTTACAATACACCAAACAGTACAGAGACAAGCCTCAAACCTTCTGGCACAAAGTCATTTGGAGTGATGAGACCAAAATTGAGCTTTTTGGCCACAACCATAAACGTTACATTTGGAGAGGAGTCAACAAGGGCTATGATGAGGTACACCATTCCTACTGTGAAACACGGAGGTGGATCACTGATGTTTTGGGGATGTGTGAGCTACAGAGGCACAGGAAATTTTGTCAAAATTGATGGCAAGATGAATGCAGTATGTTATCAAAAAATACTGGAGGAACATTTGTGTTCATCTGCCAGGAAGTTGCGCATGGGACCTACTTCGACTCTCCAACGTGACAATGATCCAAAACGCAAGGCTAAGTCGACATGTCATTGGCTACAGCAGAATAAAGTGAAGGTTCTGGAGTGGACATCTCAGTCTCCTGACCTCAATATCATTGAGCCACTCTGGGGAGATCTCAAATGTGCAGTTCATGCAAGACACCCAAGGATTTCCAGGAACTGGAGTTTTTTTGCCAAGAGAAATGGGCAGCTTTACCATCTGAGAAGAAAAAGAGCCTCATCCACAAATACCACAAAATACGTCAAGCTGTCATTGATGTTAAAGGGAGCAATACACGGTATTAAGAACTGGGGTATGTAAACTTTTGATCAGGGCCATTTGGGTAGTTTCTGTTATTATGATTTAAAAAGAGTAAACACAGTTGATTGATAATAAATGGCTTCAGCCAAACACTAACCATGAGAAGAAAAGTTTTTGTGTTATCATTCATATTCTCTGAAAAATGACCAAGGAATCATAAATTCTGCCAGGGTATGTAAACTTATGAGCACAACTATATATGTAATGTACTCAAAAAGTACTTTATATTACTCTCAGCTTCCTACAAACCTCCAAATTCCTTCAATTTGCTACTGTGATCCAACTTTCTGTTAGAGGGTGGCTAAGTTCATTCTCCATGGTCCCGCTGTATTTAAGAATGTAGCCACCCTCTTTTGCTCACTCTGATGATGGGCTATGGACTATGGGATTTGTAGTGTGCACAGAGCAGTGCACATGACTGCAATTAGCATGCACAGTTTACTTCAAACAAACAGAAGAGAAAGTGAAGGAGAGGTTTGGGAGCTAACAGAGGATGTTACAAGGAGGAAGTAAAACACTGTAAAAAAAGTTTGATGAAAAATCGTTTTTAGGGCCATTAAGTAGTGGATGGGAATGAATTATTTTTGAAGAATAAGGATATCATTCAACTTTTGGACACTTTGGGGTTGATTTACAAAAACTGGAGAGCGCAAAATCTGGTGCAGCTCTGCATATAAACCAATCAGCTTCCAGGTGTTTTGGTCAAAGCTTAATTGAACAAGCTGAAGATAAAAGCTGTTTGGCCACCATGCACAGCTGCACCGGATTTTGCACTCCTCAGTTTTAGTAAATCTACTCCTTTTTTTGGGGGAAGGGGAGCGGGTATCAAATTTTGATAGGTATCCCACTTCATTCTGGATTACCTAGGCAAATCACTCAGACAAGAGTAACTGCGCAACCTCACCTCACCTTTACCAGTTTCTGCATCTCCTGCTTTAGCGTATTCAGGTCCTGCAACACATCATCAGCTTTCTGGACTGCAGTACTGGAGGCGACATTGGTTCTTGTAGTGACACCATCACTCTGGAAAAAACTGGAATAGAAACATTGGCATTACTAGGTGAAAAGAGCAAATTTATAATGAACTTAATTATATAATTGTTCTACTATTGTCCTTTATATAGCGTTTGGAGATATCAAAGATGTGTTGTGCAATAGGCATTAATATACATAAGTGTATCCCAACTGCATGCAAGCGTTTGTGTGTGTCTGTGTATATGCCTATGCCCATGTGGGAAGGAGGGTCTTTTTAATGATCACATTATATTTAGTTATATTTTAACCTGGAAATATTGCTGTAAAGCCCCATATGCAGTAGTACTGAGTGACAGGTATGCTTTAGTTCATTGCATCAAAGGTTTTTTATACCTTTCATGCCCCATTTCTTCCACCAGCCCAGAGAATACCTGGAGCAGCAGCTTATACAGGAATACAGTACGGAGAGCTTGTGAACTTCCAGTGCTTAGAGCCAAGGGCTTACAGGTTCATTCATCACAGGGTTAATCAGCGAACCGTAATTAACAGTGGCGAGACAAGCTCATCTAGAGCCCAGGACGAACATGCCAAACTGCGCCCCCCAAAGATGTATAAGCATTATTTGTAAACAAAAATCCCCCACCCCAAAAAACTGAGCATTAATCTGCATGCTTACCCCCCCCCATCATAAATCCCCCCTCCTCCCAGTACAAATCTGCCCCCTGTTTATTACGAATATGTAGAAACCCCCCGCGTCAAACCGTACAAGCAGGACCCGAGATCTACTCGAACAGAGCGGTGACAATTAATGCCAAGCGACTAATTGGGACACTACTTACTTGGACATTCGGGAACCGAGATTCGTGACCTTCAAGTGTTCGAGAGGCATGACATAAGGACATATTCGACGACGAGGTCCATAAGAGACCCGACCACCTTCTTTACCCCGTACTTTCCATATTTTTTGGAAACTACGTTACTTGATTTCGTATGGACAGTGAGTCATGATGACGTATACCC
>BLSH010162242.1:1812616-1871853 GCA_018402905.1 Glandirana rugosa | reverse complement strand
CCCCCTGCCGTCCCCCTAATTTTCTCCTCCTAACAGAAATCCCCTTCCCCCAATCTCCTTGTGATGCCCCCCCACATGACACCACAGTGCCCAGGGCAACCACCCTACTGCTCACCCCTTGCCCTGGCCCTTGTAATCAATCCCCTAAGACTTTCCATCCTATACTCTCCTCCAGGGGTCCCAGGCCACAAGAGAGGGCACAAAAACATTTATTTGAATATATTCCTCAATAGCCACAAAGGATATAAATCTACGTTATGTGCATGCAATACATTCAGAAACCCAGCTACTACCTTGTAAAGGTAGCAGTGACATCATCACTGTACGACATATAGTATGAGCAGAGAGCTGTGTGAGGGTCCCAGCAGTCCCACCCATGAGAGGCTGCTGGCAGAAAACTACAGCGTGGGACAGATAAAAGATCAGTCACTCTGCACAAGGAGAGAATAGAGCAGTGACTGGTCTTGATTACAGGAAGCTTCTGCACAAAGACAACATTTCACACCAGATTACTGCACAAATCTGAAAGAAAGAAATAAAGCCCACGTTTCAAGGAAGAAAATACATGTTTTTTTATTTAGACAAAATTTGCTGAACCCATTGTTCAGCTGTAAAGGCTAAGTTACTTTTGTCAATGTCAATGCAGTGAAGAGGCCCCAGTAAGTAAAAAACAAAATGTGCAGCTTTGAAAAATGTGGATTAAATGCAATGCCATCCATACCTGTTGCCACGGGGGGAGAGAAAGTGCACCGCGCATGCACAGGTTTTAAATGAGGGAAAGCGTTCGCTCCTGTTATAATGCGGGTGAACAGCTGGAGCATCCTAGCAACAAAGTAGGACAGGGGAATTCTAACTATGGTAGCATTTCTGGGAGGGCGCGAACAGCCAACAGGTATGCCAATTACATTAATCAACATTTTTCAACGTTTAGCTGTTTTTTTAATCCTTCTGGGGCTCTTTTTCTGCATAGTGATTACATAGTTTGCATAAATCCAGATTATCTCTAGTTAGGGCACAACTCCAAGCAAAAATAATGAGAAAAAAATGAATAGCCCAAACCACCTATTGCTGCACTATTTACCTTCACTGTAAATATTTCCCCTGCAGAACTAATTTCTGCCACTAGATATCCTCAGTCAATCTCACATGATAGATAGATAGATAGATAGATAGATAGATAGATAGATAATCAGCCTTTACATTATGGCCACCCACCATAACATGACCACCTAATCAATATTGAGTAGGTCCCCCTTTTGCCACCAAAACAGCCCTAGCCTGTCGAATCATGGACTCCTCTAGACCTCTGAAGGTATGCTGTGGTATCTGGAACTAAGGCAGGCCATAGATGATACAATTTTCTGGGGAAATCCCTCCCGCAGAGCCATTGTGTTCTACCGGCAGGGGGCGCGGTGAACATGGTGGCAATAATTGAATGCCGAAAATTTGACATGCTGGTTGCACCAAAGTCAATCGATGGATTGACTTGGGTACAATCAGCTTGCCCATAGATGGTTCGAATCTCAGCCAGTCCTAGCTAAACTGGGCAAGACTCTAACCATCTATGGCTGGCTTAAGCGGTCAGTAACAGATACTTTAAGTCCAGTAAGTTGTGAGGTGGAGCCTCCACGGATCAAACTTGTTTTTCCAGCATATGCCTCAGATGCTCGATTGGAATGAGATCTGGAGAATTTGGAGGCCACAAAGACACCTTCTTCCACTGCTCAGTGCAGTCAAGTTCTAATGCTCACATGCCCATTGTAGACGCTTCTGGCTGTGGACACAGATTAGCTTAGGCACCCTGATCACTTTGTGGCTACGTGGCTCCATACGCAACAAACTCTGATGCACTGTGTGTTCTGAAATCTTTCTATTTGAGCCATCATTAACTTTTTCAGCAATCTGAGCTACAGTAGTTCTATTGAATTGGACTACACAGGCCAGCCTTCGCTCCCCATATGCATCAATGAGCCTTGGCCGTCCATGACAATAGCACCGGTTTGCCAGTTTTCCTTTCTTGGACCACTTTTGGTAGGTCCTGACCATTGTAGGCCAGGTACATCACAAAAGTTACAGTTTTGGATTTGCTCTGACCGTCGTGTAGATATATGTATATTTAGTGTCAAACTTCTATTTGTGGATTTTAATTACCAGTTGCTTCCTAGGTTGGGTCAAAAAGTTCTTGTGTTGTACAAATTGGGATGATATATGGGATAGTCCATATATATGTAATTGTCTATGAACATGGATTAATGGTTTTTCATTAATTTTCTAGTGGCTGGGTTCTTTGCTGTTTTCATCGATCATTCTCAGTGATACCTTTTCCCTCATTTTTGTTCTGAGGTCTCTGGACAGGAGGGAACAGGAAAAAAGTCCCCAATGGATACACAGGAAGCAAAACAATTCAGTCAAATGTTCTAACATTTCCCCAATCTATCCATAATTTAAAACGCGTGGCTAGAGTTGCTTTAACTAGATTTTCATTTGTAAGGGGATAGGAAAACTGTTGGCTAACGCTTCACTGAAGAATGTTGTTGAACATCCAGAGTTGCTTTTTGAATCCAGAAGATCAGTTTCAAGGTTGTCTGTTTGGTTGATATAATCTTTGTCACTAGTCATTTTGTTCATTATAAGATCAGGGTGCGTTGGTCTGTATTTCCTTATCTTGGATTCTGAACTATGTTGTGTCCCACAAACTACATCATGGCTTACCATTAGCTTGTCCAACAACTGTAAAATGTATATTGATGTTAGCTCTGCTGAGTGGGTGTTGGGGACCAGTCAGTGTTGCCGTGAAAACCTCAGGAAGGGGTCGGGTATGAGAGAAGGCACATGTACTTTCCTGCCACGTTCATTCCTGGTAGCCCAATCCTTCAGCAGTGAAACAGAATCTCATTATACTGCATGGGAAAGAAGTGAGACTCACAAGCCCTATAAGAAGATGATCAGGGCTGAGAATCCTTAGTGTTGTGAGCAGCTGATCAGGACTGATCACTGAAATCTGAGCTCTGGTCTGAGTTACTGGAAACAGCGACAGTATCCCAAACAGTGTTAACTTCGCTCACTTTTAATATATACAGGATATGATATGGAAATTTCAAATCAGGGTGTTAAATATCAGAATCAATGCAAATCTAAGGTTCTCACACTCCATTTCACACTATACATACAATATCATATAAAAATGACATAACTGCCCACACAAACATACATATCAAGAGCAAGTAAACGGACAAAAATCACAGCTCTGCATACCAGCAGCTAATCTCCATACCTGCTCCAACAAAGCTGCCTAGAATACTTGATATGTATAGAAGGAGTACTGTACATGGCATGGTATCTGATTACAAAGAATGGCCTCTTCTAGCTCCAGCCTGGGTCTTGGATGCGCTCCAGTTGGAAGCTGGCACAAGGCAATCCAAGTAGACACTATAAACAGTAAGCAGTCCAGACAACTTTAAACCATGCCAATAACTCTGTGCTTTTCCTGTGAAATGGGCTTGGAGTGCGGCCAGCTATTCGCCTCTCTTGTTAACTCACTAAAGTAAAGCTGATCATAGCACTGGTTGTTATGGATACTAAAGTCACAGAAATTCTTCCTTGTATAACTTTGAACACCTTGATGTGTTAATGGGAAACAAGGGATAAATGCATTACATTTGTAAGGCGCAGCTGGAGAAGTGGCAGGGATGCAGAGACCGCTTACAAATGTACATGCTGAAATCCCAGTAGCATGATGTATCTATATATCAGCTTGTGAAAAACTGGAGCAACTGGCACCTGAATTCTTAGACAACTTCTTTTCAATCAAGACAGCAGGTAAGTAGTATCCACAATTTGTGTTATGTCTCATTACATAAGTAATGTATTGTTAAAGCCTAAGAGAGTAATGTTCGCTTCCCATGCGCATGCTGTATAAGCCAATGAGGGTCTAAATCTACAGGCATCTGCTCTTCTACCCAGTGCCAAACTGATTACTTCTATTCTTAGTATTATAGACTAGCATGGCTTATACTGTACTTATACAGTATACCTGCTACCCTACTTTAGGGCTTGTTCACACTTAACTAAATTTCTAATGCTTAACAAATGCTCCTATAGCATTAGATTCACGTTAATGAGGTTTAGTATGGGTGTTAGACTGGAATTTTACAAATGTTAATAATGAGTTAAAAATGCTCTCCAAATGCCCTATAGGCATTTTTGAAGCATTTGATGGGAGTTAAGGCGTGTTAAAAAACACTCCACACATGCCTATTCCATTACAGTAAATGAAATAATATTAACACCTTGCAACCGCACCGCAACTGCCTGCCAGAGCATTTGCAAAGCGTTACCACACACCTGAATGGGAGGCGCTGAAAAGCTTCAAACACCTTCTGACTCAGTATGAGGCTTCAATTTTGAAGCAACGCAAATGCTTCATGCTTTGATAGTGTGAACAGCACTATGTGCTGTCTATTGTATTCTATTTGAACGCCTCTCAAATGCCTGCTTTTAATGCCAGTGTGAAGGTAATGATTATTTAGCCTGCTCTGTGTCCCGTGATGTATGAAAAAGATATGGCCGCCTCCAGCAAGAAGAAACTGCAGGCAATTTACAGCACAGACTAATTTTGGTAGCACAATTATTAATGGAAATGTATGTTCCTTGCTAAAGAACATTATTTTTTATCAAGTTGTTATGGGTAAAGTTCCGCTTTAAAGAGGAACTTAAACCCTCTTCTGTTTGACCTTCAAAGCAGAACTTTAGCATGTTCCAGGAATGTAACTGTTTTTTGGAATTATTAAATTGATGGGTTTAATGCCACTTTAACAAACAGTAACAGGTGAGGAGAGGAAGAAGTAGCGAAAGCAAAGATGCTGCCTGCTACAAAGTGTACAGAGACAGGCACTCTGCCTGCCTATATAAGCCAATTTAGCGTCTATCTTTGTTACCTCCAGTTTTGTTATCTACAAACTGGAGGAAATTGTTTTTGAATTGGCAGCAGTAATAGTGCCACTTTCTAAAAGTGGCACTATTCAGAACTACCTGAATCTGCCACACTTGTCAGTAAAACTGAAATGTGCAGCAGGAATTTTTGAATCTGGCATAGGCTATTTTAAAGAGCCATATGGCCAGAAAAGTTTTGTTAGGATTTTATTGAATTCACGGATTGTCTACAGCAAAAACACAAAGATTAGTACAAGGGACATAACTTACAATACAGTCAGTAGGATGAATTGCTTGCGCTGATGCCTTTTCTGTTAGGTGAAATCCTCCTCCATTGATACACCCACCCCTGCCACTGTAATCTTCAGGGGTGGTAGGATTTAAAAGAATGAAGAGGCTGCCACAGCCTGTCCACCTACCTCCTCCATTCGTAGAAGCGGTACTACAGCTTTTATGAATTAAAAGTGCACTATGAACAAAGGGAGTGAACCTTTTAATCATTTGCCTATCCTCCATTAGAAGATAGAATACAGCTTCTATGAATGGAGGAAGAGCGGGCATAATTAGGCACTCTTGACGAGAGCCTGTGACAGTGCCCGCGGGCATCAGCACAAGAGGCAAATCCTACTGGCTGCAATTTATGTCCCTTGCACTGATTTTTGTGTTTTTTATTTTGGCTGTACTTAGACTTTAAAGACAGAATATCACCAAACAGAATAGCACATCAGAACTCCTGATGTAATGTCCAATCCCAAAACCTTTCCCTAATGCTGCCTGCAATGCTAACACTTGCTCTCCTTGTAACCCTAACATTCACACGAACACTCCCTGTAGCCCTCACAGTAAAGCTGGACACAAACAGAGCAAATTTCAACCGATTCCCGATAAACAGGCTGAAATTCGCTTAGTGTGTAGCACTGCTGGCTGACTACCACCCAACATTCATTGGCTGAAAAATGGGAGGAGAACTGTTGGCAGAACAGCACCCCCAATGAATCAGTTTCAGGCACTGTTTTGGTATTTTGACAGCTGGCAGGGCCAGAATACAAGAGCTGCAAAGGAAGATTCCCCCATCTGCGGTGTGCAGAGTGGATGCAGGAATGTCAACTGTACGCAAAGGAAAAAAAAAATCTACAGTGGGTATAGAAAAGAATCACTCCCTCAGGTGATTAGCTACACCTGATTGCATTTACAAGTCATTTTTAGGAGACGGGTGATCCTTATTCTAATCAGGGATTCTGTTTTTTATTTTTTTTTCTGACATGTTGGTGTTAAAAGCTGCATCTTAGTAAATATAGCTGGATAAAACAAAAACTGTGCCTGTCTTCATTTCAGGCTGCAAAGCAACAAAATGTGATTATTTTAAAGGGGGTGATTCTCATATTTTTCCCACTGTAGATTGGTTTTGCCAACATAACCCTTCTTCTGACCCCTAACACTAAACCTCCCTGAAAGGGTTTGGCTGTTGCTGAGCTCTGCTTGCATAAAGCACTGCAGTGTGAGAAAAGAAGCAGCATTCACAGAAAGTAAAAAAAGGTTATTAAAGCATTTTCAAGCTAAATCAGTCACAATTCATATAGCAAACATCACCCTATAAACACAAATTTAAAATATGATGCAGTAGAAATCGGATTACCCGGTATTAAATGGCTGGCTGTCAACCTTTGAGAGGTTTAAGGGATTGTGAGTTGTGTATGATGATTTTGACAAGGGAGTGCCATCATGTCCAAGAATCTGCTGCAAGAAGTGAATTTTACCTGTTACAAAAAAAAAGATTTAAATTTTTGTTGGGCTATAAAATAGGAACTCCAGACTAAAAAAGCAGGACAGTGTTTTAGTACGAGAAACTGATAAAATGACTAAAAATACAGCCTATGCAAATATGGAAAATATAAAAAATATAAATGGTCAGTAATGAGCTAAACTATATGACAGCACAGGAAAACAACAGGAGCAATTGTAAAAAAACATTTTGTACATGGTCACCATAGAAGGTTATTCATCATCTATAATATGATATACAAATGAATATACTGATTACAAAGTTGTTTTCACTCATAATCAGCAAAGTCTAGGTCCTGACCACAGATCATATTAGCATGATTATATTGTAGGTGTAGTCCGTCTGTTTTCAGGAACCTGAATATTAGACAGTCCCCCTAAAGATGACATCAGAAACTTTGGATTGTCTCAAAGTAAAATGATTCTTGGGAAAATCTATTCTGGTCGTTCAACTTTTCCTCTAGCAGGAATGACCAGGGAGGTTGCCCTATTTGATCACAAATGGCTTAAACCAATAATCACTCCGTAATGTCTGCACCATAAAGAGAACTTGAGCTTTGCCTATGTAAGACACCAGGAATCTCACCTGTGTTTGTGGGATTTTCAGGCTCTTTGACATTTTCTTTCCCCAGTACAGCATTTGGTGGAGGCTGCACATCCATAGATATTGGCTGTGGAGCAAACCTGCGGGGAGCTGGAGTCTCTAAGGGTGACTTTCCTGAATCACTGGTCTCTGTCACAAGGGAATCGGCAGCTTTAAAGTTAAGAAAGCAAAAACAATATTAAGGGCCAGATCACAACACATCATCAAAAACGCATGGAAAGTAAGCAAATGGCAATTGAAAGAAACAGGCGCTGGAACTGTGCAGGATCACCTGCTAAAATCCAATCTATCAAAAAGCTAAATAGACGTATAACATCTAACCTTTGTCGCTGTTCTTGGGAGGTGCGGTGTTCAATGGCTGGTGGAGGGACTGTGGTTTAGGGACTGCACTGGAAACATGAGTACACACAGGAGCAGGTTCAGGAGGGTTTGCACTGGCCTTGATTGCAGTTCTAATAAAGTGGGACTGATAATCGATCACAGTTAGAATGTATTTAGACTGACAAAAAAAATTGATACATTGCCATCAACCAAAGACCAGCAGTTATTAAAACAAAACGCCTGGTAAACATTAAAAAAAGCCTTTATTCAAATTTAAAGTAGATCTTTACCCTGAAAAGGGACTTTAAGTTCCTACCTTGGCCATCCCCTCTGCCATCTAAACAGTTTATTTTCTTTTTGGGGTTTTGTTCTATTTTTTCCTGTAGCCCAACCACCTCCACCCACCCACCTTGCTACTAGTCTCACCTAGGTGAGAATGACAAGCCCTAATCCTCTAGCGCCCTAGGTTATCCCCCTTCACATAACCCCAAAGGCTGTGGGAGTCCAGTCACTGAGCGGTAGGTGGCTGGAGCTGGCTCACGTTATTGGGAGCCTGGCTGTCTGAACCCAAAAGAGGCAGCCGGGCTCCCGATGACTGAGTGTTCCAAGGTGGTGACACAGGCAGTGACACCCGATCAGCAGATCACAGCAGGACAATGCTTGATCAGCTGGGCAGACAAGTATGCTTTTTGCTGAAAGCCCAGTATCACAAGTAAGAAGGGATGGTTGGGAGATAAAAGCAGAGGAAGTGAAATCATGAACAATATGTTTTAAATTACCTTTATGTAATTACTTGAACTGATATCAACTTCCCATAATCCTCAGCATGACAGACAACAAAATGTAATGCACTCTGTGATGCTGTCCTCCTAAAGTATATGTCAGAGCAAAATTAAAAAATATATTGGTTTTAAAAACTCAGCCCCATTAAAAACCCGATGCACCACCTTACGTGTGGAAGATATGAACTTAATCATATTATCCCACTGGAAATGTATAAACACAGTCATGGAATAAAAACTCAGAGCACAAAATCCTGCAGTGGAAAGTCTGGAATCAACTGACAGCCTGGGAGAGAAGGAATGCAACGCTTGTGCCAGGTCAAGACAACATGACAGGTATTTGGCAAGCAGTTAAGGGTTTAGGCAGGAAGAGGAAGGTTAGCAATTAAGAATGATTGTTTCTGGAAGGTTGCACAAGCCAAGGAAAACAAGCACTCTCTGAGATCCTCAACCCATTACACTGCGATAAGAGTCATCAAATGGGTATTGACTCCCTACAATTACCCTATACAGCAACACTCGCTAGAATTAGTTTTACCATAGGAGTGTAAATATTTGAAATTAGAAAGATACAGACACTTTCTTTTTTTTTCACAGGAGGCAGAGTGACTTAAGACATCAGAAAAACAAGGAATTGAGTACCTACCAAGAGATCTACTGTCTAATCCTAGACATGATAGCAAACGGATAGGAAAGAATTTAAGCGCCACATACCTAACTAAATACTAACGATGTAATTACACTCCTGTATGGCATGGGACTTTTGGAATATCTATTAAAAAGGTTCAGTATGTTAGTATAAACACATATTGCACAACAATTCCAGATACATCATAATAAAAATACAACATGTAAAAAATCCAATATTGGTAATTTGTTCGCATTTATTAGTCTTTATGGCTCAACGCGTTTCCTGGACATCGTCCTCTTTGTCAGGGGCCACTAGTACCACCTTTAAATATAATGCAATGTTGATGAAATAACAATTGTCAAAATTCACATTAACAATACACCTCTTACGTAGAGGGCTTTATCCCCACGTTTTAAAAGGAAAATACAGAGGAAGGGTGGAAAGGAGGAAGATAGCCAAGCTTACACCACCCAGCAGGGCAATGGGGGAACTCCAACATACACACGGATGCTATTGGATAAAGATACAAGATTGGCGCCACTGGAAACAGTGTATCAAAGCTCACCAGCTGCGGTGTTAAAAAATATATAAAGATAAGACCATTAAATAGTAAAATACATTGCGCTCGGTGTTAAACACTGAAAAAAGAAGAAATACAGTCCAACACGTAATCCAAGTATTAGATGACACAGTAAATAAAGTCCCACTTTAATGTGCAAAAGGTGCTTGTGCTTTCAGGACATGACAAACAGTGAGGATGAATTATTTGTCCGGCTCGTAAAAAGGGTATCCTCCCAGAGCGTTTTGGAAGATATATTAAAAGAACAGGGAGAACTTAATTGCGCAAATACCAGAAACAATTTATTAAAAATAGGTTTAAAAGCAAGAGTATCACACACATTTTCTGGTGCCTATTGTCCCCGGCACCCAGCGTAACATGCAGGTGATTTAATTAGGGTAATCAGCCCAAGGAGAATTAGTCCCGCCATCACTGTGGCTTGGCTCGGCTGTTTCCCTAGTTTTGAGCTGTGGGCGTAAGTAGGTCGCTTTGACGCGATCACGCTTCAAAGCTTCCTGATGAAAACCTGATTGGCTGAAACGCGTCGAAGCGTGATCGCGTCACAGCGACCTACCTCCGCCCACAGCTCCAAACTAGGGAAACAGCCGAGCCAAGCCGCAGTGACGGTGGGACTAATTCTCCTTGGGCTGATTACCCTAATTAAATCACCTGCATACTACGCTGGGTGCCGGGGATGATAGGCACCAGAGAATGTGAGTAATACTCTTGCTTTTAAACCTATTTTTAATAAATTGTTTCTGGTATTTGAGCAATGAAGTTCTCCCTGTTCCTTTAATATATCTTCCAAAATGCTCTGGGAGGATACCCTTTTTACGAGCCAGACAACCAATTCATCCTCAGGGGTTACCCCACACACGCATTTGACCACGCTAGAGATAGGTGGTCCATGCATAAGGGTGAGTGCACATCCATATGGGGCACCCCTTCTTCACATTGGAGCACTATTTTCCATGTCCTGAAAGAACAAGCACCTTTTGCACATTAAAGTGGGACTTTATTTACTGTGTCATTCAATACTTAGATCACGTGTTGGACTATATTTCTTCTTTTTTCGGTGTTTAACACCGAACATGGATGCTATTGCATCCAGCTCTCCCCTCCCCCCTCCCTAAAGGCTTGGGTATAATATTATATGCAGGTTAAATGTCTTAAGAGGAATAATAACCTAAGTATAATAATTACTACATTTACCTTATTATTATGGCGAAAAATTAAATCCTCAAGCCTTTTGGGAGGGAGGGAGGGGGAGGGGAAAGCTGGATGCAATAGCATCCATGTGTATGTGCGTATTCTCCCATTGCCCTGCTGGGTGGTGTAAGCTTGAGCATCTTCCTCCTTTCCACCCTTGCTCTGTATTTCCCTTTAGCATGTGGGGATAAGGCCCTCTACGTAAGGGGTGCATTGTTAATGTGAATTTTGATAATTGTTATTTCATCTACATTGCATTATATTTAAAGTCAGTACTAATGGCTCCTGATGAAGAGGATGATGAACAGGAAACGCATTGAGCTGTAAAGACTTATAGATTTAAACAAATTACCAATATTGGATTTTTTACGTTGTATCTTTATTATGATGTATCTGGAATTGTTGCGCAATATGTGTTTATACTGACATACAAAACATTTTTAATGGATATGAACCAAATAAAATGTTTTTACAGTAAAATGAATGCTGTGCCTTAAAAGTCCCATGCCAAAAGGATAGGGAGTTGGAAAATTTCTCCATTGCAATTCATCTGCACATAGTTCACAATATAATAAATCTTACAAAGGCTAAAACATTGGATTAACACTGGGATACCTCCTGAAGCATGATATACTATGGAGCTGAGGGAAATGATGGATATCAGATTTTAGCAGGAGGGGCAATGCTGTCAGCACACAATAGGAAGTTACAAGCTGATTGAACGAGGGAAAAGCAGGATCAGTTTGCTTTTAAATGGTCTCTCTCTATTTTACCAATAGCAGAAAAAAGCATGCATGTTGTGCATAATATTTGCAACCCCAAAAAAAGGTAAGAAGTTAGCAAAAGTGGAATAAGGACATTCTAGGGTGGCCCACCAATATTTAAATGAAACGTCAAAACCTAGCGAAGAGTGCAGGGTTGTTGTTGTGCACCTTGACACAAATGATTTGTCCCAGAATGATGTGCGTTCTGTACAGAAGGATTTTCAGAATTTGGGCCAAGATCTTCAACAGTTAGGATGTACTGTTACATTTTGAGAGGTCTTACCTGTGCATAATGGACAACATGAGAAAGTACTTTGTATTGCAGAATTCAATGTTTGGTTAAAGAATTGGTGCAAAGCTGAAGGTTTTGGTTATGTTAGGCCCCTTTCACACTTATGCGACTTGTCCTTCGACTTGGAACTAAAAAGTCGCAGGACAAGTCATTCCCCATTATTTCCAATGAATACCGTTCATATATGCATGACTTCCAACCAGGGAGGGATCTTCCCTTAGAATTGGTGTAGTATACAGACACCCAGAATGGACTGAAGATTATGATAACTTGTTGATTGACAATATAATCCAAGAGGCAATGAAGGGAGAGGTTTTGATTATGGGTGACTTCAACATGTCTGACATTAACTGGAACTCTCAAACTGCTATTACAAGCAGGAGCAGGCATGTAATGGAAGCACTGAATAGGGTTTCCCTAAAACAGTTTGTAAAAAGCCCAACCTGAGGTGATCATTTTCCTGACCTAGTACTGACAAATGGGGATCGACTGTCTGATGTTGAGGTGGGAGAGAATTTGGGTTCTAGTGACCACCAATGTCTGGTTTGATATTAAAACAAGAACTGAAAAATCATATACAACACAAGTTTTAGAAAGGACAAATGTTGCTGAAATGGGGCAATTTCTAAAAAATGAACTGAAAGGTTGGGGTAAAATTACAGGAGTAAGTAATCAGTGGGCACTATTAAAGTCTACCATCCTGGAGACAACTAGATTATATGTCAGGTAAGTTAGTAAGAATAAAAGGAAAAAAAAAACAATATGGTTCACTAAAGAGGTAAATGGGACAGTAAAGGGAAAAAAATAGCGTATAGAAGATTCAAGGAAACAGGAGGTGTAGCTGACAGAGAGGAGTATAAAAATAGACAAAAGGAGGCCAAACACATTAGCAGTACTGCAAAAGCACAGAAAGAGGAGGCAATTGCTAAGTTTATTAAGAAAGGAGATAACACCTTTTATAGGTACATTAGTGATAGAAGAAAAAAAATACAATGGGATCACTAAAATAAAAACTGGGCACAACACATGTTGAGGGAGACCAGGATGTAACAAACCATTTAAACAATTACTTCTGTTCAGTCTTTTCAGAAATAGACTACACTAATGATAAAAAGTTAGGGTTCTAGTAATGATGGTTCATTTCTTGGATTTCTGGAGACAGATGTAACAGAGGAACTGGCTTGGTTAAAGCTTAGTAAAGCAATGGGCCCTGATGGTATTCATCCCGGAGTCCTAAGAGAACTTCGAGATTTAGTTGTTGGACGATTAACGGATCTTTTTAATCAATCTCTTCTAACAGGAGAAGTTCCCCATGATTGGTGGATAGCTAATATTGTACCTATCCACAAGAAGGACAGCAATGTAGAAACTGGCAATTACAGGCCAGTGAGTTTAACATCAATTTTAGTCAAGGTAATGGAATTACTTCTGAAAAGAAGGATCATTGATCACTTAAAAATACACAGCTTGCTGGACCCAAAGCAGCATGGTTTTACCGAGGACAGACTGTGTCAGACAAATCTGAGTGAATATTTTGACTATATTACCAGTGTTTTGGACTAGGGTTGTGCTGTGGACTTGGCGTATCTTAATTTCAGCAAGGCATTTGATACAGTTCCAGGTAATGTTCTAATACAAATGTTGTACAAGCTGGAACTTAACCCTTGGGTGGTTCAATGGATATGCAGTTGGCTAAAGAATAGATCCCAGAGTGTGGTTGTAAATGGGGTTCACTCAGAACAGAGACCAGTCACTAGTGGGGTACCACAAGGCTCTGTACTGGGTCTGGTTCTATATAACCTATATGTAAGTGATCTAACTAAAGGTTTGTTGGGCAAGGTATGTCTCTTTGCTGAAGATACAAAGGTGTGTAATAGGGTTGATATCCCTGGAGGTGTCTAACATGGAACATGATTTGGCATTGCTGGAAGATTGGTCAAAGCAGAGGAGACTGCAGTTCAATATTTCTAATTGTAAAATAATGCATCTAGGGAAAAAGAATCCCCTTAGAGAGTACAGCTTTTGGAGTACAGTGTTAGCCAGCACTACAGAAGAAAAAGATTTGGGGGTGCTTATTTCAGATGATTGCAAAATGGTCAAACAGTGTGACCAGGCAGTGGGAAAAGCAAATAGAATTTTGGGGTGGATCACCAGCAGGAGGAAGGAGGTTCTGATTCCTCTATATAGATCTTTAGTGAGACCTCACTTAGAAGACTGTGTCCATTTCTGGAGACCTTGCTTACAAAGAGATATTGATAAGATAGAACGGGTTTAGAGACGGGTAACAAAAATGGTGAAAGGTCTGGGGGATAAAACATATCAAGAGCAACTTCAGGAACTTAATATGTACAGTCTGGAGGAAAGAAGGGAGAGGGGAGACATGATTGAAACCTTCAAATACATACAAAGGTGGTAAAAAGGGATTTTATTAAAAATTACCGTAAAATCCTTTTCTCCGAGTTCACTGACAAACGCAGCTGTGGGGTTTATGCTTGTCCTATTAGGAGTTAGCTAGGCAGGGAAAGAAAGCAAGTTGGCCCCTCCCACGGGGCTGTCCTCTCTTCCCACATAAACCCCTTACTCTGCTCAGCCCATCAGTTTATAACAAGCCGTACCGAAAACAGAGCACAGAGGGGTGGGTGCTGCGTCTGTCAGTGAACTCGGAGAAAGGGATTTTACGGTAAGTTTTAATAAAATCCCTTTTTCTCCTACGTTCCCTGACAGACACAGCTCTTCATGACATGTGGGAACGTTCCAAAGCTGTGTCAAAAAGAGGGGTGGGTAAACGATAACAACTGTACCCAACAGAAACCTCGAAGGAGGCGCCAGACGCGCCTACACCGCTGCCTGTAAAACTTTACGGCCAAAAGCAGCATCCGAGGATGCTGACATATCAATCTTATAAAACTTAGTGAAAGTGTGCACCGCCTTTAGAGAAAATGAGGGTGGTGGGCGCAAGACCACCTTGTCCTTGTGCAGGACCAGATAGGGAGACTTGCAAGACAGTGCTCAGACACCCACCTAGCGGATGTAATGGCTACCAAGAAGCCACCTTCTGCGACAGCAGTTGTAAGGGAATCTCCTTGATCTTTTCATATGGCGGTTTCTGAAGCACCGAAAGCACCAAATTTAAAATCCCATGGCACCATAAGTGACTGTACCCGAGCCGCCACACCTTGTACAAAGGCACAAATCAAAGAATGTGATGCCAGAGGTCATTGAAAAGGAATCGCCAGAGCCGACATCTGGCCCTTGAGCGTACTCAAGGCCAGCTCCTTGTTCAGGCCTTGCTGTAAAAAGGTCAGGACCCTGGACACCACGTAAGAGCGAGGGTTGAACCCTCTGCCTCACATAAATCCACATCCGGCGTCCCCCACTTGTGGCAAATCTGGCTGCCCCTGCGGGAGTCTCAAGTTCGATGGGAAGAACCTGTCTGGGGGTGCTGAACTCTATCCTGTACCCGGTGGACACCACTTCCTGAACCCACCGGTCGGAAATGCCGGCAGTCCACCGGTCTGCGAACCCCAGAAGACTCCCCCCACCTGAAGCTCGGGTGGGGGCAGCCCATCATGCCGAGGAGGACTCATCCTCTGGCTCTTCAGTTTTGCACTGCCATTGCGGCTTACCGGCCCCTGCAGCGGCCTTGCCGGATCGCGCCCCCTTTTCCGCTGTGCCGGAGGCACGAAAAAATCTCTTCTGACCCGAAGAAACAGGCCCCTGCCTACGGTGAAACTCTCGCCTCCGGGGCTGCGGGAGGAAGGTGCTCTTCCCACCAGTGAAATCTATGATGATTTCATCCAATTGTGGTCCAAAAAGACGGCCACCTTGAAAGGGGAGATCCGCAAGACCTTTTTTGGACGCGTGGTCACCCGACCAAACCAAACCAAAGGACTCGTCTGAGAATGACGGCAGACACAGCCATTTTTAATAACATAGGAAGCATATCCAGGGCAGCATCACACAGGTACTTGATACCCTGATACAAAAACTCAGCCCTCTGCGGTGCAACAAGCAGGCGGCCGCAGTCCAGATCATTCTGAAGCTCCACTATACGCTCAGATAAGTATTGCGCCGCCATGGCTGACCCAAGGCCAGTCTCAGGGCTGACCCTGCTAACAGAAAAAGTGCTTTTGACACCTCCTCTGTCCGCCTATCGGCCGGGTCCTTAAATGAATGGGGACCCTTCCAGGGGAATAGTCGTCGTCATATTCAGACAAGCTACCGGGGAGTCCACCGTGGGGGACGACCACTTCTTCAAAAAGCTATCCTCAAACGGATAAAGCGTTTTGACAATGAGAAGGAATGCTGCGGATCCTGCCATTCATGATAGATCAGACAATCAAAGAACGGATCATAAGGGTAGGCCCTAGGAGCCTGAGGAGGCCTGGCAGACCCACAGACGTATTCAGACATCTGCGACTCGCCGTCTTGGTCGAGTCGCAGAGTAGTGCGAATCCCAGAGATAATGGCGGACACCAGCGCTTTTTCATGTGCTGCCGACGCCCCCTGGTCCTCCTCTCCGTCCGAGGGGGCCAGTTCACCTTCAGCAAGCTCTACTGGGGTCCCTGTGATCAACGAAGTCATCTCTGGTTCAGAGTCCTCCCCTGAGGAACATGGGGGAGGAGGGCGCGTCTTAGGGACCCCTGGAGCGATGCTCGGCTCCATCCGGGGGAGAAGTTTGCCAAAAACCGCCCTCAGCTGGTCCAGAAATACCCCCTGCACAGATGGCGCTGTCGCTGATTCCTCCTCAGCAGGCCCAGCAGGGTAGTCTGCCATTGTTTCCCCTGAATGGGAGCTAAATGCAGTAAGAAAGCCTATTTGAGGCACCCCCACAATGCCGCACACCACCGCCCCACAGAACGCCAGGGAGACCCAGGAGGATTGTACCCGCCACCACCAGCACCCACAGGAGAGCCCAGCTATACTTGCTGTTTCTTGCCAGAAACTGTCCTGAGGCATGCAGGGACTCCAATATGGCCACGAGGTCATGCACTAGAGGCCAAAAATCTGCTGGGGAACGTGGCTACCGCAAAATGGCCGCTCTGAGCACTAGAGGGAAGGCTCCCTTAGCGAAAAAATGTCCGCGGCTACGGCAAAATGGCATGGCGGGCCGAGTCCCCAAAAGGGGGCATAACGACACAGGTGCGGTGCGGGGGGGTGAAGAGATGGGACCCCAGGGGACCCCCAACCGGTGGCTACATCCCAAACAGCGTGCGTGTTAGGACACCCGTCGGCACCCCCCTCTGCGCCTGAAAAGGGGAGAGGGGGGCACTCACTCACCACTCCTGTCGGGCGTAGCGGGTAGCCACCCGGTCGCAGACCTTCCACCCTTGCCGGGGAGGGATGCTGCCGGCCAAAACGCCTCCGACCCAGACCGCAGTCCGGGACCTGGGCACAAGTGGGGTACACCCACATGCAACAGGCATGATGCGGCGGGACCCCATACATCGGGACTAGCTCGCATCGGTTGGCCGCGCTGGGGAAAGTACATGATCCTGTAACAATCCTCTATGCCCCAGCCGGCTTCTTGATAGCAGACTTCAGATAGCTTGATAGAAGCAAACAAAATAAAAGGCAAACAAAATAAAAGAGCGGTCTCAAATCCGAACCGCAGGTCCCAGAAGAGAGCCAGGTCAACTCCTTGCGACTAGGCATGTTAAAACTGATGGGCTGAGCAGAGTAGGGGGTTTATGTGGGAAGAAAGGACAGCCCAGTGGGAGGGGCCAGCTTGATTTCTTTCCCTGCCTAGTTAGTTCCTAATAGGACAAGCATAAACCCCACATGTCACGAAGAGCTGGGTCTGTCAGTGAACGTAGGAGAAATAAGGTTTAGGAGGGCAGTCTTTTCAATATGAAACCAAAATCAAGAACACAGTGAAATGACCTCAAACTAACTGGAGGGAAGTTCTAAACTAATCTTAGAAAGTATTATTTAAGTGAAAGGGTGGCTGATGATTGGAATGAACTACCAACAGAGGTTGTGAGACAATCAACAGTAAATGGCTTCAAACATGCTTGGGATAAACATAAATCTATAGTCAGACAACAAGGCTAATGAGAAAACAAAAAACAAAAACACTACTCAGTCTTTTTCTGAAGTCACTTTTCTGTGTTTCTAGGTTTCAAATCAGTCAGATGTGTATAAAAAAATTTACATATAGAATTTTATTACACAGATTAAAAACAAAAAGGTACATATAATCATCTTTCGCATGGCGGTATATAGACTATGGACCCTTAACGATGGCATGTTTTTGGCTGCATTCAAAGGGAACATTGGGACCAACGGTATTTTCTGGATAATATCAACTCAGACCAGCTTTGCTGGGTTGTGTGTCCCAAGTTATTATGAGTAGTGCAGTTGGAAACGGGATCATTTCATTTTTCATTTTTGACTGTGTGCTTTCTGGCGTCCTAGCACATCAGGGACATACAAGACCATGTGGATTGGCCCATTTCCTTCCCATTATAGGTTCCCTCTTTTCCTCCCCGCAGCCTGGGAATATGTGACTCTTCTGCATACATATGTTGCGTTTATCTAAGATGTTTCATGCTGGATATCTGTCAAGTAGGAATATAAAATCTTGACGAAGCATCGACTTGATGTATATGACAGGAATTCTTTTTGTGTACAATATAGCTGATTCTATGTACCTTTGTTTTTAATCTTTTTTTAATAAAATTCTATATGTAAAATGTTTTCATTACATATCTGACTGATTTTTGCATTTAATTTGAATATCGGTGGGCCACCCTAGAACACCCTTATTCCATTTTTTCTTACTTCTGGCTTTTGTCTGGGTTGGTGACCTACTGGTATAGAGCTGTTAAGCCAATAATATATAACCCCCACTGCTGTTCTGACAATCCCACATTATTTATTGTGGCTCTAAAGAAAGACCTTCCTTCGAAACGTGCCAGCCAGCGGGAACCTAGGCTAGGTTTCCTCTCACTCCCAGATTGCCTGGAACCACCAGTGTGGGGAGTCTAGTCATACTTTGTGGCTTGATGAGCGCTTTTTATCACCTCTGTTTGTGAGTAGATTTTATGATCACCTATTTTAATAAACGTTTGTTGGATAATGCACTAGGCCAGTACGCCCTCTTTTTAAAAAAAAAAAGAAAAAAAGAAAAAAAAAAGAGTGCACAACAGACATAATATTGAGTCAATTATGCATTATTCATAATGTCATGAAGGAAATAGTGCTTATCATCAAACTTGCATCATGGTAACACCTTATCAGAATAGTGGTATCCAATCTCTTCACCGAAGACTGGTAATTAACAAAAGAATCCAATATGCAGCAAAACAGACAGCTAACCAATGGACACAATTAGTGAGGACCCTATAGAAAGGGAGCAAATAAAGCGCGCCAGCCTATTGCATTTCAAAACAGAACATATTATTAGTGCCCAGGAAGCCCATGTGCTGTGTACACCTGCCTACAGAAAAGAATGGCTGCGCGTGGGGTATACAATGTACTCGCATAAACATGTGCATAGCGTAGTGATCAGGATTTAGCACCGTTGTCAGTCCCACATAGATAAACACACTTGCATGACTGCTTCTTTAAAAAAAAAAAAAAAATTTAAAAATGGTGTTTACATTGAACTTTTTCAGTAATTGTATGCAGGGAATATAAGGGTAGTGGGGGACACAAAGTTTAAAAAGGTGGGCGACTGTATTCTCTTTCCTTCTACTTTAACAATGAGCAAATAGCAGAAGCAGGAAAAGGGTAATGCAGTGTTATACAGCAGCAGTCGTACAGATGTAGGTATAGGGGCAAAAGGTGCAAAAATACTGAGGCACCAGGGATAACATTTAGAATTAAAGGTGAGCTCCAGGATAAGCAAATATTGTCTTAATATAAGAGGCGTGTATATGCTTACTTAGTGTGCTTTCTGTATTTCTTCCACATTTGTGCAGTACCCCAGTATGAAATCTTAGTGCAGGAGCACTTATATCTGGCCTCCTCCCTGTACTTTTCTGCAGGCAGCCTGTAGTGGGTGAATCTGCTGGGCCCCTCCCACAGCTCTGCTCTCTGCATAGGATATATGCAGCACAGTGATGATGTCACTGACACTTTTACAAAGTAATATCTGGGTTGCTGTGACTTCAGAAAATGTTCCTGCACTACTTTGATCCGACTTTGACACAACTTCAATGCCAGAGAGTGTAAATGTCTTATTAAGGTCACTTCAAAGACGTGTCAAAGTTGGATACTGAAAATTGCGCAACTTTGGAGTCGGCTAGTGTGAAAGGAGCCTTACTGGCTTGAGAAAGAAGAAAAAGAAGGAAAAGAGTTCCCCCAAAACACATTGTCAAGGATGCAGGCACACAGAAGTGGTTGCTTCTCCTGCTATGAAAGATTGTTACCCAGCAAGGATGCTGTTTGTACCACCAGGGTGGGTGCCCTGTTGTTCATTGCCAGAGGATGTTACTGCAACACCACTGCTGGCCATAGAAAGGAGGACTAATGACATCTCCCAGGGCTAAGTGTTAGGCCTCGTGCACACTGGTTTATTGTAAAATGCAGTTTCTCCTGACAGGAGAAAATCAGCAAAAAAAAAAACTCACCTAAGTTGCGTCGCATTTTTTCAAAACCAGTTTAGCAGAATTTAGCAGCATTTGGTGTTTGGGCGTTTTTTTTATTTCAGTGGCCAGAATTTAATTTATTCTAGATATTGAAATGAATAAACGCTAAAGTGCTAAAAGTTTTTCTGCCAAAACTGCTGCTCCTGGATGCACTGGCAGTGGGGATTTTTTCCTGCCTCTAAACTCTCCTACCACTAATCACTGCTAAAAGCCTATGTGTACATGGACATAAGGCTAACATGCAGGGGCATTTAGAGGTAAGGGGGAAAAAAAATGCCAGAAACTCCTAGGAGCAGCTGAAAAACATCCAGTGTGCATGAGGCTAAAAGTATGTACAGGGCAGAGCAGGCAGGCAGGGGGGAGATAAACCTTTCCTCTGACTCATTACGCTGTTTCTGTATTTTGAATGTGGGCTCTGTAAATCACAGGTGAGAATGCACTCCAGCCCACTGAAAAGAGAGCATTCTCTTGGGATTTTAAGCGCTCAGCTATCCCAGGAGGCAGCAGTGAGAAGAGGTCACATCATCAGAGCCTAGGCAGAGGTAAGTTATTTTTTTTACTTATTTTGTATGGGCGATCTGTTTGTTTAAAGATGGCTTTTTAAAGGCCATTGTGTTGGGAGTTGGGGGCTGCAGGCTTGCACAAAAGAGGACTTTCCGTTTGATATGGATGATGAGCTTTAAGGCCTGTTTCATATGCGCTTCACCTTGTATAAGAGCAGTGTGAACAGCAAGCTGTGACAAAGCATTTGCAGAGCATTTCAGCAAGCTTTGTTGAAGCTTTTAAAGTACCATATAACTCCATTTTGTACATGTCGAACACCGATCGTAAAGCAGAGTACCACCCAAAAGTGGAACTTCCGCTTTCAGGCCTCCACCTCAGCTCCTGATACTGAAACTGAGCTTTTGGGGAGGAGGGGGGGTGTGGATACCCGATTTTTATGGGTACTTCCTCTCCGGTCGCCTTAGGCGATCGGAAGGTCTCCTTCCCCCTCCCTCCCGAAGTCTTCTGGGACACAGGACAGGTCCTAGAAGACTTCGGGACCAATCACGGTGCGCAGCGCTGCTCGCGCATGAGTAGTCCGCGTCTGGCCGTGAAGCAGCGGCCGGGTGCCCACAGTAGCAATGCCGGCGCCGCGGAGGGGAGGAGGAGAGATCTGAGGCTCCGTGCAGCCCCATCACTGGACCGGGAGACAGGTAAGTGCCTGTTTATTAAAAGTCAGCAGCTACAATTTTTGTAGCTGCTGACTTTTAATAAACATTCGGAAAGGGTGGAACTCCGCTTTAATGCGAGTGTTGATTGTCACTTTAAGTAAGCTGCTAGCAGGCTTCAGCACCTCTTGAAGCTTGTTGAAAGCCTGCTAGCAGCTTGACTAAAGAAAATGTAAACCCAACATTTCATATTCCTGTATGTGCTTGCTGTACCATGTACTTGTATGAAAAAAGTATTCTGTGCTCTTTGTATTGCTTCCTTTGCGTGAAAACCCTGGGGTTCCTGCCAGTCCCTCTGCTTTCCTTTAAAAAAACTGACCACGCTAAGCAAGAAAACACAGTTGTCAGTTCTCTAGCTGTGCTGGGAACTCAGTATGCTCTCCTCCAATAAGAGGCCCCGCCCCCCACCATTCACTGGGAAGCTCGGTGTACTGCTGCTTCTCATCCCCCCAGCTCTTATGCAGCTGAGAACAGAGGGAATGTGATCACTTATAAAAAAGGGAAAAAAGGTATTTATCATGTTGTTTATATCTATACACATATGTTTTATTATTATAATACAGGATTTATATAGCGCCAACACTTTATGAAGAGATTTACAATGTAAAAGGGAGATAATACAGTTAGAGTACAATAAATTACAAGAGGGTAAAGATTGCCCTGCTCAGAAGAGCTTACAATCTAATAGGGTGGGGCAGGTAGTACAAAAGGTTCTAACTGTGGGGAATGAGTTAATGGAAGAGGTAAAAGATTTGTTGAAGGTGCGATAAGCTTCCCTGAAGAGATGAGTTTTCAGGGATTGCCTGAAGGTAGCAAGAGAAGGAGATAGGCGGACAGGGTGAGGTAGAGTGTTTCGAAGGATGAAAGAGGCTATGGAGAAATCCTGGAGATGAGCATGGGAGGAGGAGACGAAGGAGCTTGAGAGTAGGAGGTCTTAGGAGGAACAGAGAGGACGGTTTGGGTGATATTTGGAGACAAGATTGGTGATGTAGTAGAGTTGTGAATAGCTTTGTATGTTGTGGTTATTATTTTGACTTTAATTCGCTGGGTGATTGGGAGCCATTGTAGGGATTGGCAAAGAGGGGTGGCAGACACTGAGCGGTTGGTAAGGTGGATAATTCTGGCAGCAGCATTCATGATAGACTGAAGAGGGGATAGCCTATGGAGAGGGAGGCCAATGAGAAGAGAGTTGCAATAGTTAAGGCAAGAGATAACAAGGAAGTGAATGAGCAGCTTGGTGGTTTTATTTGTTAAAAAGGGGCATATTTTAGAGATGTTACGGAGGTGAAGTCTACAAACGTTTGACAACGATTGGATTTGAGGCTGAAAGAACAGGTCAGAGTCTAGGATTACACCGAGTACCCTGGCATGAGGGGAGGGACTGATGGTTGCATTATTGATTTTGATGGAAAAGTCATGGAGGGGAAAACGAGCAGGGTGGAATATTTTGCCTTTCATTTTCAATTTAAACCGAATGGGTTGTTTTACAAGACGACGGTTTACAATCACTTTAAAGTGGCAATCAATACTCTGATCTGTGTCCAATATTTACAAAATTGAGTTGTATGGTAGTTTAAAAGCTTCCACAAAGCTTGCTAAAAGCTCTGCCAATGGTTTGTCAAAACGTGCTGTTCACATTGATTCTATACAAGCCAAAGCCCCACGTGAAACAGGCCTAAGATTAGCCTAGCAAATGTGTGAAATTGAGCCTGCGGGCTCTACCTGCTGGCCGGAATTAGGTAGATCTTAAATATTCATTCTGTCCAAAAAAAACAGATAAATATTTTTGAAAGTTTTGTTTTAAATTATAAATTAAAGAAACTGCATTACACAATATACATTTTCTTTAGTTGAGAAGCCAACAGGCAACAAGAGTTATGGAATTAGTCGCTCCACTGACACCCACAGACGAGGCTCAGAAAATGTAAGCCCCAGCTGTATATTTTTAAAGACTTTGATGTCCTGGTTCTAAAGAGTCTTCTAGCCCTGTGTGAATTATTGGTCTGTCTACTGGGCGGGCTGCCAATACATTTTGGTCAATGATTTCTGACAGGCGGCTAGAAGACCCTGATTGTGTGCAGAATTCCCAATGGAAAGGACTGTGTTAATAGGTGTCCCGGTGGAAAGTATGTGGAAATTGCCATTTTATCAGTCATTTCTTTTGAAGCACAAGCAGAATCCTCAAGGTACATACCTGCATTTCCAGCTGCTGCTGCTGGAGTTTCTCCAGATGCTGAAGGCGCTGTTCTGTCAGTTGGCCCAGCTGCTTCTCCAACTCGCTCACTCTTTGCTGATGATACAATCTTTCTGATGGTTGACTTTGGATCTTGATCGGCTGCTCTGTAAGCTTTTGCAGCTGCTTGTCTGCCTCCTGCAGTTTGTTAAGCAGTTGTGAAACAGAGTTCACCTGGACTTCCAGATCACTCTGAGCCTGCGGAAACAAGGATGACAGATGACCTCAACTTTCACACCAACGCTCAGCTAAAACCTCAGATCTGTTATCCCAGTACTGTTTGGCTGCTATAACCCTATCATATTTTTATACCCAATTACCTCTTCAGCCATGTGTTACATTGTACAGTTCTGCTGCCATGCCTCAGTTCTTCCGTTTCTAAAAAGACCAAATTTTCTTTAAACCTCCCAGATACCCTCCCAGCAGTAAAGCTTCCATTTGCAGACTGGATAAAATACGAAGAGCACTGAAATCTATACAGCAGCAACAAAAGGCAGCTGAGTTTGGCAAGCAAATATTATACTAAAATTCACATGGTCAGTCCAACAAAACTGTCACTGTCAATAATGGGTAGACACAAGTAGCCTGCTTAATTACCCCAGATACTTAATAAGCCAATGGATGAATAAACTCACTAATCTATGCAAAAACTGAAATGGGTTTTTGGCAATGGGAACCGTTAAAATAGGCTACTAGCAAAAGCATGCACATTGTAGAACTGTTAAATTTGTGGATCAGAACCGATTGTCGGTGTAAACTGCGTTGTACAGCCAGAATTTATAAAGCTTGTCAGAAAAAAAGAGGTGAAATCACTGCAGAGCTCAGTGAGGAGAGCTTTGAGAGCTGATTGGAGGGAAGGGACACACCCCCTCCACATAGCTCACAGGAACAGAGCTGAGGCTATCAGCTGAGGGTCCGTCCCCTGTCACCTTTTTTCTCTTGGTGTCAGAAAAACTTGTAAGAAGTGATTCTTGTTGATAGTAGACAAATGAAGCAGCAGACAGAAATGACCCCCTTTGGTTCACATTGATGCTAATTTGAAATCACTCCTACTTCACTTGAAGTAACGTGATTTCAAAGTAACAAGGTCGCGCGATTTCAGGTGCTACTTGATAGACATCTATATGGCTTCATGCACAGATATCTATTGAAATCGCACCTGAAATCGGCAAAAGCAGTGCAGGAACTACTTTTGAAAATCTGTGCGGGGCTGAAAATTCAGTGTTGCACCGATTGGAACATTGCCATTGCTGTCAATAGGCTGTGACTTGTCATGCGATTTAGAGCAGTGGTTCTCAATCAACTCCTGTGCTCGGGACCCACTAACAGGCCAGATTTTAAGTATTACCTTGGGGAGATGCAGACTAGAATACTGCAATCACTGAGCAGCAAATTATATCACCTGTGATGTATTTCAGTTATCTTGCAAACCTGGCCTCTTAGTGGGTCCTGAGGAGAGGAGTTGAGAACCACTGCTATATAGGGATATCCTTTGTTCATATTTCATGTCTGAGATTCACGACCACTAAGCAGTGGAGAAACTGTTTGCCCTCATGCATTGAGGGTGTGGTTAAGATGGTGGAAAAGGGGCTACAAGCCTAATCTTGGATGCTGAGAGTGGTGTACTCTTAGAAGGGGGTTAAGCCAACCATAGAGGGTTCAAATCTCAGCTGGTTCAGCAACCCTAGCTTGCAGGAAAGAAAGTCGCTTTGTCTATGGCCAGCTTTAATGTTGAATGCAAAGAGGGAGGAACTGTAAGAACAGGGTGGGGTATTAAATAAAGTGGCTGGGAAAGGATTCATTGTGACTTAGAGGGGAAGGGGAGGAGTGTTGACAAAGAGAAAAGAATTATCAGTAAGAGTGAGGGGTCGGGAAGGGATGGGCTGTAAAGCAAGGGGTATGGAGAAATGCACTGTTATTGGATGTGAGGTGGATGGCGAGGGATGCACTGTGAGCAGGAGGGTAAGGTGACTGTGGAAGTATGTCCTATGACTGAGGGGGGTGAGTATCCAGAGAGAGAAGGGCGGTAAGCAGGAGGAGGGAAGAAACAAATTATGATTGGGATGTGAGGCGGGTGGTGAGGGAAGACATGTGACCAAAGGGTGCAAAGGGATGCACCGTGACTGGAGAATAAGGTTAATGGGGAGGGATGCATGGTGACCGGGAAGGTGAGGTGACTGAGAATAGATGCACTGTGACTGTGTGATTTGGGGATAAGAAAGGATGTACTGTGAACAGGGGGTATGAGGAGAGATCCGCTGTAAGCTGGAGGTGCTGTGGCTTGGAAATGATGCAGTAGAGCAGGTAAGAATGCAGTGTGAGCGAGAGGGTGAGGTGACAATGGGAAAGAAAGTCTGTAGTGGACAGGGAGGAATAAAGAGTAAGTGGGGGCTGAGGTGGATGGGAAGGGAAGCTCTGTGGGAGAAGCACGTTTCTTGAATTGGAAATAATATACTTCCTGTGTGGATTATACCGTTTTTGATTTTCTCTGAGCCATCATTCAGCAAAGATGGTGACTCCTGATCTAATTTACAAATGGCCACTGAAGGGAGTACCTACACACCTGCACATGGAATATAAGTATGACAATATAGCAAATGAACAAAGTAAAAATGGGAAATGGCATCAAGTGATCATTACATTAATAACTCAAAATGTACACTTACTATGTAAGTATTAAAAATTCTGTTCATAGTTAGTTTCAGTGTTTTATGCAACACTTGCCACAAGTAGAATGTACAGGATAAATATAGTAATACGCATGTATTACCTTCAGGACAGGAGCAGTGGCAGCAATAGCAGCAGCAGTGGCAGCAGCAATAGTGGCCGATTGGACTTCAATGTGCTTAGCCTTCTCATCTGCGGAGTCTGTAGACTTCTTGCTGGTCACAGCATCCTTAAGCAACTGAACACGCACTTCTTTAGTCACAGGGCCGCTCTGTACTCTGCAGATTAAAACCACATATTCAGCACAGCAAAAAATAAAATAAGAACAATATAGATATACACGGATATAGGCATGTGGTGCTCCATTCTACCTGCTTCAATTAACAGCTTCCACAGTGGCTCCCCTTGGGGTTTGATAGCCCCTGAAAATGCCACACAAGTGGCAAATGTTTCTGCAGCCACAATAAATACCAAGGCACTGTGCCAGCACCATTGACACCCTTTTCCCAGACTGCCTCAAGGACCCTGCCACCTCGTCCAAGATGACGCCAGAGTAGGATCCATGAGACAGCCAGTGGCAGCCTGAGCTCTCTGACTCGCCAATCCCCTCACCAAGGTCAGTGACTGCTTTTTTTGTTCATCCTGCTTCCCTCTGTCCATTGGATACCCAACACATAAGCTCTGATATGGGCGATATTGAAGGGGATCGAGACCTGAAATCTCATATATGGCCTCTCCCCACTAACAATGACCTGGAGAAAAACAAACATACAAAACCCCCTTTATGGGAATTTTAAGGCAGATATGACAATCATGTGCATTTCAATAAAAGGCTAGTGTGCCAAATTTATTGCAAAAGATCCACAGAGTATACAAATACATACACAAAATACTATATGAATGTTATTACAAAAACACGGCTAAAAGTCTTAAAACCCCCATATGTCCATAATATATAAAAATATTTATGTAGTATGCCTATCGTGGCTTGAATTATTGTAGAGATAGCAGGAGGAAATCCAACAGGTTTCGGAAAAAAATACTTCAGGGGATAAAGCAGGGGTATACTATGTCTAGGAAGCAATAAAATTATTAAGTATATCAATAACATCCAGACTGAAAAACCCAGGATTAGAATACAGGTTTTACATACTCCCAATAGGTTTAACTCTACTTAGAGCTCGTCCTTTTGAGGACACCGCACTCCCAGTCAGGCACCCCACCTCCTTGGGGTATCCTCACTATGGACTGTACTAGTATATCGGTATTTATTTGTATCATTGTTTACAAATTATGGTTTCAATGGTTTTTATGTTTTTTGGGGTTTTTGCTTTAGGACACAGACCTAATGGCTGACAATCTCTTTCCCTTCAAACACAAGCAGCTTAAACAGATCCTGTCCAGACTCATTATGGCAGCATTAAATGTGGTCTCCTATAATGTTCATGGTCTATGTTCACCTAACAAGTGTAGCAAACTCTGGCTCAAACTCTGTAGCTACACAAACAGTATGAATACATTGTTATTATAAGGCCATTGTGCTTCCGATGATCCTTGATTGGCCTCATCATGTTACCGATAAGCGCTGGGTCCCCATGGAGAAATTTATGGCAGGAAGGAATCTGTCACACGTCTCGTGGTTAAAGTGTGAATTTAGGGGACTGCCTAGGCAGTTTTTACCAGGTGAACATCTCTCCTTTTTCAGGACGTGGGCCAGGGATGGGGAGGTGCACTGTAGCCGATTCCCCCAAAATGATGGGTTACTACAACTGGAAACTCTAAGGACCAATATTGGAGATTTCCACCTGATGCCTGACATTATAAACAACTCCAACATTTTTTGTCTAGTCGATCTCCTAATATGTGCCTAGTAACCACACTTAGGTCCAGTTCACACTGGTGCGACATGAGCTCTGACCTCGGGAGCACATGTCACAATAACATGTAAAAAATTGGATTTTTGACTTACCGTAAAATGCATTACTCTGAGTTCATTGACAGACACAGCGCTTCTTTATCATAGGGTTATACCGTCCCCTACAGGAGTAGGACAATAGGCAGAAAAAAAAAAAAAAGACTTGGCTACGCCTATGGTCAGTCCTAGGTGGTATACACCCCCACCTCTGCAACAGGCCTTTAGTTTAGTAACAAGCAGTGTCAGAAGTATTAAAAACTCCTTAGAGGGGTGGATGCTGTGTCTGTCAATGAACTCAGAGAAATGGATTTTACGTCAAGTCAAAAATCCCATTTTCTCTTTCGTTCATTGACAGACACAGCGCTTCTTTACCATTGGGACGTCCCAAAGCAGTGCCAAACATGAGGGGTGGGATAACAAAAATCCCAAAGCTAACACAAGAGTCAACTAGGTAATAGGAGCTCAACACAGAACAATTGGAGCCCAACCTAAACAATACGCCCTCAAGAGGGGATAGACCGTCCAAACCTGCGGCCAAAAGCAGCATCTGCAGATGCCAGCACATCCACTTCGTAGAATGTTGTGAAAGCGTACACCGACGACCAAGTAGCCGCCTTGCCAAATTGCGCAACTGACGCCTGATGACAGAAGACCCAAGAAACATTAAGCGCCTGAGTATAGTGCACAGTAACAGGGAAAAAGGAGGAACCCAACAGAATAGGTCAGAGTCATCATCTGTCTGAGCCATCCAGAAATGGTCACAAATGAAGCAGACAGCCCCGTTCTTGGTCCGTCCGCAATCACATACCATGACAAGACTCAGGTGCTGCCAAATACACCCGATCACCCAAACCACATCCAGGACAAGGAAGGCAAATTCCTTAGGATATGTTGACCAGGGACACAGAGAGGGTAACACAATGTCCTTATTCAAAAAGAAATCAGAGGAAGGAACGATGGACAAGGGCAAAGACTCACCGTATCCTTGTGGAACCCCAGGTGAGCTGTACGACAAGACAACATCACCAGTCCCGACACCTTGCCAGAAGAAGTTGATTGCCACCAACAAAAGCCACCTACTGAAACAGAGCAAGCAGAGGAATCCCCCAAATCTCCATAAACAGAGGTTTCTGTAAAATTGAAAGCACCAAGTCCAGACCCCCACGGCGGTAGAAGAGACCACACCAGTGGAAATAGACGTCGAGCCCCTGAACAAAGGTACACACCAGGGAGACACTGAAGAAGACTGCCAAGGCTGACACCTGGTACTTGATGGTACTCAAGCCCATGTCTGCTCAATCCCCTGTGAAGGAAGGGCAGAATCTGAACCACCAAGAAAGACGAAAGTGTCACGTCCGGTGGTAGCTTTCCCTAGAGGGAGACTCCTTAGTCTTCAGCAGTGTCAGAACTGCAACTCCTGGCTCATTACAGCCAGGTCGTCAAAAAAAAAAAAAAAGACTGTAAAGCAGGATGGAAGAACGACCCTAGGGACCGTAGATCCTCCCTGAAGGGCAGTCACCAAGGAACGTCTGCGACCAGGTGTACCAGGTCGGCTTACCCAGACCGACAGTACCAATCCGGAACCAACAGAGTGACTGGAATCCCTGGGGCCATGATCCTGTGCAAAGGCCACAGCTGAAGCTGGGAGAAGAGGAAAGGCCTAGATCAAACAATACCAGCCCCACGGGCCACCAGAGCGAGCATGTGAAATGCCCACCAGAAGATCCCGTGACCTTGCCAGAACAACTCTCGGTCCCTTTCTGTTGAGCTGGGACGATCAAAGTGCCCAATCAGAGACATATCCAATGAAACGCGGCCCAGTGAGGGACCCACAAATGGTCCCACACTAGCCGCTTGAGGCATCTGCCTGCCAGTATTCCACTCCTGGGAAACGTACATTGGAGAGGTCCGGAACAATATGTTCTGCCCATCGGAGAATTCTGGCTACTGCCACGGCTTCCAACAATCCATTTGTTCCGCCCTGGTGATTGACATAGGCTACCGCTGTTGCTTTTGCCAACTGGATTCACACCGGGAACCCCCGAAGTCGATCCGTCCACGATCCAGACAAAGTCTGATCGCTTGAAGGTCCAGGGTGTTTATCAGTAGTCTGGATGTCTCCAGTGGCCCTGAGCAGACAGAGCTCAGTCCCAGGACACTTCCCCACTGGTGATCACCGTCCATACAAGGGGAGAAAGGATTTGCTCTGTCAAAGCACCGAAGAGCGAAGCCACCAGACGACGGAACCCCTGGCTTCCTGGCCCAGCTCCGATCATCCAGAGACCTCGGGCACTTGTCCCATTACACCAGGATCTCCCTTGAAGGGAACTTGCATGGAACTGTGCAAATGGAAACTCCTCAAAGGTAGATACCATCAGGCCCAACAACCGCATGCAGGTCCGCAGGGAGGCCCACCTGCCAACAACAGTAGATGAAATGCAGCAAGCAACTCCTGGAGTTTGTCCAGATATAGAAACACTCTGGCCAGAACTGGAGCCTGGGTCAGGTCCAGATAGATTACCGGAGGGTCGCCGCAGGAGGCCGCCTGGTCACCCACCCCCTAGGCCTAACCAAGGCAGCAGGTGGGCCCACAATCCGTCCAGGGAAGGAGAGGTGGTGGCCACCTACTCACAGATCCAGCGAAAGCATGCGGGTAAATCTCCCAGACAGATCATCCTTGCCACCGAATGAGGGGGGCTGTTGGCCATGAGGAACGCTGCAACGCAAGCCTATACCCGGTCGTATGCGACCTCACTAAATGTTTAACTCGTAGGGCCAGCCCCCATCCAGTGGGGCTATGTCGTGGTTGAGCTAGTGCGTAGCTGCGGTCTGCACGCACTCACTGGCCAGACTGGGGAAACCACTGGATACAGCCCGTCGCCCAGCCCGGCAGTTGATTGTAGATCTCACCAGAAAAAAATCCAGGAAAAAAAGAAAATAACAAAAAATTGCCAGGACTAGAGATCCCAGCAGGAAATGAGGTCTTACTCATGACTAGGCAAAAAAAAAACTGAAGGCCTGTTGCAGAGGTGGGGGGGGGGGGGGTATACCACCTAGGACTGCCCATTTTTTTCTACCTAGTGTCCTACTCCTGTAGGGGGCAGAATAACCCTATGGTAAAGAAGTGCTGTGTCTGTCAATGAATGAAAGAGAAATCAATGTTTCCCTATGAGAGCCGTCTTAACTGGTACGATGTGTGTCGGTCCGACTTTGGAAAAGGATCCTGCACTATTTTAGTCTCACTTCTGTCCGATTTCAGCCCATAAAATTTAATGGAAGTTGTATCCAAGTTGGACCCTCATCTTAATTGATGTGATTTGGATCCAACATTACAGGAGGATTACGCAGGCATTCCCTGAAGTTGCTGGTGTGGAAGTCACCTCAAAGTCACACCAAAGTAGCCTGACAAAGTCGCACGACTTTAATGTCGGAGCAGTGTGAAGCCGGCCTTATGCCCCTTATTTCCTTTGAGAAGCTGTGTGTTGAAAAAGCCCCGATTTTAAGCTCTATCGTGGCCTTATACAAGTTACTTTCATCTGTAGACCCTCAGGTGAAACTTACTCTTGGTAGAAAAAGGATCCCAATAACCTTAACCTAATACTTAAGGGATCCACACATTCATAACCTCCTCCTGACATCAACATAAGCTTTGTGCTGAGAACAAATCCTGGCTTATACATCCAATGGCATTTCCCATCCAAAATGTGGTGCTGTATTTTAAGGTAAATGTTCAAAATCCAAAATCAGGAGCATGTTCAACATGTGCCATAGCTATTGTGTTTAAACATACAAAGCACAAGGCATATTTGTAAAGTATGTTGCTATGGTTTATAAATTAACATTTTTAAAGCAGTAGTATGGCTAGGATAAGGCCATACCATTGCTTTATAACTGAGGCCCATAGTTTTGAGGTACAGTTAGAGACAATGTTGCTCAAATGTCATCTGACATATCGAGTGGATTTCTCTTCTTTGATTTGAGGTTCAATAATGCAGAAAATAATGCTTCTGTTCTATGCTTTAATTTTTTTAAAGATCCAGGCCCATATCACCATAATTTGGCTCCCATACCCCCAAAAAGGGTACTGGTACTCCCGGTTCAAAACACTTGATCTAGAATAAAAAACTGCAGTTTTGAATGGCTAGATAGACATAGCGCAATTAACTAGGTAACTGCACAAGCAATGCGATTCATACACCGGTGAACAAAACTATAAGAGAAAGACTAAAAATTATGAATATATTGCCTACCTTGTGTTTAAAGCTGCCAAGAGAGATTTCTTTTGACCAGTAGTAAACTGTGAAATCTGGACTTCTTTGTCTTAAAAAATAAAAAAAAGACATTTATAACTCACAAAAAAAGAAATGACAACAGCTCGATCAATTTTAACTGCAAAGGGGGGGTTTGCAATGGGAGTAGTTTTTCATTAAGTACAAACTAAGCTGCCCAACACTTATTACTAACCAGCAAAGATGCCCTGTCAAGAGTTTTTCCAATTTACAATACAAAGAGTAGTCTCACTATACAGTATTTGTAGAAAATGTCATTCTTATCAAGCTGCTCTTGTGTTGTATTTTTTAACAATATAGTATAGTAATATTTATTTTTCCGGACAGTAGATGGAGCTGTAGGCTCTGTTATACTATTTTCATTGCAAAAATTGACAGAAAAAAGTTCTCTGTGCCGTGATGTGTCAAAAAGCAGATAGATTGAGAGTGGCTGAGGAACACCATGAGCTGCATGGTGTTGATGGTAAATGGCCAGCAGTTTCTAATGCAGATTGCTGGACGGCCAGAGGTTTTAAACATGGCTCTATGCATTTATCAAGGAAATTCTAGGGTGAACTTCTATTTTAAAAACATTGACTCAGGGCCTTTCACACCACATGCAGTGCAGTGCTTTTTTTTTTTTCATCAAAAATGCATGGAAAGTAGGTTATATGGGTTCCAATGACATAGTTCACACCAGTGCAATGCGTTCCAGTTCCAGGAAAAAAAAATACAACATGCTGCTTTTTTCCTGGACAGAACTGTATTGGAACATGGTAAAAAGCATAAAAAATTAATCACCAAAAAAGAGCATCAAAAACATACAAGAGCACATCAAAAATGCATTAACGCGCATGCAGAACACATCCGGAACGGATCTGGAGGACATTTTTGTGTTGTGAACGGGCACTAAACCATTGATCCAAAACTATTAAAGCTGAATTCAAGGTATGGATATTTTTGCATAGTTACATTGATCCAGTGTGGATTAATGCAAGTATGCATATTCCAAACCTGACCCCTGATCCCCGTGGTAGCAGTGATTCACTGCAGTATCCACTGCTATTAGAGTTAACACAGGAGGTTGCTTGCTCCGCATGTGTGCCATTCAGAGAACGTCTTGCCCTTTTCCTCAATGGATGCAAAAGGTGCTTTGTTTGAACAAGCTGGAGAGGCAGGGCGGTGACACCTTAATCTTCACCTCACTCAAGGAACGCTTGTATTCATTGACAAAAATACAAGGTGTCCTCTGAATGGTGCCTGTGCTGAGCAAATGACCCCCCGTGTTCAATATGCACAGCAAGTCAGCTGCTTGGCATGGGATCCATTAGATTGTGAGGATCACTGTAATAGCGGCAGCTACTAAAGTGATTCTCTGCTTCCACAGGAATCAGCCAGATATGGAATTTGCAAAATTATTTGTACAAGCTGGACCAATGTAATGCTATAGTCCATAGCTTGGTATAGTTTCTATTCAAAAAACATCTGACACCAGACTGTTATCTATCCTATATACATCAATATGACATTTACTCACTTTTCTGCCTGATGCTCTCCTGTGTTTTCTTCTTGATCATATTGTCATTTATACCATCTTGAAAATGTTTTGTCACAAGAACCTTTCAAACAAGAAAAAAAAGATCAAAGTACTTTTAATATCATCCATTTTTTCCTTTACTTCAGAAATACCATTTAGAGAAGGAATAAACCTAAACATACATTTTAGGCAAGCTGGCTCATCATCTCTGCTAAAAGGCTCTTAAGTCAGTATTGGCATTTATTTGCTCTACCAGGCTGCTTTTCTAGCAAAAATGGGTGCAATAGTTTCTTCTATTGTATGACTTGAAAATGCAACTTACAATATAATAAAACACAGTGTTCCACACTTCCCACACCACCCTCCCTAAAACCCACTCACATATACTGGAGCATTAGAGGAAGGTTGCACAGCACAGAATAATTTAATATGCCGAGGCTATAAGTTATGTATAAAAAAATAAAAACCCAGGCTGAAGTGTAACAAACAAATGTCAAACCACCCCAACCTATAACTGGCCTTTGCAGCAAGGAGCACATGGAAGGGCAGCACATGTCGAAAAACAACAAAGAAAAATTCCCAGCTCACCTTACAGAACCCCAGAGTACTGGAGTCCTATCTCTATAAATTTTGAGAGTCTCCAAAGTTGGAGCACATATATAACAGTGGATAGATTGAGGAGAGGTATGCCTGGAGGGAGCCCACCCCTCTTTAAAGGTATTAGAGACGCACTGGACGCACTTATAAAGTTAGGACTACAGCACACTGGGGTGCCGTGAAGTAGCCGCTGCAGCTTACACATACATTTGCAAATTTGTGCAAACTAAACCCCCTGGTTTTAACGTGAACTGTTAGACAGGACTATTTGGTTTGTTGCAGACAACTTCTATCCAAACCTAAAATGGGATATCCCCTCACCGCAGCAATGGATGCATGGTGATCAGAACAGTTTTCAAACCTATAGACTCAGAGACTGGTGGCTTGGAGGCAAATGCAGATAACGGTTTAACATGCCCAGAAGTGTTTCTGTTTAAGCCTTTGTGGGTTTCACATTTTATATGGAGTACCTAGAGGTGCCCAACTACAGTTGTTTTCTAGAGCATCTTATGAGCCCCCAATGAAGCCCCTTATGCAAATAATACCTTCAGATAGGAAGTTGGCCATCCCACCTGCCCCTTATTAATGGTTGGTGATTGCAGTGCTGTACATTAGAGCACCTTGGGTGCTGAAGATCTCTTGGAGATACCTCACTGAGCTCGAGCTGTTTTGCAAGGAGGAATGGGCAAAAATTTCAGTCTCTCGATGTGCAAAACTGATAGAGACATACCCCAAGCGACTTACAGCTGTAATCGCAGCAAAAGGTGGCGCTACAAAGTATTAACTTAAGGGGGCTGAATAATTTTGCACGCCCAATTTTTCCATTTTTAATTTGTTAAAAAAGTTTGAAATATCCAATAAATTTCGTTCCACTTCATGATTGTGTCCCACTTGTTGTTGATTCTTCACAAAAAATGACAGTTTTATATCTTTATGTTTGAAGCCTGAAATGTGGAAAAAGGTTGCAAAGTTCAAAGGGGGCCGAATACTTTCGCAAGGCACTGTAACTGAATATGAATTCCAGACAGAAGCCTGGGGGTTGGTCCTTGACCAAGCTGCACAACTTAAAGTGGAACTAAAGGCAAAACTTTTTTTTTTTCCATTTTGGATAGAGTAATGCAGGGTTATAACCCCTGTCAGTTTTTTGCCATCTGTGTCCCACTGGGTAGATTTCCCTTTGCTTCCAGACCAATACCCAAAACATGAAGTGAAAGGAAATCCTTTTAAAGTGAAGGAATCCCTGGATTTCACAAGGGTCACTAGATCTGTGTACCCATTGGAAGATTTCTATTACTTACCTGGGAACAACCCAAGGCAGACCACCATTCGGTCAAAGGGGAAGATGGAGATCTTGGAATTCTGCTATGCAGGAACATGGATCTCTGTCTTTCCCCAAGTCAAAGCATTTAACCCTTTGATCGTCCCTGATGTTAACTTCTTCCCTGCCAGTGTCATTAGTACAGCGACAGTGCATTTTTTTACCACTGATCACTGTATTGGTCCCCAAAAAGTGTCACTTAGTGCCCGATTTGTCCACCGCAATGTCACAGTCCCGTTAAAAAGCGCTGATAGCTGCCATTACTAGTAAAAATAAGAATTCCATAAAAATATCCCATAGTTTGTAGACGCAATAACTTTTGTGCAAACCAATCAATGTACGATTATCTGGATTTTTATACCAAAAATATGTAGCAGATACATATTGGCCTAAATTGATGAAAAAATTTGATTTTTTTTGTAGAATATGATAGCACAAAAATAAAAACTGCAGTGGTGATCAAATACCACCAAAAGAAAGCTCTATTTGTGGGAAAAAAGGACATATATTTTGTTTGTGTACAGCATTGCATGAACGCGCAATTACCAGTTAAAGTAGCACAGTGCACATTGAAAAAAATGCTCTGGTCAGGAAGGGGTGAAACCTTCCAGGGCTAAGGACCACTAACTAAGGGCTAACCACTTCAATACCAAGCCTGTTTTTTGGGTTCGGTGTTTACGAGTTAAAAACAGTTTTTTTTGCTATAAAATTACTTAGAACCCCCAAACATTATATATATATATTTTTTTTTCTAACACCCTAGAGAATAAAATGGCGGTCATTGCAAAACTTTATGTCACACCGTATTTGCACAGTGGTCTTCCAATCGTGATTTTTTTTTTGTTTGGAAAAATTCAGTTTTTTGAGTTAAAAAATAAGAAAACAGTAAAAGGTAGGACAATTTTTGTTCCATATTGTGAAAGATAATGTTACGCCAAGTAAAATGATACCCAACATGTCATGCTTCAAAATTGCGTCCGCTCGCGGAATGGCTACAAACTTTGCAACTAAAAAATATCCATTGGCGACGTTTAAAAAATTCTACAGGTTAGCAGTTTTGAGTTACAGAGGGGGTCTGGTGCTAGAATTACTGCTGTCACTCTAACCATCGCGGCGATACTTCACGTGTGGTTTGAACACCATTTTCATATGTGGACAGGACTTACATATGCGTTCGCTTCTGCGCACGAGCTCATGGGGACAGGGCGCTTTAAATTTTATTTTTTTTAATTATTTATTTTACTTTTTATTTATTTTATTTTTTTTTGATCACTTTTATTCCTATTACAAGAAATGTAAACATTCCTTGTAATAGAAAAAAGCATGCCAGGACCTCTTAAATATGAGATCTGGGGTCAAAAAGACCTCAGATCTCATATTTACAGTAAAATGCAAAAAAAAAAAAAAATAATAAAAATAATAATAATAATAATTTTTTAAAAAAATGACAGTGCCAAAAAAAAAAAATAATGGGCCCTTTAAGACCGTTGGGCGGAAGTGACTTGTGGCGTCATTTCCGCCCTGCCCTGTTATGGAGCCGACTCGGCTCACGGACACTGGGGGGAGAGGACCCGATCATTTCTGCTGCTGCCGGCGGGACCGGTAAGCGGTGGAGATGACCGGAAAGCGGCGGGAGGGGGGGCACCTATCCCGCCGCTGATAAAAGTGATCTCGCGGCGAATCCGCCGCTAAGACCACTTTTATCAAACACAGGATCGCCGGCTGAAAAAAAAAAAAAAGATATCTGAATGGTGCCTGTAGCTGCAGGCACCATTCAGATATCCAGGCTCAAAGTTACGACGTCATATGACGTGACTCTGAGTGAAGTGGTTAAAGAAAACCATTAAGTTGACAATTCGTTTTGGTTCACATATTATAATATGTTATTTTTTTTTTTTGCTTTTCACAAGTTTTTTTTTTTTCTAGTAGGACCATTTTAACCCCGGTTCACACTCATGTGATGCTGGAAATGCAGCGATTCCAGTGAGTAGCACAGGAGTGGTGCGATTCCTATGCGATGTGACAGTATGGACCGGGGCTAATGCAGAATCTGATTAATTTACTGCAATTTTTTTCGTTAGGTGAACACAAGGAGCCAAGTTATCAGAAATAAGAAAGTTAATCCTTCTCACCTTTGGAGAGTGGGAGTTCTTGGATGTTCTATTTTTCTGTATTGATGAATCACTAACAGCATCTGAAAAACAATTACACATAGATTTTAAGTCAGGTATAAATGCATGCAAATGCAACATATTCATATATATGTCCTACTCTGGGGCAATAAAAGCATTAAGAACATTATCCATCCATTTTATTTTTCTGCAATGTTATAAGTCAGGGAGGAGAAATAAGGAGAGCGAAAAATCCCTTAACTTTGCTTTAGGGATACTCCCCACCCTTTGAAAATGATCTGTTCTAGACCACGCTGCCATTGGATTGGAGTTTAAGGGGGTATGGTTTGATGGTCCAGGATAAATTCCAATAATTCTGCAGCTTTCAGAACTGCTACAAAAGGTGCATGGGAACGTGTCATCGGACACACTGCACAGTAGGTGCAAGCATAGTTCATTTAAGCCTTTTTAAGTCATCCAAACATAGGTGTGTGCAGCCTATTGCATTAGGGTGTGCGCCACAAAAGCGCAAACATGAGTGTGTGTATGAGGGTTTATTTTTATTTTATTTTATTATTTTTTTATTTTGTTTTCTTTATTATTTTTTTACAATATTATATTTTATTAATTTTTTTTTAATTTTTTTAGGAGCCCTGCTGGGGGGCTTTGGTGAAATATCAACGGTCTAAACAGACCCCCTGATGTCTCACTTTTGAGACAGAGAAAGAGACTGGGGATATAGAAATTCCCCAGTCCCTTTCTATGCAGCCAGGCAGCAGGGGGAATCTGCACAGTACAGGGTGATTAGGGTATGCCCAGGCACACCTGCCACTCTATGTGCGCACGCCTATGCATCCAAAATAATTTTGTGGCTATTGTCAGGAAGCAAGGTTCTCGGTGAACAGCCCATTCTCATCGATGAGCTTTAGAGCTATACAGAACCTGCAGATCCTGTACTCCACCCGCTCATAGCACTCTGCTTCTGGTCTTCTCTGCTCCTTTTTCTGTCCATCGGTTGGTGTCTCCTTGTCACCAGCTTTAGTGTAACATTTGAGGTGACCTTATCATACATGCTTGTTCTAACAAATGTGTGGTTCTGTATTAACTTGAGATTTGTAGATTATTGGTGGTTAAAGTGTTACTAAACCCCCAACAGTAAAATCAGTCTGTATATGCAGTAAAGCAAGCTTTTTATACTCACTGTGGAACTTAAGGGGTTAATCCTCTGCATTGTGTAAAAAGGCTGTTTGATCTTGTCTTCTCTGATCCTCCCCTTCTCCCACAGTCTCCAATCAAAATGCTGATAGAACAGAGCCTTAGGGGCAAGCTGCACATGCTCAGTTTGGTGTTTATTGCTAAAGAGTTTTTTTTTTTTTTTCTTGGGAGAGTGCATGTGATCAGCACAGGGCCAATCAGCACTGTCCAGACAGAGGGTCAGGGGTCCTGCAGCCTTATAGTACAGTCAGAGGAGAATGAAAACTCCTCCTACAAGCTTTAACCAGACACTGATTGAAGTCACAAGACTGCAATATACTGCTGATGAGAAAAGATATTTAGCAGTTTATATTTACTAAAATAATTGTATTTCCATGTTCTGTGTACTATGGGAGACCAGATATAGTGAATGCAGGGCCCTGGGTTTAGTAACACTTTAAATGCGTGAAATAAATTTTAAGCCCTGTATATCCGCTTGCCGACGGCTGATCGGCAAATGACGGCGACAAAGTGGCTCTGTAACGCGAATCGCCGTCATACGACGGCGGCCGCGAGATCGAGCCTAGTGAGCGCGCGCGCTGTGTTCGGGGAGGGCCAGGGAGCGGGTGCGGCGGAGTCGATCTCCGCCGGCCACCCGCGATGCCCCCCCCCGGAGTGAAAGAACGGAGGTCCGTGTAAGTAAACACGAACCTCCGTTCTGTGAAGGGGGAAGGGCTGTGATCACAGCCTTCCTTTACATGGAGGCTGTGACCACTTCCCTTCTCCTGTTAGGGCAGCCCCCATACAGTTAGAACACGCCCAGGGAACACAGTTAACCCTTAGAGCACCCCCTGCAGGTTAACCCCTTCACTGCCAATGGCATTTACACAGTAATCAGTGCATTTTTATAGCACTGATCGCTGTATAAATGCCAATGGTCCCAAAAAAGTGTCAAAATGGTCAGACATGTCCGCTGAAATATCGCAGTACTGCTAAAAATCGCAGATCGCCGCCATAAAAACCCCAAAAATGAATTCTCATCATCCGTAAACGCGACCACTTTTGCGCAAACCAATCAATAAACGCCGATTGCGATTTTTTTCATCACAAATATGAGGAAGAATATAAATCGGCCAAAAACGGTGAAAAAAAATGTTTTTTTATATTTTTTTTTGGATTTGTATTTTAGCAAAAAGTAAGAAATTTGGGTTTTTTTGCAAAATTGTCGCTCTTCTTTTGTTTATAGCGGCAATCAGAAATGACGCAGAGGTGATCAAATACCACCAAAAGAAAGCTCTATTTGTGGGAAAAAAAGGACGCAAATTTTGTTTGGGTACAACGTCGCACGACCGCGCAATTGTCAGTTAAAGCGACTCAGCGCCGAATCGCAAAAAGGGCTCCGATCCTTCCGGGCTGAAGTGGATATACATGCATATCATTGTGTATGCCTTTTCTACTGCAGCTAACAACCTTGGCATTGTGCTAAGGCAGGCCATACAGAATTATTTTTTTTTCCTTCAACCAGCAGGTTGTGGCTTTGTTCTGCATGGGTTTGCCTAAATCCCAACTCTAGGGATGGGGTTCCCCCTTTCCCTTCTTCCCCCCCCCCCCCCCACCCTTCAAAGCACTCCTGACAAACTTTTTTCTAGGCATTTTCAGTCTAGACCGATGGTATTATAGTTCCAACTCGCCACCTTGTTCCTTTAACAGTGGACAGATCCTAAATGCTGCAGAGCGGAGCCACATCAGTCCTTTGCATTCTGCTGAGTTCAGGGCGGGCAGCAGAGCGTTGGTTGGATGTTCCATCCAAACTTTGGGTGTAACTGCTAACATGGTCTTAAAGGGTCATTTTTTACTACTCTGTCTGACCCTGTACATTTTTGCTAAGGTTGGTTGGCATTAACAAAAAAAAAAAAAAAAAAACATTAGCAACCATGAATGTATTTTGCTCAGTCTTGGTCAGGTCACTAGAGGGCGCTATAATATTACTTTTAGGCTCACTGAAGCTGAAAATCATCAACACACAAACATTTCAGGGTATTAGAACACAACACTATAATAAATAGCAGCATGTATATTTTTCTGTCATATACCACTTCAACAAGGTAACAAAATCAGAAATGTTATACCTAAAAGTTATACTTTTAGGGCTCATACTGACAGAGATTTGCAAGCACAAATGTCCTCTAGCATAAGACTCCAGGCTTTCCCGCGCCCAAACATTCGGCCATAGAAGTACATGGTTGAGATGCTTGTACTTTCCCAGAAAATATATCATAGGCCTCATGCACACTATGCTCTTCTGAACGCTATGCTCCCGACAGGAAAAAAGCATTAAAAAAGCGCCTCATTTTTCAAACGTGTTTAAGTATGTTTAGATGCGTTCAGGTACGTCAAGCATTTGGGTATCCATCAGGGTGGATTTGATTTAAATCAACTCGATTTAAATTATAATTTTTAAATCATCTCTGTCCCGCAGCGGCTCCTCCTCTGACGCGCTGTTGACTCACCGACAGTCCCATTCACTTTAATGGGACGGCTGGTGATGTAGCAGTGACACAACAAGTTGAGGGACGTGGCAGCAGCAGGTGAGTGGATGTCCGCTAAAAGGCCCTGCCATGATGGATGTGAAATGACAGGTGCTCTTTAAATGTAAGGACTCATTCTTAGTTAGAATTTTTAATATTTGCAAACAAAATGAAGGTCTCCTATTTAGAATAATAAGCTGTCAGGCTAGTAAAACAGCGATATCAGAAACTGATTTTAGGTTAATCACACATAGTTTGAGTACTACTAAAATTATTTTATTTAATTAAAACAATAACATTGCCAGTACATGTTGTTATCTTTACTTACAGAGCTTGGATTCATTGAATGAGTTTACCAAAAATGTAATTATTAGGGGGCGTGTCCGGGCAGCAGATGTTAGTCAGCTGCTTTCTCCTTCTCCGCCGAACTTCCGAGCTTTTACCCTGACGGCATCTGCACATCTCCCGCGATCCGTATAAAACGGACACTGGTGGATTCTTCAGAGGCTGCCCGTTCTTTTGAGAGGTCGCACGAGTATATTGGCCATGTCATTACGGAGCAAGGAGGCCCGGACCGCGGACATCATGGGACAAGGTGGCGCTGGCTCTCACAGGACACAGAAAGAACTAGAGGCCGCAGCACAGAAGCTGTGCCCAAAGACACTCTTCCATCATCTGTGTCATCAGGGGAACAGTCTGGGGGGGGTCTTCCGAGGCAGATGACACGGTTCCCCTGGAGGATGGCAACGGATCCAGCATTATGTGGAACGCAGTGAGTACCCCGGCAGACATCTTTGCCATGCCAGCAGGGCCTATAGATCACACAGAGGAACATGAGCCCATCCTGCGCAATATCTTTGCAGCGGTGACTGCAGGCAATGCATCTATAGCAGCAATGACAGACGAGCTAAAAGGGGTGAAAGCGGAGATCTCTTTCCTGCGACGTGGTGCCCAAAAATTGAGTGAGAGAACATCCGCACTGGAGGAGAGAGTTGGCTCCCTTGAGGATGATTTGGTCCCTATGCAAAGAGATCTCAGCTATAATGTACAAATTACGGATCAGCATGCTAAACGCCTGGAGGAATTAGAGAACAGAATGAGACAAAATAATATACGGGCTATTGGTATTCCAGAACGGGCAGAGGGGAAAAGCCCGGAACAATTTATTGATCAATGGCTGCTAACCACATTTGGAGAGACCGTATTTTCCCCAATGTTTTCGGTGGAGCGCGCCCATAGGGTCCCTGAACGCCCACCACCACCGGGTACTAACCCAAGACCCTTCTTGTTCAAGCTTCTGAACTTTAAGGACAGAGATGTTATACTTAATAAAGCCTGTACTATGGCGGGCACGCTGTCCATTGAAAACACCAAGGTATCCCTGTTCCCTGATTTCTCAGCAGAGCTGCAAAAGCATAGGGCAAAATTTAATGGTGTTAAACGCCGACTGCACTCACTAGAGCTAAAATATGCCATGTTGTTCCCGGCCAGACTGAGAGTGGAAGCTAATGGAGAAGTGCATTTTTTTTGATAATCCAAAATTGGTCATGCAATGGCTGGACAGGGAGGAACGCTCACTACGTGCGGCCAGGGGGCGTCAACCGGGGCCCTCCTGAGTGTTCTACTGCCAGGGGGAAAGCATATCAATCTATCTACTATCGCAGCAAATACCAAGAAACTTCATATAAAATTGCCACACGCTGGTACCGCGCCCCTTCAACCTTAGCTAAAATATTCCCAAATCACTCTGACCGATGCTGGCGTTGTGAACAACATCCAGGAACAATGCTCCATATCTTCTGGAATTGCCCCAAACTCCAGTCCTTCTGGCAACCAGTTCTGCGCCTCGTACACAAATTCACGGACATCTCCTTGACCAATAACCCTGCTGCAGTCCTATTAAACCTTACTCCTATGTCTAGAAAACGCTACCACAGATCCCTTCTTAAACACCTTCTTAATGCTGCCTGGGCATGTATACCTTGCCAATGGAAACAACAGTCCGCTCCTACAGAGGCAGAATGGTTCGCAAAGGTTAATGACATTGAACGGATGGAGGAACTGACAGCCAAATCAGAGGAACATAAGACCAGATGGTTTTATTTGGACGTCTTCCGTTTCTCGGATGAGTATCTCAGCTTCCAGTGAGTGGGCTCTCACGCAGTATTCTCGCAAGCTAGACTCCACGTTTAGAGAAAGGTTTTACTTGGCGTGGTGGTGGGCACCCATCACCTTTTGGAGGGGGACCTTCCCTTACTACCCCCCCATTTTTTTTTTTTTTTTCTTTCCTTCTTCTTCAATCTTTCCTTCACTTTCTATGTCTCTCCATCTCTATTTTCTCTTACTACAAAAAAAGAAAAAATATACAATAGGTGTGCTTCGACTCTGATAGGTTACCAGGCAACACACTTCCTCCACATTGTGATGAGCCTACTTAGATAAAAACTCCCTGGATTTACTTATAGCTCATTTCAGATGTTTATACTACAGATAGGTATTTCTGTGTAACCATTTGCATACAAAATATGTTGTTTGGCATCTGTAAAATGTGAAGTTTACCCCGCACTGTACATGTCGCACTCCTCTAAATAAAATATTTAAAAAAAAAAAAAAAATCTATCTACTATCTTTACCACGAGTCTGTGTATAGTTGGGCAGATTGGCTGTTTTTCTCCTAGCATAGGCGGAGGCTACATGCTACCTTTGTACAACTACTGGACTACACCTATCCAGTCAGTAACTGAACTGCATGCTGCAGAGGAGCTCCTTTTACACAAGTGGGACAGCTCCCACTGCTGCCCCTCATGTTTCCAGGTAGAATACTTTTGTTGGACTCTACCAGGTGGAGACCCCTGTTGGCTCTAACGGTTACGTTTGGATCACACACGCTGACTGGCCCTGAATACCCCAGTCCTTCTGGCTTGCTTGGGGAGGTGGTCCTCACCCAGAATCTACCCACCCATATGTGCAATGGTTTGTTCTGCTCTACCCACTTTGGAACAAGATACTGGTCATTATGGACGGATCGCAGTTGTATACCTGCAATGTAGCAAAACTGGATATCATGGGAATGTTGGAGGTTATATGTACTTTACAACGCTATGGCAGGAAAGGTTAAAATCCTTTCATGGAATGTCAGGGGGATGGGGAATGCTACTAAACGACTGGCAGTCTTGCGTACCCTTAAAAGGCTAGATGCATCAATAATTTGTCTACAAGAGACACATTTACCACCAGAGAACACTCCTCAGTTCCCACAGAGACAATATGGTCACCAATTTCATGCAACTTATTCCTCATACTCCAGGGGTGTTAGTATATTGTTGTGGCAAGGGACGAAGTTCCTAACACACAATGTATTGCTTGACCCTCAGGGACAATACGTTTTTATGCTATGCTCGATAAAGGGGTACAAATGCATTATTGCTGGGGTGTACATCCATCCACCTTTCTCAGCCGAGCCCCTAAAATCCCTAACTAAGTATACCGCACGGTTCCCTGATACTCAAACCCTAGTAATAGGGGATTTTAATAACGTCCTTGACCTGGGTAAGGATAGGCGTACCGGGAACCCCCGTGACAGCGGGCACAGTGACATCTGGCCCTACAGCATTTGCAAAACTACTTGGGGAGCTCGGCCTTAGGGATGTGTGGAGAATGAGGCACCCTGACCAATTTGTATATTCATGTTTCTCTGCTACATATGGGGGACTTTCCAGGATTGATCTGGGTCTGGGAAATTATGCCCTTCTTCCAGCAGTAACGAAATCCCAGTATGAACCTAGGACGGTCTCCGATCATTCCCCATTCTGGGTTGAACTATCCATTAATAATGTTACTGGGAGATCGTGCTGGAAATTGAATCCATTTTGGCTGTCTCTATTGCCAGACCCAGATCCGATGGAAGGGGATCTCACAATGTTTTTTGAATGTAATATTGACACGGCGGAACTCAATGTGGTATGGGACATGGTTAAAGCCTTCCTAAGGGGACAATTCATACTGTACATTAATCAGATTAAAACCAGAACCAAGTCTTGGGAGAACTTTGTACTCTCAGAGGTGCAGAAAATGGAGGCGGACTACATCGCCAACCCCTCTGAGGCCAGCAAAAGGTCCTGGTTGGCGGCGCAGTCATTGTCTCAACAAGTGGCCCTACAGCTTGCGGAAAATAATAGATTTTTTTCTGCATCAGCGCTATTTTGAGGAGGGGGAAACCACGGAACACTTATTGGTTACTTTAGCAAAATCCCAACAGTCATCCACTTACATTTCGGACATAAGAGACCCACAGGGTGCGTCCTATAGTGATACCTCAGACATATTACATGTCTTTAGAACCTTTTACATCGATGTATATTCCTCTAAAGTACACCCCACACAGACAGACTTGGAGTCATTCCTAGATAAATTCCCCATTCCCCGGCTACCTGATCAGGATGTCATATCATTAAGTGCACCACTTACAGAGGAAGAGCTTTTAGAGGCATTGGCCCAAACCCATAATGGGTAAGCACCTGGCTTGGATGGCTTGTCATCCGAGATGTATAAGAAATACTCCACCCAACTGCTACCGGTATTATTGAGGGTCTTTAATGAGGCATTGATAAAAGGCAAACTGCCTGCTTCTATGAACGAAGCAATAATAATGGTCCTCCTCAAACCCGGGAAAGATCCTTCTACACTGGACTCATAACGGCCTATATCCCTTCTTACATTTGACGTGAAACTACTCATGGAATTTCACAATGCACAAGCAGATTTCTAAATGTGAGGAACAGCCTTCATTACAATCACCTGATGCAATTCCAGTGTTGTAATGAAAAGTTACAATATCTGCATCCTATTAGGTGAGATAACAGTGTATAACATTCTATTACAGGCATACCTTGTATCTCATCACATGCTTCTGAGAAAAGCACAAAAGCATTACAACCACAGTGGTTGTAAACCTCAAAAATGAAATGTGAACAAAGCATATCCCTCTATAGTGTGTACTTGTCTCAATTGAGAGCACTAAGTGTCATTTCTACCTGCTGCTTTGTTCCTCTGCTATCAGCATGAATCGTTTCTGCCAAGTTTCCCTGATACCATGAGAAAAATGGTGACGGGGAGGGACCTCCAGCTGATCAGCAGCCTCGGCTCTGTTCCTGTGTGAAGGGGGTACAGTGTCTTCCCTCCAATAACAAATGAATTTGGTTGATAAGCAGACTGGTTGGCGAGTTGAGCTTGGAACTTTCTCTGGTTTTGTCTTTCATCCAGGGTGCCCCCTGTGCCTTTAAAGAGGACTGGGCTACCTCCTGGCCCACCTTCCCCTCATCTATCCATTAGAAGGCATGTGATCCCACTGTGGATACACTCATACATTTAGTAGTGGTAGGACTGCAAGCAATACACAGGTTGCCATGGAGAGGCCATGCAGCTTATGCATGCGTTTGCAAATGTGTGCTAACTAATCCCCTGTTTTTAACACATACTGTTGGACAAGTTAATTTGGTTGGTAAGCAGACTGGTTGGTGAGTTGAACTTGGAATTTTCGCTGGATTTGTCTGTCTTCCCTCCAAACAGCTCTCAGACCTCTCCTCACTGAGCTGTGCAGATTGTAACTCTCCGCCCCCTTTTTCCTGAACTCTCAGACAAGCCTTATAACTTAGCACTTTAGATGGATGTAGAGAACAGAAGACTGCAGAAAGACAGGTACAACTTGTGTAGGAGGTTTTGTTCCATCTCTGTGTATCACATGAGGCCAGTCACTTCACTGGCTATGTAAGGGTTCACAACTACTTTAAGGCCGAAGTCCAGGTTTCCAGTCACTTTAAATAGTTCATTTGGGCGCAAGCTGGCCCAAACAAACTATTTCCATTAGGCTCGATCCACCTATATGCAAATTGGATGTGTTTTAACCGCATCCAATTTGCATAACAAATGAACCAGCAGCCTTATCAAAGCAGCCGGTTCACACATGTGCGGGGCGGCCGCGGTGTCCTGTGTAATTTTGAATCTGGTTCAGGTGCGCTTTCAGGTAAAAATCACACCTGAACTGGTAAACAAAACTGTACCGGACTCCTGCATGGAAACCGCGACCGGACATGTGTAAACCCTGCATTACAGATATTTGGTGGCTGTGAGCACTAACTGTGTTATGCTGTAGTGGCATCAGCAACATACAGTATACAGCGCTGTGTGCTGCAGCAGTACAGGCAACATCCCCATCTGCTGCCAAAACAAAATCCAGATGGACCGAGTGCTTCTCACGCATTCAGAGGACGTCTTGTATTTCAATGAATACAGGGTTTCCTCTGATTGGCTGAGATGAAGATGTGAGATCATTCACCCACCTCGTCAAATCATATAAAGTCTTCCATTTATCACTAAAAATACAAGGATTCCTATGAATGGGTGAGAAGCACTTGACTGTGATTCAGCAGCAGACAGGAAGTCACCTGTACTGCTACAGAACACAGTGCCGCTTACTGTATGTAGCTAATGCTACCGTTCTGAATGGCTGAGAAGCATTCAGCCCAGCGCTGTTTTGTTTCAGCAGCAGACAGGAAGTCACCTGTACTGCTGCAGAAATACAGCACTGCATATTATATGTAGATGATGCTACCACAGTATTTTACAGCCCACACAGCTACTGAATGACTTAAGCCTGGTACACACAAATAGTTTACCTGCTGGGTTGAACGAAAAAAAGCTGACAGCTCTGGTCAGAGCCACTGTACTAATGATCCAATGTTAGTACAGCGATTCCCCACCCACCCTCTGAGCTGTTGTGTTCTGACAGGAGGTCGGCCCCCTCGCCAGAACACTCAGCCATTGGCTGAGAGTGCTGATCAGGAGATGGTCGGCTGCTGGTTTTCCATCATGCTCGGCTGGCCTCTGCCAGACCGGCTGAATGACAGTTGTTCTTTATTGAACCAGCCGATGTCTCCTGACATTCAGGAGGATTTATTTAACTTAATGCATTCTATGGAACAAAATAAAAAGCCTTCTGTGTGCAGCAGCCCCCTAACACTTACCTGAGGTCCCCATCTGTCCAGCGATATCCACGGGTGTCTCAGCCGTCCGAGAGTCTCCCTCTTGATTGGCTGAGACACAGCAGCGGCAGCCAATGGCATCAATCAAAATCAACTAGCCAATCAGGAGAGAGAGGGGGTGAGGCTGGGTCGGGGCTCTGTGTCTGAATGGACACAGGGAGCTGTGACTCGGCTCGGGTGCCCCCATAGCAAGTTGCACTCAACAGGAGGGAGGGGCCAGGATCACAAAAGAGGCATCCGATAAGAGGGGGATCTGGGCTGCTCTGTGCAAATCCACTATAACAGAGCAGGTAAGTATAACATGTTTGTTATTTTTATAGGGGAAAAAATTTGACTTTACAATTGCTTTAAGTAATTAAAGAAATTGTTTATTTCCCCAAGCAAACTATAAAAGTGACATATAAGCTGGACTTTGGCTTTAAAACACTTAAAAAGCATGAAGTTAGATTCCCAATGGCATTATGTATGCCAGTAGTATGGCCAAAGCTTTCTTTAGACATACATAGTTACATAGTTAGTCAGGTTGAAAAAAGACACAAGTCCATCTAGTTCGACCATACGTCTCTTGTGAGTCACAGAAGTGCACATATGACATAGCACAGATGTGCACTTACGATTATAGTACAGAAAACATTTTACTGGCAGGATCACTCAGGTGGATTCAGACTACGATCCAAACACGCCTGAGGGAATTCCTGGTTGTCACTATAACTAGTGTCCTGATTGGAAGATTTTTCCTCTATTCCCGTTCTGTTCGCACCCCAAAATGTGGGATTTTTTGTCACTCTTGGTGATAACATTCACCAGGACAAAGAGAGGGTAAATCTCCCTAATGGGGACACAAACAGCAATAAAAAACTGACAGATGTTCTAATCCTTCACCACTCTATACCAAACAAATGTTTTGTTTTCAGTTGTACTTGTTTGATGAAACAGCCTTCCTTTAAAGTATAACTAAAGGCAAAACTTTTTTTTAGCTTTGGATAAAGTGGAGATGGATTAGAACACCTGCCAGTTTTTATTGCTGTCTATGCCCACATTAAAGGTGATCTCCAGACTCCTTCAGAAAAAAATAAAAGTCAGCAGCTACAAATACTGTCTAAACCCAAGCCAATTTATCAATCGGCTTTCAGATGCTGCCACCACCATCTCTGCTAAGGGAGCCGGCAATGAAGCCTTATGGCTTCAAAGCCTATTCCCTATTGTGCATGCGCATAGCGCACTGCACTTTGTGTATAGCTAGGCGGCGGGGAAAAGAGGAGGGGGGGCAAAACAAAGTACCCGCTCCCCCCAAATATGGCAGCGGAAGGGGGGAGGAGATTCACCCTCTCTATTTGTCCTGCTTACCATAATCATTAAAGGTGAAAGTAAAACAAAAAACTACATTTTAGGTTGTCCCCAAAAAGTAATAGAGCAACACTTCCAATGGGGGCACTAGTTCTTGTGACCTGGGGGTCCCCAAAGAATTCCTTTAAAAGGAGAGCTCCATCCAAAAGGGGAAGTTGCGCTTTAAGCACCCCCCCAAATATGCCACATTTGGCATGTCATTTTTGGGGGGGGGGGGCAGGTACCTAGTTTTGACAGGTAGCTGCTCCCACTTCCACTCGAGCAGAAGTTCTCATCTTCCCTCCCTCCTTGCAATCTTCTAGGACACGTCACAGATCCCAGAAGATTGCCCAAATACTGGGGAGGCACTGTGCGACTCACGCATGCTCAGTGTGCACCCAGCTGTGAAGCCGCAAACTGTCATAGCCAGGTGCCCACACTTGCAATGCCAGAGGCGCGAAGAGGTGAGAGAGAGAGAAACGAGGGTTCGGGCAGCTGCATCGCTGTATCCTGGGACAGGTAAGTGTCTGTTTATTAAAAGTCAGCAGTTACACTTTTCGTAGCTGCTGACTTTTAATAAATACAAAAATGAGTGGAACTCCGCTTTAATTTGTAGGTATTTCTTCTCACTTCCTGGTTGGCTAGGGGACAGCAAATGAAGGAAAATATCCACAATGGGACAGAGATGGTAAAAAAAAAAAGTTTTGCATTCAGTTCTACTTTAAATAAATGTGTATGTAGGATGCAGTTTTTACCTGGTGCCTCCTCCATAAAGGTGAATCTGACGGCAGGATACTTGTTAGCAGGAAGAGCTGGAGGAATGTAAGATGGGTCTCTCTTCTTTGCAGTGAAATCAGGTATCGGAGCAGGGATCTCCCGCAGTCTCTTCGCTGGCACGCGGACTGTGCTCCTGTCAGCATCCTGGGACCATGCTGCCTCTCCATGGCTGCCCCTACTCAGTGATCCCTGGAGGACACCCTTGTGACTGGACACCTCAGACACATGGAGGATGTCTTGCAGTGCTGTGGAGGTATCCCTCATTCCCTGCTCCCTATACGCCCCAGATACAGCAGAACAGTCCTGACTCCTTGCAGCCACCATCCCAACATCCAGCAGATCCATCATCCCCTGGCTGGTCTCTTCACCACCCCCAGCTGCCTCCTTCCTCAGTGAGCCTGTCCTATGGACACTAGTAGAATGAATCAACACATCACTGGCAGTAGTGCTGGCCACTGAATCCAGGCTGATATCTGATGCTTCTTCCTGCATCCTACTATGGCTCTACACCCACAGACACCCTGTCCTCCTAGAACTGCTCCTACCTGTCTACTCCCTGCTGCTAAGCTGCACTAACAACAACTGGCAGGAAGCAGATACAAGAGCACAGGGCTGCTATGTTTACCAAAGGTGCATGGTTTCCCTCACAAGAGAAAACACTGATTGATAAAACATGTAAAAAATGAGTAGTAAGCTCAACTCCACGCTTCAGCCATGTTTCCGAAGACCAGGGCGCTTTTGGAATATTCAAATTGTCTCACACAAAATGGACCCTGAAGCAGACTCATTGTGGAATTAAACATCGACCTCTGGCGGATGGAACATTGGTTGCTAGCCGCTTAGATTCGACGGTTAGCTGGTCCGCTTGACATTCTATTCCGCGCGGAAACAGCAACCTTATTTAAAAGGTCTAAACAGTCAGCTCTTTGTATTAACTAGTTCTTTATGCTTATCTTGTGTTGTTACCCTGATACTAAAAATATTTAATAACATCAACGGTGCAAATAAAGTTTATGTTTCACTGTAAAACCTGACAGGAGGGATTTGTTGCATAAGAAGACAAAGTTGTAAAAAAAAAAATCTAACACGACTACACCTTGCAACTATTATAAGACTAAAGTCATTGACACCATCATATCATTTTATGTTTTAAGTCAAATTCTGTTTCTATGAGATACCCTGTATCCGGAACTATAAAGAAGTGTACTGTTTCTAGCGGGTAGTTTACAGTGTAGCACACGAGTCGCCTAGAAACTCTAAGTAAATATAAAAGCGGATTCGTGCTGTGTGATTCAACGGAAAGAAAAGAATATTACGTAAATAGACTATGAGTAATTAATAAGCGGGAATTGTGTACTTTGAATTTTTATTTCGGTTTCAGTTTACTTTCCCCTCGTCGGACACCTCCTGGGGCTGACATTTCTGACGAATGTGCGGCTGTGAATGGAGTTTTCTGTACTCACGTGTTCCTGCAGCGAGGAGAGCAGAGGTCTGCACAGAGCAGGTCAGTGTGATTTGGGGTGACCCAACCTCTCATCTGCTGGGGCAGGGTGAAGGTTATATGGTTTTATATTCATTTTAACATAAAATACGAGGGCAGATTTATTGTATCATATAAAATCGCCAATGTGTGATTCATATCCTTCATACAGAGGAGGGTCAGGCATCAGCTGACATTGTTTGTTCTGAGGAACTACAGATCACATCATCCCCCAGCCCTACACACATGGACAGGACATTTGTGGGTATGAAGCTGCTCTGCTGCAACCTAACACTATAGAGTCCCTGGGGGGGTGGGGGTCATGGTGGAAGGTCTGACATTGAGATAAAACAGCCTCATTATCTATAAATGAAGGGGTTGCTTGATTGGTCCTAATAATGATGAGCCATGTCAATCCACATTTAAATCTGCAGTATGGGAATTGTTTAGTCAGTTTTTGAAATGAAGCTAATGATTTGTTTTGATCACTGTATGTTATTACCAATAGCAATCCCAATGTATTACCAAAGTGTGAATTTCACATCAATTTGGTATCACTGTTCCCAGGACTTCTGTAGAAGCAATATAGTAACAGGACAAAGAGACGACCTTGCAAGGTCACCATCATTTTGTGTTTGCTCCCTTCTCTCACTGCAGGGGTCCGGGGGCCAGACTGGGGCCAGTGGGAGCAGAAAATGTCACAGCATTAGTGGGAGTAAACTGAATGGCCAGGAAGTGCTTAAGCCCACTTGCTGCAAAGTACCCCATTTTAACAGTGGGTTCCTACACCAACCTTAGAATAAATGCCCCTATCTCTTAAACCATGGAAGCAACCGCTTCCCTTTATGGGAGACCAGAGGACACATCCTATGGATCAGGTGGACACTGATTGGGGGTAATTAAGTGGATGGGGTTCACCTGCCCAAAAGGTCTGGTCAGGACCTCAACATACAAAAAGATACATATTTGGGGGGAACACCCTACCAAACGCATGGCGCTGCTTGTAAGACCAATAGACAAAAAAAATGCATATTACAGCACACAAATGATACCTCTGCCAGGCTGTTTAAAAGCATCTAAATGTATATAGCAAAAATATGGGGGTGTGGTCACACTGAATGGCCATTAAGTATTTAAGCCCACTGACTGCTGCAAAGTACCCTGTTTTGGGAGGAATGGTTCACAGGCCATATTCCCATCGCACAAGTTCCTGGAATGAGCTCTTACGGTACTGGGTGCTGTAGGAACCACCAGCTGTTTACTGGAAATTATACGATATGTAGATATTCGCCAGCACACCAAAGATCATCACGTGCCCGACAAAGGGGTCCTGCTTGGCTCTGAAACGTTGCACTACACTGTTTTTTGATGTGATTTTTCTTTAATAAAATCTGTTTGGACAAAATTGATCCTTGGTGTGCTGGCAAATATCTTCATATAGTGGGAGGAATAGTGCCCCACCATTGGTGTCAGTGGGAGGAATAGTGCCCCACCATTGGTGTCAGTGGGAGGAATAGTGCCCCACCATTGGTGTCAGTGGGAGGAATAGTGCCCCGCCATTGGTGTCAGTGGGAGGAATAGTGCCCCGCCATTGGTGTCAGTGGGAGGAATAATGTCTCGCCATTGGTGTCAGTGGAAGGAATAATGTCTCGCCATTGGTGTCAGTGGGAGGAATAATGTCTCGCCATTGGTGTCAGTGGGAGGAATAATGTCTCGCCATTGGTGTCAGTGGGAGGAATAATGTCTCGCCATTGGTGTCAGTGGGAGGGATAGTGCCTCGCCATTGGTGTCAGTGGGAGGGATAGTGCCTCGCCATTGGTGTCAGTGGGAGGGATAGTGCCTCGCCATTGGTGTCAGTGGGAGGGATAGTGCCTCGCCATTGGTGTCAGTGGGAGGGATAGTGCCCCGCCATTGGTGTCAGTGGGAGGGATAGTGCCCCACTATTAGTGTCAGTGAGAGGAATAGTGTCTCACTATTGGTGTCATTGGGAGCAATAGTGCCCCACTATTAGTGTCAATGGGAGGAATAGTGTCTCACCATTGGTGTCAGTAGGAAGAATAGTGCCACATCATTGGTGTCAGTGGGAAGAATAGTGCCCCATCATTGGTGTCAATGGAAGGAATTGTGCCCCATTGTTGATGTCTGTGCAGAAATTATTGCCCTATTATTATATCAGTGGGAGGAATAGTGCCCCAAGGGCCTGATAAAGGCGAGTGAAGGGCCGCAGTGTTGGGACCACTGTTTTAGATATACATGTAAATATAAGGCTTCATGCACGCAGGTGGTTTGACATGTTTTCGGCCAGGCGGTACAGGTACATCAACCCCCGCTGCCAGCAGCCTGCCAAAATCTATGATAGGCTGAAATACTGCAAGTGAATAGAAAGGTGTGAACGTAGGGCTCTAACAAAAAATTAGATTATCTACATAAACAGTTTGACCCATTGCCATCAAATTCCATCTGTACAAAGCGATATTCGCATATACTGCCGTATGCATTCAGGGATGTATGCCCAGAATGCAAAATTCCTGCCCTCCAGACATACTCCCCTATACACAAGTACCGCTCAGTATAGCATTGAACTGTCACTTATTTCAGCCTGTCATAGATTGTATCAGGCTGCTGGCAGTGGGATGAATGCTGCACCTGTACCTCCTCGGTGCCTGAAAATGCTAGCATTTAACACACGTGCCAAATTGTGCATGTAACCTAAAGGAGCTCAGTTTGATGTAGATAAGCTCATAATTTATTGTTAGGACCTAGTCACCCCTAAATTCTTGCAGTAAGAAACAAGACTTTTACTGCATACATTTCTGAATTCCTAACCCTTTGACAGATAAGACAGTTCACATATGTGTATATTCGCTGTGTGCCTGGAGTGCAGCTTTAGGTAGTGATGCAAGTGTCATGTAAATAATTGTTCTGTTTTTAACAGGTCATTGGCTCTAAACCTTAGCAATAATGGCTGCTCAGATTTCAGAGGCGGATCAAATTAAACAGGTAATATCATTTTGTGAAACCATATTAAATGGAATAACAAAATAGATCTACATAATTCAGCTGTGAATAGCTAAGTTTTAGATGATATGGCACTTTTATATCATTCTGATGTTCTTTTCTCATAAAGGCTTGTACACTTTCCTATATAATGACTTTTGGTTTCTTTAAAGGTATTAAATAAACTTTGACAGCAATTCAAATGGTTCTAGCACTTAAAGCGGAGGTCCGAGGGCTAAAAAAAAAAATTAACAGTCAGCAGCTACACATACAGTAGCTGCTGACTTTTAATATTAGGACACTTACCTGTCCTGGAGTCCAGCGATGTCGGCACCCGCCGCCGATCTTCGGATCGGGGGACGGGTGCAGCCGCCTCCATCGCAGGTAAGGGAACCCGGACGTGTAAGCAGTACAGCTTCACGCTGGGCACCTTACTGCGCATGCGCGAGCTCTGCCGCGCTCTGCTACTGGCCAGGCGGCCAGAAGCAGAGCGAGCAGGGAGGAGGGAGCCGGGCTGCAGACGTCAGCGGCCGCGTCCGCCGGCCAGAGCTCCCGGAAGTGTGGAAAAGGACACCTGTCTAAAGACATGTGTCCTCTTCCCCCTCCCCCCCAAAAGGTGCCAAATGTGACACCTGAGGGGGGGAGGAATCCAACCAGCGGAAGTTCCACTTTAGGGTGGAACTCCGCTTTAATGGGATAAAAAGCTTGCTTATTGGCGGATGCGGCACAGTGGTGTAGTAGATTGCACTTTCGTCTGGCAGCAAAAGGGTAGTTGGTTCAAATCCCAACAAAGACACTACCTGCCTGGAGTTTGCATGTTCTCCCTGTGCCTGCGTGGGTTTCCTCCTGGTACTCCGGTTTCCTCCCATACTCCAAAGACATGCTGGTAGGTAAATTAGATCCTGTCTAAATTGGCCCTAGTATATGTATGAATGTGAGTCAGGGACCTTAGACTGTAAGCTCCTTGAGGGTAGGGACTGATGGGAATGTACAGTATATATGTAAAGCGCTGCGTAAATTGACAGCGCTATAGAAGTACCTGAAATAAATTTTAAAAAATAAAATGCTCCAACAAAAACTAGTTTCCCCAAGTGTCAGAAGGTATTGCTCCCAAAGATTATTTATGACGTGAACAATTTACGCAGTGCTCTATATACTGTACATTTACATCAGTCCCTGTCCTCAAGGAGCTTAGTCTAAGGTCTCTATTGCCCATGCAAGCATACTCATACTAAAGCTGATTTAGAAAGGAGCCAATTAACCTACCAGCGTGGTTGCAAACTTCATCCAGATATGGTCCTGGATGGGATTGGAACTGGGGACCCCAGTGTTGCAAGGGAGAAATGCTAACAACTAAGGCTCCTTTCACGCAGGCTGGATCTGTTTGGTTTTTCTCAGCAGGGGATCTGTTTGCTTATCCCCCGCTGAGTGGAGCGGAAGGATGACAAGTCTGTATCTGGTCCGCTTATGCAGAGCGAAAACAGCCTGCTCTGCTCTAGGAGTAGTTGATGTAAACGGACTGCCTGTCTGTTTACACCTGACTGCCCTCTGATCCAGCCAGAGTGACTGATGCTTTTCTGTTTGCTTTTGCCAGATCTAATCGGACTGAAGGTAGGTGGGTGTAAACAGACACAAGTCCATTTACATCCGTCCCTCCATAGAGGAGAATGGAGGGTCCTATTGTGTTTGCCTGAAAAACAGACAGAGGGATCCGATCGGAACGCTCATGTGTGAGTCCCTTTTGCTGCTCTAATTTTCAGCATGTCAGCTATACCAGTTAATGGCCTTTTATTTTCATTAAAAAGTTGCTCAACCATCTTATGGTTTCAAAAGAACAGCTGCAGCAGCTCTGCATTAGTGACATGCCTTACTAATCTCTGTTTTTGGCAATTTCCAGCTTGTATGGAGCTGACAGTAGCAGTAGAATAAAGAGACGGCTAAAGTGGCAGTGGTTCTTTGGAAGTATTGTTCCGTAATCACTAGTATTGGCTAAAAGTGCATGTTTATACATGAAGCACATGTTGCCAATACTGGCCTCCTTTGAAAAACCGCTTTGATTGGCCTGTGACACCAGGCCAGTAGGTTCTTTCCCCAGGTTGCTGTGCCTTCAGGGGTTGCAGAGTGCCCCAAGACATACAACTCTTTTCAGATCTGACCATAACCGCCAGTGATTGTATAGCTTTGAGCACCCAAGGTTGCTTTCAAAGCTCATAACTATGCAAAGTCCAATTGTTCATTCCAATGTACCATTAATCATTTTACCTCGTCCTCCACCCTGCGGGCTTACTTCTCTTCTCCATAGAATAAAATGGCCGTACAGCTTAAAGGAAATGTATAGTTTGGATGAAGGATTAAACAAATTAATATTATTAGAAAATAATTTTGTGGTTGGAGTTGGTCCTTTATTTTTATTTTTTTTGCATTTGCTTTTTCTTCTTAATTAACAAGTCATGGCATCACAGTCATTACAGTGCAGTGCACCCCAATGATGTCAAGCATGGGTTGGTGTGACCACCATGCCAATTTTTATCAAGACATCTGCCTGTTTATGGTCATGCATAGCCTGCGCAGCTAATATCTCTTAAGGTTGGGATAAATACAGAAATAATAAGGGGAGACAGTCAAGCCCTGTATGTGCTCTCATTAATTATTTACAAGGCTAATGACATGTTGCTTCTAAAACACATGTAAGCAGCACATAGTTTTAAGGTTTGTCCCCCCTTAAAAATATATTTGCTATCATTAAGGCCCCATACATACGGACGTTTTTTACCGCCACGTTTTTTGCAGCTGTCCGTGTTATTCAATGGCCCCATAAAAACACTGACGTTTTTGAGCTGTAGATCGCATCGGCGTTTGTGAGCTGAAAGCAGAACCCATGGCCAGCGCGTTTTGAAGCTGCAGTGTTAGAGCGTTTTTGACACTGAGCCAGCAAAACGCACATTAACGCCGTATCGATGTTAACCGGTGGTTTTAGCGCCAACATTTTCAGGTTAAAAAAACCAGAGGAATGTTTTTTTTTTTTTGTTTTTTTTTAAAACATGGCGCAGCGCTGATGCTCATTAATGTGCATTAACGTTGATGCAAAACACAACGAAATCGCGTTTTTGACACCGATTTTTTTTTTTTTTTTTTTTTTTTTTTTTTTTTTTTTTGACCGATGTCTATGATTTTCATTTTAACATTAAACTTTGTTTTAAGGTCATTTTGTAAGTCCAAAAGTTCACCGTACTTAGAGGGAGATGCCACCTATGTTTTACGTGGGTATGGAGAAGTCGAAAGTGAAGAGCCCAACATTTTAGGAAATGTGTTAGGTCCTTCGTCAAGAGACAATTAAATAATATACAGGGTTCTTTGAGAAACTTGACGCCTATTTGTTTTTGTAATGAAGGTAGTTAAAGATTCAAAAGTGTCACGTGAATTAACTTGTGTTTATAAAACTACCTGAGGACTTATTGATAATCCGGGGTATGTGTGCCCGCATAATTTTTTTATTCGACATTGCAGCCCTGGTTGCAGTCCCCCTTCTTCTTTTTTTTTTTTTTTTTTTTTTTTTTTTTTTTTTTTT
>BLSH010162242.1:1802356-1812606 GCA_018402905.1 Glandirana rugosa | reverse complement strand
AAACACATGTAAGCAGCACATAGTTTTAAGGTTAGTCCCCCCTTAAAAATATATTTGCTATCACTAAGGCCCCATACATACGGACGTTTTTTACCGCCGCGTTTTTTGCAGCTGTCCGTGTTATTCAATTGCCCCATAAAAACACTGACGTTTTTGAGCTGTAGATCGCGTCGGCGTTTGTGAGCTGAAAGCAGAACCCATGGCCAGTGCGTTCTGAAGCTGCAGTGTTAGAGCGTTTTTGACACTGAGCCGGCAAAACGCACATTAACGCCGTATCGATGTTAACCTGTGGTTTTAGCGCCAACGGTTTCAGGTTAAAAAACCAGAGGAATGTTTTTTTTTAAAAAAAATACAGTGTAGCGCTGATGCTCATTAATGTGCATTAACGTCGATGCAAAACGCCAACGAAATCGCGTTTTTGACACCGATCCTTTTTTTTTTTTTCCCCCTGACGTTGGTCCCGACGTTACAGCTTATTTTTTTAATACGCCCGTGTGTATGGGGCCTAATAGTTATTCAGGAGTCCATCAAAATATTTGTGTTCAATTAAGTGCACTGTGAAAACTTAGAAATTGATGGAAGTAATGTTTTTGTTTATCCGCAGTTCAAAGAGTTTCTTGGGACATATAATAAATTAACAGAGAACTGCTTCCTGGATTGTGTAAAGGATTTTACAACCCGAGAAGTGAAAGCTGAAGAGGTATGGGTGCATTTTGTATCCACCGTAGAGGGAGATTCATGCCACTTGAAAACCTGAATGTTTTACTGGAATTTTGTTTCAAATTACAATTTTACTTTTAGTATCTGTAGCCAGTTCTTGCTTTCTAGTTTGAGATGAAGTGGGGGAAAATGAGGTACCCTGTCATGTTTTCATGCTATCAGAAACACCATTAGAGAGATTTACCTTCACTTCCTTTCCTGGTGACACCTTTTTTTAACAGACAGAAAAGAGAGGAATAATCTGCAGCAGGAAAGCAGACAACAATAAAACGCACCATACATGTTATACTATAGGATTGTTCAGTAGGATATTACACTTCCTTTACAAGCCATGAGGGGGTGCGGTAACCTATAGCAACTATTGCATGTCACCGTTCAGCAGAGTGTGTAATAAGTTTATTGTGCAGTCAGCTAAAAGGAACCGGAAAGTCCCCTATTAAAACACTGTGAATCACAAATTTAAAAGGGCTTTAAGTACAAGTTCACCTTTTTGAGCATATTACACATCTCCCCCATATTTAGGGTGTAATGTGTAAAATGCTCCAGGTCTTTCCCCTCCATGTGACAGCGGGCGGGGGTTCCTCTCCCCACACCTGCTGTAAATTTTTCAGAAACAGTGTGGCTGTAAGGGGCTCTGCCCCCACAGCTGCATCAGTCATTCACAACGATCTGTGAATGAATGAACTACAAGTCCTGTCTGCCACTGCTGCACACGGCTTGTAGAGCTGCACAATTCATCGTAATAAAATTGCGATCTCGATTCACACCCCCGCGATCTCCGTCAGGCATTACTGCGATTTTCAGTGCAGTTAATGGAGTCCGACTTGTGGGACAACTCAGCGTGACCCAACTGTAATAAAAGTCAATGCAAGTCGCCTGAAATCTTTTCTAAGTCGGAGCAACTTGAGTCTTTGGGCAGACTGCCAAGTCTGGGCAGAGAGCCAAGTTCTGAAGTCACTGCTGATAAAAGAAGCTAGAAAAGATACAATGTATTTACTTCAAAGGAATGAACTCCCGTGTATAGAATATATTTTGTTTAACCATTTAAAGACTAAATATTTTCTCATTTGCTGCTTACAAATAAAAATCCAGTATTTTTTGCTAGAAAATGACTTGGAACTCCCAAACATTATATATATTTTTTTAGCAGAGACCTTAGAAAATAAGATGGCGGTTGTTTGCAATATTTTATGTCACATGGTTTTTGCGCAGTGGTCTTTCAAACGCAGTTGTTTTGGAAAAATTACCCTTTCTAAAAAAATAAACAGTGCTGCTAGCCCAATTTTTTTGTATATGTAAGATGTTATGCCGCAACAACCGTGAGAGAATTGTGATCTTTATTCTAAGCAAAAAAATCGTGATTCTCATTTTGGCTAGAATCGTGCAGCTCTAACGGCTTGTAATGTCAATGGACTGTGAGAGCACAGATGAATGCTCTCATAGTTTATTGATACTTCCTTCAGCTTTGTAACTATTTGCCCATATGGGGGTACAGGCAGGCAAGCTGGAGGCAGTGTCTGTGGGTGCAATGCTCTCTGCAGGCTCATCAGAACAAAAACATTTTTTTCCTGCAAAAATATGTGCATTTAGTTATTTAAAGGTGAACTTAGCCTTTAATCTTCATTTAGGGTCTATTCACACATATGCATTTTAGCATATGTCAGTCTATGTATACAAGATAGCCATTGTGTGATCTGTTGATATGAATTGTCCATTTGTTTTGATGCATCAACACTCCTTATTAATGACCATGGCAGTACATGGCCTATGTTTGTTAATAAGGTACAAATAAATGCATGAAAATGCACATCTAAAGAAGTAAATCTAGCTACAATGATAGTTGGAGGGTATCATTTTAACATTACAAGACGTTTGATGTGAAGTGACAGAAACAATTAATACTCAAAAATATTTCAGGCATCTTGTTTTACCCAAGTATCTTCCATAAGGTATTTCTAAAGCCAGGGAATGGGCATGGTTAAAACCCTTGTCTGCTTTTGTTGTGTTTATTTTTTAAAATTTATATTTTTTTCTTTTGCTGTCTGTGTCCCATTTCAATGGGGAGGATATTCCTTCACTTCCTTTCCTTTCGCTCGATTCCCCCATCAACTGTCACGATCAGGCTCGAAGACCAGTTGCTATAGCAGTTGCAGGACTACCACCGACCAGCAGGATAGGTACACAGGCAGTCACCCTGGCAGATGACGCAGGCTCACCTGAAGTGCGGAGTCTAAGTACTAAACAGTGTTCACCAGAGCTCCTGATAGTGGAGATGGATTTTGCTTCATTTTATTACCAGGTCGCAGTCCTCCGGATCGTCCCACCAGGAGGTGAGCAAGCCAGGGTCCAGTAGCGGATAAGCAGATAAGGATCAAACAGAAGCGTGGTCAGTAAACAAGCCAAAAGGTCAGTAACGAGTAGTTGCATGTTGAGATCCGGCAGAAGAGTAGCCGAGGAACAAGCCAAAGGTTGATAATGAGTGGAAGCAAAATACAGACAGCAGCAAGGACGACAAGAGCAAGACAGTGGCTGAGAAAGCACAATAACCTGGCAAAGAGGAAATGCAAAGACATGGCTTAAATCAGGAAGTTCATGCGAAGAGCAAAGAGTTCAAGGTTCAACAGAAGTCAAGGAACAAGGCAGGGTTATCCAATGGATCAGACAGGGTGCTGTACAGCATGTCAGGTAGCTCAGCCAGAAGAGTCATTGCCAGACACAGCTGAAGTCCCAGGTTCAAGCCCAGGCGCTGACATCAACACAGACAATGTTGAAAGTGGAATACCCCCACCGAGCTATTGTATATTTTTCCGGCGGTGGAAGACGTCCACGCCAGGAGAAGACCGTGATTATTGCTAGCGGATATACCAGCCGCAAGCGATTATTGCATTCAAAATCTGGCAGGCTGGTTGCACCAAAGTTGATCGATCTATCAACTTGGTACATTCAGCCTACCCATACATGGTTCAAATCTCAGCCGGCTCAGCAGGATTCAAATTGTCTATGGGCAGCCTTAGACGGTTCAACAGAAGAGAATATTTAACAAGTCTTTTTTTATGTGTGTGTCCTTTGAGGAGATTACAGTTTACTTTCTTTACCAGGGACAAAGAGATCTCAAAGATAGAGGATTTCCTGTCACTTGAACAGGTTTTGCTTTTGAAATATTTCCCCCACATTATTTCCCTCCCTTTCTGCTCATGTGATAACTCAATATTTTCAGACCTGGTGACAATTCACGAGAATAAATATAAAAGTTCAATCTTCCGGGTGAGGACACAGACATTAATAAAAACCCATCACAGAGGTTCTTAACTTTTTGCTTCTCTATCAAAAATAAAAGGCACATTTGGCTTTTGATACACATTAAATGAACCTTGCCTTTAGTTTTACTATTATATCTCTGCTCAGGTGGTTATTATAAAGATAGACTCTCCCACTTAGCATTAGGTTTGATATAAGAGCTGGTAAGCTTGCAGTATATTGCAATAAAGTTTACTAGAGTCATGTACTGTATATTGACTTGGAGGATGTTTTCTTTTTTCTCAAAAAAAACCCTCTGAAATATTCCATTCTCGCTGTATTTTCAGGTTACCTGCTCTGAGCACTGTCTTCAGAAGTATTTGAAAATGACACAGAGGATATCCATGAGATTTCAGGAGTACCATATACAACAGAATGAGGCTCTGGCAGCTAAAGCAGGACTTATGGGCCAACCTCGATAGCGGTGGAAAAAATCTGCTGATCAGAGTTCTGCCGTCCCAGCAAAGAGCGCTGTGTGGTGCTCAAAAAAGCTGCATTTGAGAGTTACGAATGCACCAGTCTTCTACCAGCCGTGCGGAAAATCGGTGAATCAAAATGCAGATAAAGATTGAAAACAGCAGAGACTTCTCTTTTCAGTAAGAGATGAGATTATGTGAACTGCAGTCACAAATATGATATTACCAGTTCTTTTCTAATAAAATATTATTTCTTGTGACAGAGATAGAAATTAATGTGTATCTATGGGCAAAATAAAAAAAAAATATTTAGTGAAGTATATCTCTCTACATGATTTGATTTGTCTCTTTAACTTCTTTAGCCCTGGAAGGATTTCCCACATTAGGACCAGAGCACTTTTTGCGATTCGGCACTGCGGCGCTTTAACTGACAAGTGCGCGGTCATGCGACGCTGCACCCAAACGAAATTGCCGTCTTTTTCTCTTACGTTCACTGACCGACGTAGCCCTTTATTGACAAGTGGGGGTTATATGCACATCCTACCAGGAGTAGACTAGGCAAATAGAAAGAAAGCAAGCTGACCCCTCCCAGGGGGCCGTCCTCACTATAACATATAACCCCCCTGCTTTGCATAGCATATCAGTTTTATTATGCCTAGTGCAAGGAGTTAGACCTGGTTCCCTTATGGGATCTGCGGTTCCCCATTTTTTTTTACTGCTTTTTTGCTTTTCTCAAGCTATCTGATGAAGACTGCTATCAAGAAGCCGGCTGGGGCATAGAGGATATCCAGAATCCTGAACTTTCCCCAGCATGGCCAACAGATGCGAGCTACCCTTAGCCTTGGCGGGGTCCGCCGCATGGTGCCCGTTCCGTGCGGGTGACCAGCGGGTGATCCCCACTTGCGCCCATTGACCGGACTCTGTTCCCGTCCAGGGGCCCTTGGCCTGCAACATCCCTCTCCGGCAGTGGGAGGAAGGTCTGCAACCGGGTGGCTACCCGCTACGCCTGTCGGACTGGTGAGTGACCTCCTCTCTCCCCCCTAGGGGCGCGGAGGGGGGGCTGGGCGAATTTTAGCGGTCTAGGCCGGCCAGTGGAGGGTTTCTTCTAGGGCTCAGGTCTCCCCTGGGTGTCCTAGCTCCCCTCCTACACCCCCCTCACTACACCCCGCGCCTTAGAGTCGCCATGCGGCGATCCGCCGCCATTTTGCCGTAGCCGCGGCCATTTTGTTGGTGATTTTGACCTCTAGTGATGAACGGTGGCCATTTTGCTGTAGTCACGGCCTGTATTACAGGCTTTTGGCCTCTTGTGACCGCTCGGCGGCCATTTTGGATGTGCCTGGGAAGAAAACAGTGCGGCTAAGCCGATGCTTCCTCTTTCACTCTGGGACAGCGTGGATGACGCAGGCTCTCTGACTGGCGGTCACTAAGCACTCCTACTGGGACGCAGCGCTTGAGAGGCAACAAGCAGCAAGTATAGCTGGGCTCTCCCTGGAGTGCTGGTAGCGGTGGGAGCTGTCCTCCTGGGTGTCCTTCCTGATTGATCTGTGGGGCTGCATTGTGGGGGTGTCAGGGCTTTTCTGCCTGTCAGTGTCCGGTGGCGCAATGGCGGCTGAACCTGCGGGTCCTTCCAAGGAGGAGCCAGTGGAAGCACAACCTGCGCAGGAGACTCTGGTGTCCCTGGACCAGTTAAGATCAGTATTTGGGGAATTTTTTCCCCGGTAGGTGCCGAGCTGTGCTAAGGGGGCCCCTAAAAAACGTTCTCCTCCACCTTCATCGGGGGAGGAGTCTGAACCGGAAGTGGTCACGGGGACCCCCGTGGAGCTCTCAGAGGGTGAGCTGGAGCTCTCGGACAGCGAGGAATACCAGGGGGCCTTGGTAGCGCGCGAGAAGGCGCTGGTGATCGCTAATATTCGTGCGTCTTTGCGGCTGGACCAAGCAGGGGAGTCACAGGAGACTGCATACGTTTGTGGGTCTGTCAGGCCACCTAGGTCCTTTAGGGCTTACCCTTATGATCAATTCTTTGACCATCTAGTCTATAAGGTATGGCAGCGTCCGCAGAATTCCTTCGCCCTGCCCAAACATTTCGCTGTACGCTACCCTCCGGTGGCTCGCCTGAATAAGGCAACGACCATCCCCTTGAAGGGGTCTCCCTCTTTTAAGGATCTGGCCAATAGGTGGACGGAAGCAGTGTCCAAAGCACTTTTCTTGTTGGCGGGGTCAGCCATGAGACGGGCTCTGGCGTCAGCTACAGCGGCGCAATCTCTTACCGAGTGTGCGACTGTGTTGCACAAAGAGTTGAGCTGCGGGAGGTCGCTTGAGGCGTCGCAGCGAACAGAGCATCTGATAGAGGGTCTTCGGTACCTGTGTGACGCAGCTTTGGACCTACTTCCCATGTTGTCTAAAATGTGTGTTTTCGCAGTCATTATCAGACGGGTGCTGTGGTTACGCGCTTGGTTGTCCCACGGATCTCCCATTTCAGGGCGGTCAACTCTTTGGGGCGCAGTTGGATGAAATCATTAAGGATTTCACTGGAGGGAAGAGTACTTTTCCCCCGGAGCCCAGGCGGCGGGAGTTCCGCTGTAAGCAGGGTCCTACTTCTTCGGGTCAGAAGAGTTTTTTTTCATGCGCCCGGTGCAACGGGCAAGGGTTCAATGCCCGGCAAGACTGCCTCGGGGTCCGGTAAATGGCCCTGGCAGCGCAAGAGCGAAAAGGCGGAGGATAAGTCCTCCACCGCATGATGGGTTGCCCCCACTCGATTCTCGGGTGGGGGAACGTCTCCTGGGGTTCGCAGACAGGTGGACTGCCCGCATTTCCGACCGGTGGGTGCAGGAAGTGGTGTCCTCTGGGTACAGGATAGAGTTCAGCACTCTACCCCCAGACAGGTTCTTCCCATCGAACTTGAGACTCCCTCAGGGGCGTCGGGAGGCTCTCCTAGAGGCGATTCAGTCGCTCTCCGAACATGGGGTAATTGTGCCGGTACCTCCGCTGGAAAGGTTCCGCGGCTTCTGTTCAGATCTTTTTGTGGTACCTAAAAAGGGTGGAGTCAGGCCAGTTTTGGACCTAAAAGCGCTAAACCACTTTGTGAAGGCACAGAAATTCAGAATGGAATCTGTCCGTTCGGTCGTGGCCGCCATGCACCAAGGGGACTTCACGGCATCTCTGGATATCAGGGACGCGTACCTCCATGTTCCCATTTGTCTCCGGCACCAGCACTTCCTGCGCTTTGCGGTGGGAGATCGACATTGCCAATTCGTGGCACTTCCCTTCGGTCTGGCCTCGGCTCCTCGGGTGTTCACCAAGCTGGCGGCCCCGGTGCTGGCGTTATTGAGGCAGAGAGGCATCGCGGTGGTATCTTACCTCGACGACTTACTCCTGAGAGCGGAGTCTGCCTCGGCTCTGGAGGAGAACATGGCTATCACCATGGCCTCGTTGAAAGACTTTGGCTGGCTGATCAACCTGCAGAAGTCGACGTTGACCCCGTCCTGTCGCCTGGAATACCTGGGTCTGATTCTGGACACTGAGCAGGCGAAGGTGTTCTTACCTCTGGCCAAGTTACTGACTTTTCAAGCACCAGTGCGAACCCTGCTGTCACGCCAGTGGTCCTCCTTATAATTCTGTATGCGGGTGTTGGGGCTCATGGTTTCAGCCTTTGAGGCAATACCTTACGCCCAGAGTCACACTTGGCTCCTACAGCGAGCGATTCTGTCATGGTGGGACAAATCTCTGCTGTCCCTGGACCAGCTGATCAGATTGGATCATCAGACAAGAAGATCGTTGGCCTGGTGGCTTCGGGCCCCGGCTCTAACATTGGGGAAGTCCTTTCTTCCCCTGAATTGGTTGATTGTCACAACGGACGCCAGCTTATCTGCTCAGGGCTGTTGGTCGGCACAGGAATCCTGCCTTCCGATCAATGTGCTGGAGTTGAGGGCGATCAGGCTCTGCCACTCTCACTGGACAATAAGGCTGCGTGGCCTCCCGGTTCGGGTGGAGTCGGACAACGCCACGGCAGTGGCGTACGTGAACCATCAGGGCGGAACGAGGAGCTCGGCTGTGGAAGTGGCTCTCATTCTGCGATGGGCAGAACTTCGCGTGGCGGCAATCTCCGCCATTTACATTCCGGGCGTAGAGAATTGGCAGGCGGACTTTCTCAGTCGCCAGACACTGGATCAGGGGGAATGGTCCCTACATCCAGAGGTGTTCCGCCACATTTGCCACAAGTGGGGCACGCCAGACGTGGACCTCATGGCGTCTAGGTTCAATCACAAGGTGCAGGACAAGAGACCCGCGGGCGGCTGCCACGGACGCGTTGGTAGCGCCTTGGGGTTGGTATCGGCTCATGTACGCCTTCCCTCCCATCAAGCTTCTACCGCGACTACTGCGCAGGGTAGAAGCGGAGGGGATTCCGACAATCCTGGTAGCTCCGGATTGGCCTCGGCGCCCTTGGTACGCCGACGTGGTGCGAATGGTGACAGATGTTCTCTGGCATCTTCCGCTGCGAGAAGATCTCCTGTCACAGGGACCCATCCTTCACCCTGCTTTACCCTCGCTGGCTTTGACGGCTTGGCTATTGAGTCCCAGGTGTTGAGGGATAGGTGTCGCTGACTCCGTGATCCCTACCATGCTTAAAGCGCGCAAATGTACTTCGCACAAGATTTATCATCGCACCTGGAAGGCCTATATTGCCTGGTGTGAGGCGGGGGGGTTGGAACCCATGCTCTTACGTTGTGTACCGGGTCCTGGCCTTTTTGCAGCGGGCCTGGATAACAAATTGGCCTTGAGTATTCTCAAGGGTCAGATTTCGGCTCTGGTGATTTCTTTTTCAGCGGCCTTTGGCGTCGCATTCCTTGATTCGTACATTTGTGTGTACGCCATGTGGCTCCTCAGATACGGTCGCCTTTGCCGCCATTGGATTTGAATTTGGTGCTTTCTGTTCTGCAGAAACCGCCATATGAGAAGATCAGGGATATTCCCTTACAATTGCTGTCACAGAAAGTGGCATTCTTGGTGGCCATTACATCCGCTAGGCGGGTGTCTGAGTTGGCAGCGTTGTCCTGCAAGTCTCCTTACCTAGACCTTCATAAGGACAAGGCAGTCTTGCGCCCTTCTCCTTCGTTTCTTCCGAAGGTGGTCTCTTCTTTTCACATTAATGAAGATCTTGTTCTTCCTTCATTATGTCCGTACCCGTCGCATCCCAAGGAATTTGAGTTACATTCTGTGGATGTCGTGAGGGCTTTGCAGGTGTACTTGGCGGTTACAGCTTCCTTTCGGAAGTCTGATGCGTTGTTTGTTTGTTTGTGCTGACGGATGGTCCGCGCAAAGGATTGGCAGCCTCGTCGGCTACTGTTTCCCGTTGGATCAGGCAGACCGTGACCCATGCGTATACTGTTCGGGGCAAGGTGCCCCCTTTTCCAGTCGCGGCTCATTCCACCAGGGCAGTTAGCACTTCCTGGGCTTTCAGACACCAGGCTTCGGTGTCACAGGTGTGCAAGGCGGCTACTTGGGCCTCGGTGCACACGTTTACTAAGTTAGAGAATGCAAGTGACTGTTCAGGGAAGTAACTGTTCACCCATACAGGGTCGGGAAGTAACTGTTCACCCATACAGGGTTTCGACACAGTCAGTTCTCCCCACCCATTTGTTGTTGTTGACATGGGTTGTCTCAGGTGAGTCCTCCGCGGTCGTCGCGGATGTGGCGGCGGACGTTTTGAAACGCCGGTTTCCGTCGTAGGCGCCTACGACTTTATAAATGAAACATTGAATCATTTGCACACGTGGCTCCGGGTTCATCGGCGGAACGTGTGGACACTGTGGCTTCGGA
>BLSH010162242.1:1786764-1802346 GCA_018402905.1 Glandirana rugosa | reverse complement strand
CGCAAATGTACTTCGCACAAGATTTATCATCGCACCTGGAAGGCCTATATTGCCTGGTGTGAGGCGGGGGGGTTGGAACCCATGCTCTTACGTTGTGTACCGGGTCCTGGCCTTTTTGCAGCGGGCCTGGATAACAAATTGGCCTTGAGTATTCTCAAGGGTCAGATTTCGGCTCTGGTGATTTCTTTTTCAGCGGCCTTTGGCGTCGCATTCCTTGATTCGTACATTTGTGTGTACGCCATGTGGCTCCTCAGATACGGTCGCCTTTGCCGCCATTGGATTTGAATTTGGTGCTTTCTGTTCTGCAGAAACCGCCATATGAGAAGATCAGGGATATTCCCTTACAATTGCTGTCACAGAAAGTGGCATTCTTGGTGGCCATTACATCCGCTAGGCGGGTGTCTGAGTTGGCAGCGTTGTCCTGCAAGTCTCCTTACCTAGACCTTCATAAGGACAAGGCAGTCTTGCGCCCTTCTCCTTCGTTTCTTCCGAAGGTGGTCTCTTCTTTTCACATTAATGAAGATCTTGTTCTTCCTTCATTATGTCCGTACCCGTCGCATCCCAAGGAATTTGAGTTACATTCTGTGGATGTCGTGAGGGCTTTGCAGGTGTACTTGGCGGTTACAGCTTCCTTTCGGAAGTCTGATGCGTTGTTTGTTTGTTTGTGCTGACGGATGGTCCGCGCAAAGGATTGGCAGCCTCGTCGGCTACTGTTTCCCGTTGGATCAGGCAGACCGTGACCCATGCGTATACTGTTCGGGGCAAGGTGCCCCCTTTTCCAGTCGCGGCTCATTCCACCAGGGCAGTTAGCACTTCCTGGGCTTTCAGACACCAGGCTTCGGTGTCACAGGTGTGCAAGGCGGCTACTTGGGCCTCGGTGCACACGTTTACTAAGTTACAAAGTAAATATTTCAGCATCCGCGGATGCTGCCTTTGGCCGCAAAGTTTTGCAGGCGGCGGTGTAGGCGCTGCTGGCGCCTCCTGAGTGGACTCTGTTGGGTACAGTTGTTGTTGTTTACCCACCCCTCTTGACTGACACAGCTTTGGGACATACCCACTTGTCAATGAAGGGCTGGGACATACCCACTTGTCAATGAAGGGACTTGTCAGTGAACGTAAGAGAAAAAGGGATTTTATTAAAACTTACCGTAAAATCCTTGTCTCTGAGTTCACTGACAGACGCAGCATCCACCCCTCTGTGTTGCGTTTGTACGGCTTGTTATGAACTGATATGCTATGCAGAGCGGGAGGGTTATATGTTAGAGTGAGGACGGCCCCCTGGGAGGGGTCAGCTTGCTTTCTTTCTATTTGCCTAGTCTACTCCTGGTAGGATGTGCATATAACCCCCACTTGTCAATGAAGGGCTGCGTGTGTCAGTGAACTCAGAGAAAAGGATTTTACGGTAAGTTTTAATAAAATCCCTTTTTTTCCCCCACAAATAGAGCCTTCTTTTGGTGGTATTTGATCACAACTGCGTCACTACTGATCACCGCTATAAACAAAAAAAGAGCGACAATTTTGAAAAAAAAAATTGTTTACTTTTTACTATAATAAATGTCCAAAAAAAATATATAAAAAAACAAATTTATTCATAAGTTTTGGCCGATATATATTCTTCTACATATTTGTGGTAAAAAAAATCGCAATCGGCGTATATTGATTGGTTTGAGCAAAAGTTGCCACGTTTACAAACCATGAGAATTAATTTATGCCGTTTTTCACTATTTTTTTTTTTTATTTAATTTTTTTTTAACTACTAATGGCGGTGATCTGTGCTTTTTATCGGGACTGCGATATGGACATGTCGGACATTTTTTTTTTTTTTTTTTTAAACTCTCTTTTTTTTTATTGAAAAGGAATAGACCGAACAGTTACAGTGGTCCTAAGACCAGCATATGTAATACAGAGCAAATACGGTACAGTTTAGCACATCGGTATTGGTTGTACATATAAAGAGGCCAGTGGTTCATTTGATGAAACAACAAAAAAGCGGTTAGTTGGACATTGAGTTGTCCAACTAACTGCTTTTTTGAGTCAGGTATACTATAATAATCAGTCTAGCACACCAATAAAGATCTTTCCAGTACCAATCCTTCCATACACTCTATAAATCATCAAGTAGATGTGTTAGTAAGAGGGGATGAACACCAGGGATCCCACTCCCTGTTGTACTTGGCAGGGCAACCCCTATGCTCAAGAATGACCTTCTCAAATGGCAGAACCTGATTTACCATTTGGAGCCACTGCCGGGTAGATGGGGGTGCAGGCTGGTTCCACCTGAGATCAATGGCCTTACATGCCAAAAAAAGGGTTTCTCTTAATAGAATTCTGGTGAACCTAGGCCAATGTTCCTCATCCAAAATATCCAGTAGGCATATTTGCGGTACAAGGCACCGGAATCGAGAGGACCTGAGATAGCACCTCGATCACCCTTCTCCAGTGGAGGGCAATTACCGGATACAACCACATTATGTGGTTAAAGTCAGCCCTTTGGTGGGTACATCTGGCACACTCAGGTGTTGGAATGTGGTGCTTTGCATGCAGTTTCACCTGTGACAAATAGGACTGATGTATCATATACAGCTGGACCATCTTGTTATTTACCATCGGTGAGAGAGATAGATGTGAGGAACAGGCTTCCTCCCAGTCCTCCTCTGTGAGATCTATAATCCGTGCCTGCCACCTATACCACGCTGCCAGGGGCTGGCTGACAACTGATTTATGTAGTAGATGTGAATAGACATCTGATATCAATCCCTTTGGGCCCTGAGACCTCAATATGCCTATCAAAGGATATTCCGAAAACTGGTACGCATCAGCTCCAAATTGGGCCTAAAGTGTGTGGTGGAGCTGTAGGTACCTATAAAATACTGTCCGAGGAAGGTCATATTTACCCTGCAAGTCTGCAAAAGAGGCCAGCATTCCATCACTATAGATATCTTTTAAGCGTGTCAGGCCCCGATTTTCCCAAAATTTGCTGTCTGCCAAATCCAGCAGGTGGGGAAACATAGGGTTACTCCACAGTGGTAAGGCTATATTCACCCGATATGTCGGACATTTTTGACACTTTTTTTGGGAACATTGACATTTATACAGCGATCAGAAGTTTAAATAACCACTGATTACTGTATAAATGTCATTGGCAGTGAAGGGGTTAACCTGCAGGGGGCAATGAAGGGGTTAACTGTGTTCCCTAGGCGTGTTCTAACTGTGAGGGGGCTGGGCTGCCAGGGGCATAAGAGATCTAACTGATCCTGAGTACAGAGATCAGTAAATCTCTGTCATGCCACCTGACACAGCGGGGGACCGCCGTGTTTACATCGGAGGTTCTGTGCTTTTCTGCTCTAACAGATGATCGTGGGTCGTCGGCGGACATTGAGACCGTCCGACCCACGGCCCCGCTCAAGGGGCGTGCGGCAGGCACAAGAGCGCATCGGCACACACTCGCCCCCTACCTGCGCGTGCGTGAATTGCCATTTATAGACGGCGATTCGCGCTACGCTGCCAATTTGCAGCAGTAAATCTACGCGACACGGTCTTTAAGGACACCGCAAGTACAGAAAGGTAAAGTTTGTGGCTTGTTCATCCCAGACGAACTAAATAATAATGGCAATTGTGGCTTGTTCATCCCAGACGAACTAAATAATAATGGCATACATTATAGGAGATGATTTAGAAGAGGAGATTCGGCAGGCCTTCTCCTTGGACCCAGGAGTAATAGTAAAAGATGATCAAGTGACAATTAGAGATTTGTTTAAAGAACACAAAAGATTAACTATTAAACAGCTAAATCGCAAATGGGATGTCCTGTCACTGGACACTTATATCTCTAAGGGCATTATCCCTAGGGGTCTACGGGAGAGAGTCGTGCCCGCAGAACATTTACATAATGAAAGATTCCTGACTAAATGGAAACAAGAGTGTATTGATCACGGAATCAATATCATGAAACTTATAGTCGAAGAAGAGAGACTACAAGAACAGGAGCTTCAAAAATTAATTGATGAAAGTTTGGAACGCCTCGAACCTTATAAAGATCAACAGGAATTTGAGAAACAAAATGAAATGCTAAAGAAGGAAGTGATTAAAAGCCAAAAAAATCTAAGATATACAAAACAGACAAAATATCAAAGAGATCTGGATGACTGGGCGCGAGGAGAGATATTTGATCTAACTCGGAACAGGGGAAGAAGTGGATCCAGAAAAAGACGGATGAGATCTAGATCAGACTCCCAAAGGACCCAGAACACGTCCGATAGTGATGATTATACTGAGAGATCAGTTGGTTTTTTAGATGTGGAGACCGACGATACACCCCGGACATCGGTCAAGAGCATTCTAAAAGGGGTTAGAGAAGAAGAAAGAGGAAAAGGAGGCGGAGGAGAGATCCCATCCCAAAAAGTGAAGAGTCAAGGGAACCAAAGAATAAATACCAGGAACCGGAACAAAAAACTGGATCAAGTATAAATTTGGATACTTCCACTACTTACAAAGGAAGAACGGTGGTGGACTCTACTAATACAATTATTAATTTAACTGACTTCAAATTGAAAGAGAGACATCACAGTATCCTTCTAAAAGGCCTTACATTTTCCCCAACTCGTTCAATGGATGAATTTGAGGTGTACAAGGATATCTCTCTCTTTCTAAGAAAGGTTTACCTGAGATTGGTGCATCTGAACCCAGATGAAGAAAAACATAATGACATGATACTCACTGAGCAAGAAAGGGAGGCCAGGGACGCATTGGTCTCCCTTCTAGGCTCTAGTAGTGATGAGGGGATGTCAGAGGAAGATATAGAAACTACCCCCCTAAAAAGACGGGCTAATTTACCAATTCGTTCCATCAAAATGCCAGCCTTCAGGAAAAACAGATGGCTGGGGGTGTTCCTTGATCTAATACGAGAGGACCTTGGTACAATCAACTGGGACGAATATGGGATACCCGACAATTTAAACAAAGATGAAAGAATTGCTCTAAAAGAACTCAAAGAGGCAAAAGATAAAATCGTCATTAAGAAAAGTGACAAGGGTGGAAATGTGGTACTTCTTTCACCTGACAGCTATGAGAAGGAGATTCTACGCCAATTGAAGGATAAAACCACGTATGAAAGATTGGACATCAATCCTTTTGGAAAAATTGTGAAGGAACTTAATTCTAAACTACATCTAGCAAAGGAGGTTGAACTATTGGATAAAAAAGAATTTGATTATCTTACAGTTAAAAACTTCAACATACCCACAATATACGTGTTACCCAAGATACACAAGTCACTCGTTGATCCACCCGGCAGACCCATAATCTCTGCAATCAAAGGACCCCTTGAAAGAATTGGAAAGTATCTAGACTCCTTGCTGAAGGACATGGTCCAATCACTCACCTCTTTTGTTAAAGATACTGGTGACGTATTGAGTAAAATTAACAACATTGATATACCGGAAGGGGCCCTACTCGTGGGGATAGATGTTGAGTCATTATATACCTCAATACCCCACGAGTGGGGTCTCGCGGCGGTTACGTTCTTTCTGGAGACACACTACCCTGGACTGGGTGCCCAAAATGAATTCTTAGTCGAACTACTGGAATTTGCCTTGACTAACAATTGCTTTGGGTTTCTAGGCGTATACTATAGGCAAATTCGAGGCACATCTATGGGTGCCCCGTGGGCCCCTGCCTATGCATGCCTGCATCTAGGCATGTGGGAGGAGGACACCGTCTTCCGGTCACAGATGTACCTGGGCCAGGTGCTACTCTGGCTCAGGTACATTGATGATGTACTGGTTGTATGGAAGGGCTCGGAGGAATCGTTGCATCAATTTATGGTTGAACTAAACAACAATATGAGAAATATTAAACTAACTTACAATATGCATACTCATCAAATACCATTCTTGGATCTACAGATCAGAATCGAGGGTGGTAAATTGATGACCAATACATTCCGAAAACCTACTGCTGCCAATACTCTACTTGAAGCCACTAGTCACTACCCTAAAACCTTAATTCGAGCCATTCCGACGGGACAGTTCTTAAGAATCAAACGGAACTGCTCCTCGGATGAGGACTATAAAAATGAAGCTTCTGACCTCTACCTTAGATTCAGAAATCGAAAGTATCCCCATTCTTTTCTGAAGAAATCCAAGAAAAATGCGTCACAAACGAATAGAACGGAATTACTGAATTCGAACGGCCCCCAAAAAACAAACCAGAAAATGAAGAAAAATTTGGGGTATACAAGGATCATAACTCCATTTGGAAGCCAGTGGGAAAAGGTGAGGGCTGCTTTAACAAAACACTGGCATATCCTTACAAGATGCCCTTTAACGAAAGATATAGTGGGCCCGAGACCCCTTTTGACCGCCAAACGAGCGAGAAATTTAAGTGACGAACTTGTAAAAACCGAATTTGTCCGACCACTTAAGAAAAACTGGCTGACTGGTCTACCCCCACTAAAAGGTATGTTTCCCTGCGGCAAGTGCCATATATGTCGCTATGTTGAGAAAACCAGTACCTTTAAGGACAGCGGTGGAGTGGAAACCTATAGAATCAACCAATTCATTAATTGCTCGACTGAAAGAGTTTAATATATCATCACTTGCCCATGTAGAAAAATCTACGTGGGAAAAACCAAACGAGCACTAAAAACTAGAATTGGTGAACATCTGTCAGCAATAAGGGACCCTATGGATGAATCCCCCTTAGCATCACACTTCAGGGACCATCATTCGGGAAACCCCTCTGGACTTAAAGTCAAAGGGTTTTTCGCCCTACAATTATCCAACCGTCGGGGTGATTTCGATCAGATTCTACTACAGCATGAAAAACGTTGGATTTTAAAATTAAAAAGCCTGACCCCTAGAGGCCTCAACACCGAACTTAACCTACAAGTGTTTTTGGAAACATAATATATATATATATATATATATAAAAAATAAATAATAAAAAGTAAATTAGTATGTGGGATTAATATCATCTCCTCACTAGTTGACATTTAGGCTTAAAGGACCGTTAAAATTATATATCAGGATATGCTATGAGGAAAACATACTTGAACGAACCAGAAATAGAAATATCAAGGTTTGTGACTATATACCTCATTGTGAGTTTCCCATTGTTTAAATACAACCAATTTGTACCCTGATATGCTTCCCTATGTCTATAGCCATTGTGTCTCCTATGATTTTGTTTTGTTTTGCTCACTCTGGGATGAGCAAGCACCACTTATGTTGTTTTTAATTTTAATCTTTAATTCAATATAGGATCCTGACGTCACCCCCAAGATATAGGGGCTATACAGCCCCAAGTCAATGATACATGTATGTAATATGATTTATATGTGAGCTGATGCGGTGATTCTTAACCAATTTTTCACCACATAGGGTTAAATTGACAACGTCAGGTGACGGAATTTGGCCAGCAGCATTGATTCGATCTGACTGGCTGTATAGCCTATAAAAAAGATGCTTATTGCTGGGACCTATTACCCTGATGAAATCCGCGGTGTAGCGGATGAAACGCGTCGGTTTCTGCCCCCCCTGTCCTCCCCCGATGCACCCTCGGAGACCCCCCCGTATCTAGGGGGAATACCGCCTTGATCCGCTTTGATGCATTATCTATGATGCCTTGAGTGATGTTCGTCTTGACCACTCCAGTTCAGGATTTCCAGCTTGCCCAGACCCCTAAGAGCCAACGATCAGCTGTTGCCTCACTGAGAGACGCGGATTACTGACTCTGTATACGCCGCCCAAACAGCCTATTGAGGTGTTGGTCGTCACGTCTGTGTATGAGCGTTCCACGCTGGTGAGGGAGTCCCAGCTTTACTGTTATGTCAGCAGCGGACTGTCCCACCTTCTATTAGACTGAACCTTATTCATATCAACGCGGAGGTGCTCAGCCGCAGCCAGCTCTCCAAACAGTAAGTGGATGCCTTTCCCAGCCAGTCGGCGCTTTATGTATATGAGCATTGCACTCTGGAGGACCCACTATCTGTGTATACAGATGTGCATGGAGATCTGAGCCTGTTACTCATTTGACACCGATATCTTGATCTGACTGCCAATGAATGTTCATGAGCTTTGAGGCGGCTACAGCTGTGTCACTGTCATACTTGACTATTGCTTATGGATTCACCTGTGACTACCCGGCATTAATGTACCCAGATGGTATACATCAGAGACTGATCTATCCTTCCATCCCCTTACATCAGGGGCTATTCCGGGTGTTCATAAGCTATTGTCATCATTTTTCACCATGCAGTTGGTGACAGCCCTTTGTCATTATCGGGCGTAATTGTGTTTCACGCTGTATACATGCTATGTTCATTTGTCTGGTGCTGGTCATTATGTTCATCGCCAATTTATATAGCCATTGATCCCCAGACGTTCCTTATCATATCGTCCACACTTCATTGAGTGGATGATTGTTCAAAAGGATTTCCTGGGATATGTGCTATTTGATGGTTATGTGTTATACATATTATGGGTCTAGAATGGTTGCAACCTCCGGGGATGTTATTTTAGACAACGTTGTCGGTTATGTGTCACCCTTCTGTCATTTTGTTTATGTCCCTTTTTCCTCAATAAATTTGTTTCTGCATTTTTCCTACATGCTGCTGGGTTATCCCTTCTCGGTTTAACTGGGAACACGGACTGTCTTTAGGGGTTGGGGGCTATCCCAACCAGGTTTGGTTACTAAACAAAGGAGCCTGCATTCACTGGTCTCTCACGGTACACAGAACATGGGAGTGCAATTATTTTAGTAAATATAAACTGCTAAATATTTTCTCATCAGCAATATATAACAGTCTTGTGACTTCTAACAGTGTGTGGTTAAAGCTTGTAGAAGATTTCATTCTCCTCTGACTGCCCTATGAGGCTGCAGGACCCCTAACCCTCTTGTCTGGACAGTGCTGATTGGCCCTATGCTGATCACATGCACTCTCCCAAGAAAGTGCTGTTGTGGTTTTAGTAATACTTTAAAGGCATAGTCCACCTTTTGCACCATGGTTTATGCTACAACCACTTTGTTCCTCTGCTATCAGCATGAATCACTTCTGACAAACTTTCCTGACACGAAGAGAAAAATGGTGACAGGGGAGTGACTTCCAGCAGATTGACAGCCTCAGCTCTGTTCCCGTGAGCTGTGTGAAGGTCAATGTGTCCCTTCCCTCCAATCAGCTCACTGAGCTCTGCAGAGTGCAACTTCAGCTATCTGCCCCCTTTTTCAGAACTCTAACAAGCTTATCAATTCTGGACTTTGAACAGATGTAGAAGAGAGGACTGCAGATAAACAGGTACAACGTATGTGGGAGGATTTGTTTAATCTTAGTGTAGCACCCGAGGATAGACCTTTCACTTAGTATATGTAAGGCTTTACAACCACTTTAAGGGCATAACACTGTCGCATTACCCAACCCCCGGTCCTCATAAAAATCCCATATTTGCCTGAATCATGGGGTGTTTCTCCCCCAGCAGCATCCTGTAATCTTTTTAAAGTAGAGCTATACTTACCTTCTCTCCAGAGCTGCGATGTCCCCTCTAGCCGCTGACATCTTCAGGCCCCCGGGTTCCAGGTATTGATCCCTGTCAGTTTTCATTGGCCAGGCCAAGATGATGTCACTCCCATGCATGGGTGAGAGTTCAATCATCTCAGCGCTGCCAAAATTCTACACCGAGCTGCACGTGTAGTGTGGTCACATTACTGCACTTGCAGTCTAGTTTTTACTTCCTTCAACCCATAACAGAAGGCCTAAATCTCTGTATGGACCTGGGGAGAAACAATGCAGGAGCAGGTGATGCACTAAACGCAGCTTCATTGCAAAAATGTATAGAATTATTATCAGCCCTGGCCAGTTCACTACAGAGCACTTTTTCCTATGTTATGAAGATGAGAAGAGGGGGAGGTGTTCTGTGGTCCTGACATACTTTCTCTCCTATTGTAACTATGTTTCTCCTTTATAGGTAGAGTACAGTGCGTGAGAGTTGGCACCCTAGGGCACGAATCATGATCAGCAGTTGAAAATAAAGGGAGAAAAAAATGCAGCTATCTCATTTTAAAGGAATTGTAAGGTTTTTTTTTATTATTATTAAAATAACAAACATGTTATACTTACCTGCTATGTGCAAGGGTTTTGCACAGAGCAGCCCATTCCTACTCTTCTGGGATGCCCGGCTGGTGCTCCTGGCTCCTCCTCTTCATTGGGTGCCCGCGTGGGCACGCTCCCGAGTCCCGCTGCTGTGTCCATTGACATAGACAGCGGGACTCTGCCCGGCCCCCTGCGTCACTGGATTTGACAACAGCGGGAGCCAATGGCTCCTACTGCTATCAATCTGTCCAATGAGGAGATAGACAGTGGTTGGAACTTCTGGCTCATGCTCATCGCTGGATCAGATCGGGCTCAGGTAAGTAAAAGGGGGGGGGGGTCTGGGGGGAGCTACAGCAAAGAAGGTTTTTCACCTGAATGCATAGAATGCCATTTATACAGTAGTCCGTGCATTTTCATAGCACTGATCGCTGTATAAATGCCAATGGTCTCAAAAAAGTGTCAAAATGGCCCCACATGTCCGCCGCAATATCGCAGTACCACTAAAAATCGCAGATTACCGCAATTACTAGTAAAAAATAAAAAAAACATAAATTAATTCTCATCATTCGTAAACGCAGAAACTTTTGTGCAAATCAGTCAATATACGTCAATTGCGATTTTTTTTCTTTTTACCAAAAATATGAGGAAGAATATAAATCGGCCAAAACTGATGAAAAAAAAAATTTATATTTTTCTTTTTTGGATATGTATTTTAGCAAAAAGTAAGAAATATTTTTATTTTTGCAAAATTGTCACTTTTTTTGTTTATAGCAGTGATCAGAAATGATGCAGAGGTGATCAAATACCACCAAAAGAAAGCTCTATTTGTGGAAAGAAAAGGACACAAATTTCATTTGGGTACAACGTCGCACGACCGCACAATTGTCAGTTGAAGCGACGCAGTGCCGAATTGCAAAAAGTGCTCTGGTCCTAAAGGGGGAAATCCTTCTGGGGCTGAAGTGGTTAAGGACTGGCAAGCTGCAATATGCTACATTTTCATTCTTCGATTTAGAAAAAGGCAGGGCAGCTGGCTGCCTCTTCCAGGTTGTGCAGCAGCTCTGTAATGATCAGCATGTGTGGTTGGTGTGTGGCGTCATCAGGGGTGTGGATGCAAAAAACATGAATAGATAGCCTATCCCCCCATGATGCAGGCACAGTAGATGGCCAGCTTCACCCCAGGGGGTTGATCAAGTGTGTAACGTTCCACTTTAAACATCTTTGTCGAAGCCTGTAGTGCAGGGATATGCAATTAGCGGCCCTCCAGCTGTTGCAAAACTACGAGTCCCATCATGCCTCTGCCTCTGGGTGTCATGCTTGTGACTGTCAGAGTCTTGCTATGCCTCATGGGACTTGTAGTTCTGCAACATCTGGAGTTCCGCTAATTGCATATCCCTGCTGTAGTGTGTCCTGCCCTGATCACTGGATATGTAAACAGTTATGAATAGCTACGGTTGCCGACAGCCTGTCATTGCACTGTGCAGGCTTGTCAGCTGCAGCTACCTGCACACAACTATCAATCCCCGCTGCAGGAATCAGTGGATTCTTGCCCCTGGGATTTGCAACATGGCTAAACGCCCATTTGAATTTAGCCTTAAAGACAACATTTGCATCTGAAAAACTACTACCCAGGGCAGTTTAATAACTGGTGCCGCTGCTGTTTGTATGTGTCAGCACATCTGAGCAGTTTCATGTGTTTAGGGGCCTTGGCAAGCTCTGGATGCAGACAGTTAGCACCAGGGCCAGCGGTTCTGGCCATATACAAACCCAGAGAAGTGAACAGAGATGAAAAAAATCTCCCTACATAAGTTTTACATGTATATCTACTGCCTTCATCTGTAAACATCCTTTAGAAAATGCAGATCATGTTAACATTTTTCTCTTCCTTGTTACCACTGAGAAAGGATCATTGGCACACAGCCACGACAGGTGATTGGAGGAAAGGCACACACCCCTTCTCCTCACAGGCAAAGGAAGAAAGCTCCTCCTGCCTCTCCCATAGCCCCCCGCATTTCCAGTGGCTCTCTCTCCCCAGCCTCCAACGGTTTGAGCCAAGCACTGGACCCCTACAGAGCTGCCTGTGTGTGGCTCAGAACTGCCTCCTCACCAATGGCTCCCGCTGCTGTGTCTCAGCCAATGAACAGAGCGAGATTGGGTTCAGGTAAGTATTGGGTGGCTGCACTCTGCAGGGGTTGTTTTTTTATCTTCAGCCTTTGCAGCCACTTGAAGGCTGATAACAGATCACATATCTAAGCGCTTATAGACCTGTTTCTAATCAAAAGGTCATTCATTTTTGGTAAGTCTTTCTCGCCTATGGAAGAAGGAGCATGTAAATATTGGTGAAGAGGAGTGCAATTTGTTAATTGCCTGAAGAACTTTCTTTTGAAGATATTCAGTTTGCACTAAATCTTTGGTGGTACATTTGCACGATAATTATCATCTAATTTCTAGAGGATATTAAAGAACAAAAGACACAGAGAGTGTTAATTTTTTTGCATGATTGCACTTTATTTATACAACATCAAGCACATGTTTTTTGCATTTTGTATTTTATTAGAAAGGAAATTGTTCAGTTTTATTGACAATTTGCACACATTGATTGACAATGCATTTTTGAGTACAGTATTAATAATAGATGATAAATGAACAGGACTGAGGGGGCGGGGATGGCTTTGGTGAGAGGCAGGGTCATGTGCTAGCAGCTACTAAGCCTAAACCTGCTCCCTTCTCACACCTATACTAAACCACCCTGTAAAAGGAAGATGCATATACTTACATATTCTCAAGCTGCTTTGGCCCGGTCATATCATGTCCTCAGCGCTGGCTACAGGAGAGAGCGATGCTACAATGGCCGAAATGCCTGTGCGATGACGTCATCCATAGACATACTATGGGCCATCTTTTGTTTGTGCAACCTCCTCTCCCCTGAAGCCGCTGCTAACTGAGAGAGAAGAGCCGATCATGTGACTAAACCGGAGCACCCCGAGAATAGGTAAGTGTATGCATCTTTTACAGCAGTGGTCCCCAATCTTTTTGGTACCAGGGACCAGTTACATGGAAGACAAGTTTTCCAAGGATCGGAGTGATATGCTGTCATATTACATTGTAATATACAGTGAAATAATTCTCACCATAATGCAGAATCAGTGGGAGCCCTGAGCTTGTTTTCCTGCAACTAGACTTGCCACTATAGAGCCTGCCACCAGATGCAGCTTTTGTCAGGATTTTCTCTGTGCTGTCAAACCTATCTGTATTTGTAGTTGCAGCCCTTTCCCAGTGCTACCACCTCAGATCAGCAGGCAGCCGGACTTAAATGCACAAGACCGGTAAGCCTAGATCCTATGAATTATTATAATGCCACTGCTGACCTCACAGGAGGTGGAGCGAGAGGCTGCAAATAAATATCAAGCTTCTCTGCTTGCCCGCCACTCACACCCTGCAGTGCGGTGCTGCGGCCTGGTTTCTTTCAGCCATGCCATTTCTTGTTAGTTCTATTAGGTTTGATTGTTTATTATGTGAGTAAAGCAGGGCATTACATGAAGATGCAAATTCCCCAATACTCTTTCTCCCAGCTCTTGGACTTCTAATTTAAAAGAGAAGTATGGCTTTATGAAAAAAAAAAAACACTATACTCACCTAGGTGGAGGCAGCATCAATCCGATGCTGCATCTGTCCCCTGCTGGCTCTGCAGTGAGAACTGAGCAATCAAACACTTTGGCCATACTTCTCCTTTAAATTGGATAATGCAAAACATGTCAGATTGTAGGGATGTTCTAAATGACAATAACACATAGCTCCCAACTAGGGTTGCCACCTCATCCCTTTAAACCTGAACACATATGAATTACACAGGTTCTGATGCTCATTTAATTCAGATAAGACAAAAGTTAGTTTAATTACCACCTTAATCAGCCACAGATCATGTGTAATTCAAATGTGTTCGGGTTTAAAAGGGATGAGGTGGCAACCCTACTCCTAACTGTCCCTGATTTCGAGGGACTGTCCCTGATTTGAAGCAATGTCCCTCTGTCCTCCTTATTTGTCCCTCATTTTGGTCTGATCTACATAGCTGTATATAAAATGTACTATTTATCTTTATAAAAGTGTTTCCAGTGCTAAACCTTTCATCTAATTTCTAAATTGCTGCATTTGTAAATTTCAAAAGCGGATAAAAGGAATAGTAGTGGTAAAAAAAGCACTTGTGGATTTAACAAATCTTTTATTTTTGTATAATTCTCCTTTTAAGGGGGTGTGTCCTATGCCTACGTACTTTTGCTAGTAGGTGTCCCTCATTCCCATCTCAGAAAGTTGGGAGGTATGATAACATGTCTTATATAGTGGTCCATGGGCTGGTTTGTGGTTGGGAAAGAAGAGATGGGATCAGCGCGGATGCTGTTGTTAGTGAAAGCACAGGCATCATTCACCTCTGGTGATAGAGGGGTAGAGGCAGATCCACCGGGTTGTAACAGCCGTGCCCTGGATTTTTTAGGATTTTTCTGGAGGGGATGGTGGATGAGCCCAAGGAGATGGTGTGACCTGCTGACCTGCAGAACCCTGTGGGATGCCCATATTACAGCTGCCAGTCTGATTAGTTTGTTTGGCACTGGCTGCATTGAGAGAGCAGCTGCCGGTGCCATTTTGTTGTAGCCCACACCCAGCAGAAGGAAAGGAAGTAGAGAGCTCTTGCTGTGGAGGCCGTTCTTTACTTTTGCGGGTTATTCTGTGACAGGGTCGGGGTCAAGGGATGAGAAGTACAGCCAAGGCAGGAGGGAGCCGTGGGAAGCCCTTTTAATACCTGTGGTTTCAGGTTCCTGTAGAGAGCCTTTGGGAGTGTCTAATTACTGCCTGTGCTGGCCCAGCTTCTCCACCCCTCCCCTCACATCCCCACATTATGTAGCAGCCCAGAGATGAGTGAAGGGGAATACCATAGATCCCTGGTAGCTAACCTGCGCCATTTGTCATTTTTTTGTGCAGCCCTCAGGACCCCTGCAAACACTGATTTGTGTTTTACTGTTGCCCTGAATAAAGAAAAGAAAAAAGCTGGACATACAGATTAAACAGAATAGGGAGCTCTGAGCTCACTGCTTCCTCCTTGAACATTGTTCGGTAAAAGCTACAGGCCAGGAGACCCATCTATAACACCAGAGACAGAGTTTCTTCCGTTATAAAAAATGCTGCCTCTCCACACTTATAAAAAGACTTCACTCCCACGTTAAAATTTTTCGGAAGCAGTAAATGTCCAGCAAAAATATTTTTTCCTTTTTTCGTTGGATGAAGTAGGGAAGGATAAGAATCTCTGCTGGGTTTCTACTGCTATCCAGTGTGCTCTTAGAGGGCTTTCTCCCTTATTTCCTGTTCTAGTGACAACAGATTTATCAGACAGGAAGTACAGGGAAGGCTGCATGGTAGATAGTGAGGGGGTAATCCAAAATGTTAGAGTGAGGTGAAGGTAAATCTTTCCATGGGGACACCTGTTGTGTGTGTGTGGGGGGGGGGGGGGT
>BLSH010162242.1:1763539-1773936 GCA_018402905.1 Glandirana rugosa | reverse complement strand
TCCTAATCACCTGAAAGAATGTCTGCGGAATTTCTTTTGGTAACATTTGAAATTTCTATAAGATTTTTGGTTGTATTACCATTTTTATTGTATTAATCCGCCCAAACCAGGACAGTGGTCTGTGGGATAGTTTACCGTATTTAGTTCTTCTTTGATTTCATTGATTAATGGAATAAAATTCCATTGATATATTCTCTCCCTATCCGTTGCTAAAGTGATCCCCAGATATTTTAGTCCCTTTTCCACCCATTTAAATGGGAATCTCTTCTGGAGTTCTGCTCTTTCTTGTCTTCCTATGTTGATACCCAAGATCTCAGATTTGTCTTTATGTATTTTAAAATTTGATATCTCTCCATATCTTTTTATAACCTCCATTACTTTTGTTAACGTTGTCTTGGGGGAATCTATATATAGGAGTATATCGTCGGCATATGCCGCTACCTTATGTTCCTCTTCTGCCGATCGAAACCCTTTTATCTCTTGGTTGTTCCTTATTACCGCCAATAGTGGCTCTAAATAGAGGATAAACAACAGCGGGGACAGTGGGCACCCCTGGCGAGTCCCGTTCTCCAGGACAAATGTTGAGGATAGTTCCCCATTCACCCTTTTCCTGGCCTTCGGTTTCTTATATAGTGCTTTAATCCATTGGATCATTCTCTTCCCTACACCTACGTTTTCTAGAGTCTTAAACAGGAACTCCCAGTCTACCCTGTCAAAGGCCTTTTCGGCGTCTATTGACAGGAGTAGACCGGGAGTCCCTTCCTTCTTTCTTTTTTGTATCAGTAGGAGGGTCCTGATCCCATTGTCCTTTCCTTCCCTCCCTGGGACAAACCCGACCTGATCCCCGTTGATTATTCTATTTGTCACTCTCTTTATTCTAGTCGCTAATATTTTTGAGAACAATTTGATATCTGCATTCAGCAAGGAGATCGGCCTGTAGTTTGAACATATTGTTCTATCTTTCCCCTCTTTAGGAATTACTGCTATTGTTGCCTCCACTGCCTCCTCCCTTACCTCCCATATGTCTCCCCATTTAGGTATTCTCTCAATTTGGGTGTGAGAATCTCTTTAAATTTTTTATAATAATACACGGGGAACTCGTCGGGACCTGGGCTCTTCCCTGGTGCCGAGTTTTTTAATGCCACTTCTATTTCCTCTGAGGTTATTGGTTCTTCTAACCCACGCCTCTGTTCTGCCGGTATTTTGGGTAAGTTTGCTTCTTTCAAGAATTCTTCTATTTTTACTCCCTTTTGTTTTCCTTACATTTTTGTCTCTTTTTTTTTTTTATTGTATACAGCGTTTTGTAGTATTCTTGAAATGCCTCTTCTATCTCCTTGGTCTTGTACACTGTATTCCCTCCTTTAGTCTGGATTTTTTCAATATAGTTTAGGGCTTTCTTTTTTTGTAATACTCTCGCAAGGTTCTTTCCAATTTTATTACCTCCCATGTACCTTTCCTTTTTTATTATATTGAATTTTTTCCTTGTTTCTTGTTCCAACATTTCCCTTAACTCTTCTCTTTTTATGACCAGTGTCTGTAGTGTCTCTTGAGCTTGTTTTTTTTATGTTTTTGTTCTAGTTCATATATTTGCCTTGTTGTTCCTACAATCTTTGCGTTTCTTTCTAGTTTTTCCTTCGTGCCCATTTTAATCAGGACCCCCCGGATATATGCCTTGTGAGCCTCCCAGATGGTTGGCATCGACACCTCTCCCATATTATTTAGTTCAAAGAATTTACTTATCTCCTCTACCAGTTTTTCTTCTCTAGCTTTCCCTCTTAGTAGTTCATCGTTTAACCTCCATTCACTCCTACCCTTTCTTTTATCTCTTCCAATTCTCATTGTCATATTTACCGGGGCATGGTCCGATAATGTAACTGTTTCTATTGTTGATTTCACTACTTGCTCTAAGGCCCTATGTTCTACCATTATGTAATCTATCCATGTATAGTCTTTTCCTTTTGGGTGGCATGCTCTCCAAACATCCGTTAGTTGGCATTTAAACAGTTATTCCTTCAGGCTTTTCAACCGCACGTCCTGAATTCCCCGTGCACGTGACGTACTATCCCATTCAGGGTCCAATGGTAGGTTGAAGTCCCCCGCCAGTATTACTTTCCATTTTTTAAACTCCATTAATCTACCCAAGGCCCTGATCAAGAATTCTACCTGGTTCTTATTCGGGCTGTATATGTTGGCCAAAGTAATTTCCTCATTGTCCAGTTTCCCCCTGAGGAAGATATATCTTCCTTCCTGGTCGACTTCTCTCGCCTCTAGGGCAAACCGGACCCCCTTTGCAAACCCTGTAGCCATCCCCTTGGCCCTGCTTATTGGTGAGTCTCCCTGATACCATATTGGAAATCCCGTGAAAAGATCCTGGTTCTTGTGTTCTGAGATATGTGTGTCTCTTGAAGGAATGCTATTCCTATCCCGTATCTTTTCATCTCTTGTAATATTTTGTGTCTCTTTGTTAGTGTATTCATTCCCCGTGTATTATATGTTAGGAATCTGATTTCTGTCATATTATGTTTTTTTTTTTTTTCCCCTTTCTTCCCTTTCCCTTTTCTCCTCCTTGCTTGTCGGAACCTACCCTCCCACCTCTACCCCCCCTACCTCCTCTCCCTCCCTCCCTCCCTCCTCCCTTCCCTCAGGGTTTTAGGGCTCATATCAGCCCCTTCTTGGCGAGCGAGACCTCTGAAACCAGAAGCGTCGTTCCCCTTCTACCCCCGGGGTCGAGCTTCCCTGACTGAAAAACCCTGACTGATGCGTCTCCTATCCCCTGTTGTTCTTATGTGCGTAGTTCTTCACCCCTTCCCTCCCCCGTTATCTTTCCCGTTTCCCGCCCCGTCTCCTTCTATTTATTTTTTCTTTTGTGCTTTCTGTTTTCCTACTCTCTGCCACTGTTGTTCTCCTTCAGTTCTTGTCTGTGGGTGTCTCCCAACCCCCACCTCCCTCCGTCTCTGGGATCTGTATGTCCAGTTTCCTGCAGAAGTCCTCTATTTCTTCCGGGTATCTTAATCTAGCTGATCTCCCCTCCTTCTTTCCTATCAAGCTGGCTGGGAACCCCCATGTATAGTTAATGTCCTGTCTTCTCATTTGTTCAATTAAAGGCTTCAGTTGTCTTCTTCTACTTCTCGTCTCTATGGCCAGGTCCGCGAATACTTTTACTTCTATTTCACCAAACTTTACTGGGTTATTTCTTATTCTTTGCCATATCAGCTCTTTGTCTTTATATTTGTGGAACTGAACTATCACATCTCTGGGTATATTTCCCCAGCATTGGGGGTTTCCTGATTCTATGGACTCTTTCTATCTCAATCCTTTCTCCTTCAGCCTTTCCAAGGACTGGCCCAAATATTTTATCTATGGCTTCCTGCAAGTTCTCTTCTTGGTAGGCGTCCGTTGTTTCCTCTGTTGCCCTCTCTGGGATGTCTCGGATCCTCAGATTCCTCCTCCTGTCTCTGTTCTCCTGGTCTTCTATTTTGTATCTTATGTCACGTTGTTCCATTTGAAGGGAGTATACCCGCTCTTTTAATGTCCTTATTTCTTCCTCTTGTCTTTCCAATCTTTCCTCTGTTTCTTCAACCCTTCTGAGGATCTGCCCCAGGTCTCAGCGTACGCCCCCTAGTTCTCCTTTCAGCGACGTCTCCAGCTTCTGGAACATTTCTGCGATCTCCGTTTTCGTTGCTATTGATGAATTTAGGGGCAATTCTTCCTCCGGGTCCCTCCTTTTCCCTAAAGCCTCTGCGCCTCTTACGCTTTCTATCTCTGTCGACTGTCTTTTTCGGGCTCCTTTGTTTGTTGTTTCTTTCGGTTTACTTTTTGTATCATATTGTTTTTCCGGGCTGTCCTGTTTATTTTCCTGTGCCATGTATTTCTTTATAGTGCTTGGGCTTGCACTCGTCCTAGGGGGATTTACCCCTGCTCCTCTTGCCGGTTTCCCTCTCATCTCTCCTCTGTCCTTGAACTTCTGCGGGGGCGGGGTTTTCTCTTTGTTTTCCTTTCCCCCGTCCTAAGGGGCGCTAGGGTGCTTCAGGATATATGTTCCTGTTGATGGTTAGTGAGGGATGTGGGGGTCTATCGCCTGTACGGGTGTGGTAAACAATATAACACATACAGTACTCAGTGAAGAAATGTTAATAAAAATATTTAAAGTGGTTGTCAACTCATGACAGCCACATTAACCTACAGGTAAGCCTATAGGCTTACCTGTAGGTTCCCTGCATATCCCTGCACGGTTTAGGAGATGTGCATTCTACTGTGATGTGCCCACATCATCAGGCACATGCGTAGTGAAGAAACGGCTTCTGTGCCGTTCCTTCACTGACATTGTGCCGCAATTGCCCATGCGCGGGAGTGACGTCATGCAGCTCCGGCAAATCACAGAGCCGGAGTCCGCGGCCCCGGAAGGAAGAGGGGCGAAGATGGACGCTTCCTACTGCGAGGACAGCGTGGGCTTCCAATGCAGGTAAGTGTCACATAATAGGCTAGATTGTGATGCATACTAGATTATAATGCTCTTACATTGCAGGGTAATGACGAGGAACGAAGAGGAAGTAAAACCCATCAGGGATTACTTCTTCTTTAACTTTGTGTATTTTAACCACTTGCCGACCGCTGATCGGCATTTGACGGCGACAAGGTGGCTCTATTGCGCGAATCGCCGTCATATGACGGCGGCCGCGAGATCGCGCCCAGTGAGCGTGCGCGCCGCCGGAGGTGCGCCCGCGCGCTCACTGTGTCTGGGGAGGGCCAGGGAGCGGGTGCGGCGGATTCGATCTCCGCCGGCCACCCGCGATGCCCCCCCCGGAGTGAAAGAACGGAGGTCCGTGTAAGTAAACACGGACCTCCGTTCTGTGAGGGGGGAAGGGCTGTGATCACAGCCTTCCTCTACACGGAAGCTGTGATCGCTTCCCTTCCCCAGCTAGGGCAGTCCCCCCACAGTTAGAACACGCCCAGGGAACACAGTTAACCCTTAGAGCGCCCCCTGCAGGTTAACCCCCTCACTGCCAATGGCATTTACACAGTAATCAGTGCATTTTTATAGCACTGATCGCTGTATAAATGCCAATGGTCCCAAAAAAGTGTCAAAATGGTCCGACATGTCCGCAGAAATATCGCAGTACTGCTAAAAATTGCAGATCGCCGCCATTACTAGTAAAAAAAAAAAAATAAATAAATAAAAACCCCAGAAATTAATTCTCATCATCCGTAAACGCGAGCACTTTTGCGCAAACCAATCAATAAATGCCGATTGCGATTTTTTTTTTATCACAAATATGAGGAAGAATATAAATCGGCCAAAACCGATGAAAAAAAATGTTTTTTTATATTTTTTTTTTTGGATTTGTATTTTAGCAAAAAGTAAGAAATTTGGGTTTTTTTTCAAAATTGTCGCTCTTCTTTTGTTTATAGCAGCGATCAGAAATGACGCAGAGGTGATCAAATACCACCAAAAGAAAGCTCTATTTGTGGAAAAAAAAGGACGCAAATTTCGTTTGGGTACAACGTCGCATGACCGCGCAATTGTCAGTTAAAGTGACGCAGCGCCGAATCGCAAAAAGGTCTCTGGTCCTAAAGGGGGAAATCCTTCTGGTCCTTAAGTGGTTAAAAAAAGTACAATATGCTAAAAGCCAAATCCATAGACTAGGGCATGTTTCTCCATGTTACGGTTAACAAAAGCTCAAAAAGATGCAGTACTATGCCTAGCAAGGAAACCAGCACAGGCCATTTTTGCATAATGTCACAGGCTACTGCAATCACATACATTTTTATTCCAGCAAAAGCAAGCTTTTGTGGAAAACCACAAGTGATATGTATGCTGCTATACTTTAGTTTTCTGTATGAATATTGTGGGATAAAATGAATGATGGGAATGCTTTTTACATTGTCTCCTTGTCAATGACAATATTCTTGACAGATGATATTGACTGGAAGACATCTCTAAAGCCTCGTACACATGGTTCGACGGTCATATGCAAACGGTCGTACGACCGCTCGTTGATCATCCGACCGGTAGTATGCGCGATTAGAACAGCCTACGTACGATGGTCATACAACAGAGGTTGTATGAGAAAACTAGAAAACTTTGCTAGTACCAACAAGCGGTCGTACGACCGTTGTATTATGTGTACAGAGAAGTTGGTCCAACAAGTTGTACTGTGCAAAACACGCATGCTCAGAAGTCAGGAACGGCCGGACACTAATTACATGGACCTGAACTTTCTCTTTATACGTTCATAACACATCACTATGTTCGGCTTGGTTGTACAATCGTGTAGTGCATGTCAGTACGCAAGTTACATGATCCAACATACGATTTGGTCTGTTCGGTCGTACGACCGTCGAACCATGTGTACGAGGCTTTAGTTGCTCTTCTGTGGTGCCTTTTGGGAAACGACTGACAAACACACTACACTCTTGCTGCTGTTGGCGCTTGTCATGCTCCTCACATATTCGCTTATGGCGTCACCCACGTAGGTGATCATCGAGGCTGGGGCCTACAAAAGAGATGTAAAACAGAGACCAATTACCATTCAACATTATTAAGGCTGTTAAAAAATAGAAATCCTTTAAAAAGGCTGTACAACAAACTCCTTTGGGGGTCCAGCAAGACCCCACAGTTGCTGGTTCTAGAGCAGCCTCTAGGACCACAAATCACCCATCGCGTTAACACGCATCTGGATAAGGTTCAGTGTTCCTACATCACAAAGACTGCACTCAACATTATTAGCAGCTTTATTTGGCAAGGGTGACACCATTCAAGTTGTTGAGAGAGGTGTGGAGCCATTTTGCTGCCTCATAACTTGGTATTCTTGCTATTACTGAAGAGCAAACTGCTTCTGGAAATTGTACAACAAAATAGAAACACTGTTCGATTGAATCCATGCACCCACTCCTGCGTACAGGTGACATTTGGACAAGCAATTGTCCATGCTGCCGCTACATGCATCCACTTCTATGGGCTGCCAGCACACAGTTCTAAAGTTGATTCACAAGCAGCAGCTCAGATTGGAGGACTGGCCTGACGTTTTTCTTGGTTTCGGTTATAAAATTTAGCAAATAAGTAATTTTTCATCTTCACTGATGTGCGCTGAGGAGGAGGCACTGATGAGGCTGCACTGATGAGCACTGATGATCAGTGCCCTGATTATCAGTGTAAACAATATACTGACAGCCTTGCCGGTTTTTGGCTCTCCTTTCCTCACAGAAACAGCACATGAGGAAAGGACTGCTGATAACTGGCAAGTCTGTTTACATGTGATTGAACACAGCTGATCACATAGTAAAGGGCAGCTGTGTTTGGTCCTTTACCCTGATCTGTGATCAGCTTTGTCCAAAAGGACACAGACCGCGCCCGATGTGCACCCAAGGGGACATGCAGGGGGCAGGGTTTTGGGAGGATGTCCATGGATGCCCTCCTAGAACTGGACAACCGCTCCATAGCTGTCTTTCGGCGTCTCTGAATCAAACTGTTCAAACAAGCAGGTCCTACTGTATACATCAGGGGTAGGCAACCTTTGAGAGATGGAGATCTACCTGGACAATATTGAAGAGATCAGAAAGATGACCGGGTGTAGCGCCCCCCCCCTTTTTTTTTAAGAAATTAACTAGCAAGTCCCGGATAAAGCGTAAAGACAGCAGTAAAAACCCAGAAAAAAACTACTAAAACTAATGTCACTGTAAAAATATAAACTTAGCCTACCTAAACAAATTTCTTCCTACTGACGTCATCACATTCTGGAAGTCCGATGTTCTTTGCCGGCTTGGTGATAACTTTTACATGTGCATGAATTTTTAACCCTCTAAGTGTATTTCTTTGTTACAATAAATGTTTAAGGGGATTTTCTACACTATGGAGAGGCGTCTGTTTGCTTTGCATGATTTTACTATTGAAAGTCCAGACATGGTTGTCTATTGAACAGCGCTCTTGGTTGCAATAGCTGATGTATGGAGGGTGCCATTGACATATGGAAATAACTGGAGCGCTATAGGACCACTCTTAATTAGGGGGGTCATAGTGAGTTGGTATGCGTACATCCTATCAATCACTCCAGGTGTGAAGGTGACATCATATACACAATTTTGCTTGAAGAGATGCATATTCATCTGTTCTTCCATCTTTTGATGGGACTTTTTTTTGGACACTTTACTTAATTCTTTATATCATTTTCTCACCCTTTTTGGTATGCCATTTAAGGTCTATGTATTGGGACTTTTTATGTTTATTTTTTTTATATTATTTAGGTAATTCACTGTGTGAGTATTTAGTAAACAGGACACATTATTTTTTAGTTATTTTACTATAAGAGATATCTTCTTTTTGGGTCTGCTTGGGTCTCATTTTGTTACGTACCTGACGGTGGAGTCTGTCTTGTGCAGGGAACAACCGCTCTTGCGCACCCGATTCAAGGACCCCTGGTAGCGTAGACAGAGGCCTGAGAGTGCGGGATGGCACGAGGGCTGGATGGTCACAGATGTTGTAGTGAGATTCCAGAAGGTCGTGCAAACAGGAGAATGGTCGTACAAGCAGGGTTGGCAACGTGCAGGCAGAGAGGTACAAAAGGGTTAGGCAAGCGGATCATCAAGTTCAGGCAAAGGTTCGTTAACGGGCGGGCAGCGGAGGTACAGAGGAGTAGACAAGTGGATGGTCGTGGATAGCCGGGGTCGATGCAGGTAGCGGACAACAGGTCAAGGCAAGCCGGGCCAACAGGAAACAGGTGAAACACAGGAACAGGTAGGGAGCTGAGGCCCACAGGTCTGGAACGCTGTAGAACAAGCAGCAACTTGGTGCAGGATGTCCAGAGCTTAAATAGGCGCCGTTTCCGGCGTGTGTGCGCGCACAGGCGCACGGGAGCGTGCGAACGCGCACGGGGGTGCGCGCACCACCGCGGAAACGGCCAGGAACACTGGCAAGTCCTTTTTACTAACATTGCCCCCCCTCAAGGGGCTGCCTCCGGATGCCTATCGAGTGTCACCATCTTGGCGCTTTCGTTTGAAGGCCTGAATCAGTCCGGGAGCATGAATGTTCCCTTCGGGTTCCCACGAATTCTCTTCCGGGCCGAAACCCTTCCATTTGATTAGATATTCGGTCACACCCGCTCTCCGACGACTCTTTAAAATTGCTTCCACCTCGAACTCCTCCTCTCCGTTAACTAGGATGGGACCTGGTGGTCCTGTTTTTCGGCCGGAGAAGGAATCACGGACCATGGGCTTCAATAGGGAAACGTGGAAAACCGGGTGGATCTTCAGAGATGGTGGAAGATCGAGTTCGAAAGCCACCCGGTTAATCTGTCTTTTCAGGGAAAAGGGCCCCAGAAATCTCGGGCCCAACTTCTTCAAGGGGCAAGCAAGCTTCAAATTTTTGGTTGACAACCAAACTTGGTCACCGGGTTGGAGCTCCATCTCCCCCCGTCTCCTCTTGTCGTAGGTTTCCTTGCTGGCCTCCCGAGATTTGTTTAACGTGTCCTGAAGAAGTCGGCAGTTAGTGTGTAGGAAATTGGTAACATCTTGTGCTGCTGGAACGGAACATTCCGGGTTCAGGTCAGGTAGGAATGTGGGATGGTAGCCATAATTGGCCCAAAATGGGGACTGCTGGGTGGCCGAATGGATCGAATTATTGTAGGCGAACTCAGCCATAGGTAGCAGTGCAACCCAAACATCTTGGGAGAAGGACGAAAAACATCGCAGATATTGCTCCAGCGTTTGGTTCGTCCTTTCCGTTTGCCCGTTGGTCTGGGGGTGGTACGCTGAGGAGAAAGCCAGTTCGATTTCTAGTCCAGCACACAAGGCCCTCCAAAATTTTGATGTGAACTGGACGCCTCGATCCGACACAATGTTGCTGGGCACTCCATGCAATCGAACAATTTCCCTTATGAATATACGGGCTGTTTCGGCCGCTGAAGGGGTCCCCTTCACAAGAATGAAATGGGCCATCTTTGTCATCCGGTCTACAATGACAAAGATTGTAGAAAACCCCTCTGACGGAGGGAGTTCCACGATGAAGTCGATCGCCAGTTGCGACCACGGGCGTTCAGGTATAGGAAGGGGGTTCAACAGGCCCCAGGCTTTGGCTCTGTCTGTCTTGTTCCTGGCACACACGGGACAGGCTCCAACATATTTTCTGCAGTCCTCCAAAATGTTGGGCCACCAGAATGACCGTGAGACGAGCTCTGCGGTCTTTTGTGTGCCAAAATGTCCTGCCAGTTTGTGGTCGTGGCATCGACCCAGCACCCTCAGCCGCACGTTTGCTGGGATGAACATCTTCCGTCCCAGCCACCATAGACCATCCCTTATGGACAATCGAGTGTCTCGATCGGTGGCAGACTCGTCCAATACTCGACGGAGTTGGGAGAGAGTCTCCCCAAAAGATGTTAGAAACAGTAACATCTGGCCTACTGTTT
>BLSH010162242.1:1721710-1733446 GCA_018402905.1 Glandirana rugosa | reverse complement strand
TCACTGTCTCTCTCCTCTACATTACAGAGAAACAGTAAAACAGTACACAGACCTCAGAACAGCGCCACACCGTCCCTCAGACTCCCTCCTCCTCCTCTCCCGGAAGTGACGTCTTGCTGGCCGAGACGGACCCGACATACTACGGAGTCTGGTCTGTCTGGAGAGATGAGCAGTGAGCTGTGCAGCGTCGCGACCCCCTGGAAATCGGCAATCGACCCCCCAGGGGGTCGCGACCCACGGGTTGAGAAACGCTGTCTTAAAGGAAAACCAGCTAAAAAGTAGATGTTTATCTTCTCTTCTGCCCCTCAGTCCTGTTTGTGGCAGGATTCGGTGTACCATGCTGTAATAGGGGCCAAGCATCTACATTATAGTGGATTGTAGGGTGGGTCAGGTAAACAAGTTCTATATTTTTGTCTTAACAGGTTCCCTCTGTCCTATTTGCTCCGGGTCACCTGATGTCTCTTCTGACACTTGGCATCAACTCTGCCATGGTCCTGGATTGTGGATATGCAGAAAGCCTTGTCCTACCTGTATCCTTTTTCCATTATATTATCATTAGTTAGGGATACAAGGGAGTTTGTTCCTTCAGTTTTATACATACAACGTAATATTCATATACAGTGCTTGTAGTCTATAGGCAACCCTGGCTTTTTTTTAGTTTTGGATTATGTGGGGGAAGTATTGAAGCTGTTTTTTTTTTTTTTTCTACTAATGTAAGTAAACACTGGATTGAAATTGGTCTTCACTTCCCATAGTATCATTGAGACAGGAAGTGATGGACAGTCAAATTGTGGACAGCAGCAAACTGGTTTTAAAACCTTTTCCGTTTCAGCCAGAATTTGCAAACAAAGTTTTGTTCGGCGTTCAGGGTTAACTTCTTCTGTCTACTTGGATATTAGAGATAGTACAGTGGGTTTTAAAGTATGTCAAGCCACAACTCAGGGGACACAGACAAAAATAAATGTCCAACAGGGATTCTTCCCCTAAAAATAATATTGTTAGTGTTTCCCCTACATCCTGTTTGATAAAAGACTGTCAACAGGACAGAAAGTGATGGAAAATCTCTCTAATGGTACCCAAGATGGCTTAAAAACCTGACAGGGGTTCTAATTTTCCCCTCTTTACCCAAAACTAAAAATAAAAAAATGTGGCTTGGCATACATATTAACCACTTCAGCCCCGGGAGGATTCACCCCTTCCTGACCAGAGCAACGTTTGCGTTTCGGCACTGCGTCGCTTTGACTGACAATTGCGCGGTCATGCGATGTTGTACCGAACAAAATTGACGTCCTTTTTTCCCACAAATAGAGCTTTCTTTTGATGGTATTTGATCACCTCTCTGGTTTTTATTTTTTGCGCTATAAACAAAAAAAGAGCGTCGATTTTGAAAAAAGAACAATATTTTTTACTTTTTGCCATAATACATGTCCAAAAAAATTATAAAAAAATTATTCACCAGTTTTGGCCGATTATATATTCTTGGTAAAAAAAAATCGCAATCGGCGTACATTGGTTTGGGTAAAAGTTATCGCGTATACAAACTATGGGAATTGATTTATGGGGTTTTTATTTTTATTTTTTTACTAGTAATGGCGGCGATCTGTGATTTTTTTTTTTTTATCGGGACTGCAATATTGCCGCAGACATGTGGGATATTTTTGACACTTTTTGGGACCATTGGCATTTTATATAGCGATCAAAAATTTAAATAGCCACTGATTACTGTATAATGTCACTGGCAGGGAAGGAGTTAACACTAAGGGGTTAACTGTGTTCCCACTGTGTGGGGGCTGGGCTGGCAGAGACATAACAGATCTCACTGATCCCAGTGACAGGGATCAGTAGATCTGTCATGTCCCCCCTCACAGAACGGAGAACCGCTGTGTTTACATTGGCGGTTCCCCGTTCTGCCTCTCTATTAGGTGATCGCGTGTCACCAGCGGACATCAAGTCTGCCCGACCTGCAGGCACGCCCACGCAGTGGAGAGCGCACCACTGCCAGCTGTGAGTGCGCACAGGGAGCGCAAAGCGGACATCCCCCCCCGGCATTTCAGGTCCGCACTGTAGCCGTCTTCCGGCTATATCGCGGATCTGTACTGGTTAAAGAATAAGTGCACCTTGACCACTTTCTCGTCATTTGACATCCTCCTTTGACTGCGCTGCCCGCGCGGTGTGCTCTGTGATCGCTGAGTCCTCTGGACTCAGCTGCTCACAGATCGGAGTAAAGGGCCAATCTTAGCGGTTCTTTAACATGAAATCAGCTGTGTCCAGTGATAGCTGATCATGTAGTAAACACAAGCCGTTTATCAGCATTCCGTTCCTCTCCCTGACAGCGCGAGGAGGGGAGAAGAGAGCATATAAGGGCTTGTGTTAAAGGGACATCTACACTGGTTATCAGTGCAGTCCCAACAGTGCTGCCTATCAGTGCCACCGATCAGTGCCTATCAGTTCAACCACGCCAGCGCATATCAGTGAAGGAGAAAAATTACCTGTTTGCAAAATTTTATAACAAACTATGTTGTTTTGTTTTTTTTTGTTTTTTTTTTGTTTTCCCCCTCCAAAGATGCATTCTTATCTTGAGTTGACAGCCACTGTTTTACATCCAGAAATGCAAATCTTCAATGTTCTGGCTGCTCCAGCACATTTGTGCCCCATAGACTTCTATGGAACTAACTTTGATCATCTCTGGCCTTGGGACACATAGCTTATGAGGCACTAATGCACAGGCGCAGCCAGGGTGGTAAAGACTTGCTGGGCACTGCTAAACAACAGGGATAGGGGACAGAAAGGATAAATGCAGTTTGTTTCAAAGTGCAATTATCCTTTAATCTATTAAATGTTTTGTGTATCTTATTATGATTATCATCATCCATTGTTACTTTCTTAACATGTAAAAGGTATATGAAGGTATTCCAATTCTCAGTTGCTGGGGAGCGCTTCCTTTAGGTGGAAAAGCCATTCACAAGTATGTGTTCAGTCATTGTGGTTTTTGTTTTTTTCTATGCAATAAATTCTTTATTTAGTGTTCAAGGAATCCCACAATATAATATAAAACAGAATGGAAAGAATATATGACCTCTCCATATGATCAAGTAACACCGGGCAATATAGAACACTACTAATAATGCAGAGCTTACACAAACAAAAGGGCGGGCTATGCAGCCTGTATAAATGTCGCTAAAAGTGTAGTCATTGTGGTTTTAAAGTTTTATGTCAGTGTTACTCAAGTGAGGGGAACAAAAATCTATGAAATGTGGAATTCATAGATTTTTGGTACAGTACATGAATTGTATGAACATTTATCTGATAAATGCTACATCACACCTCTGCCTTTAGAAACATCCCTAAGGCTTAAATTAAAATCTGACCATACAATCTTTGTACAATCAACTTTAGATTTACCAAAACTGTGTAATAGAAGAACCTACCTAAACTGCCCGATCACTTTGTATTCTGCCATGCAGGCCCTTGCACTACATACTTATTGGTGACCCCACGATTTTGCATTGCCTTCTCCAAAACCAAGTACAGGTGGTCCCCAGGTTACAAACATCTGACTTACAAATGACTCCTACTTACAAACAGAGGGAGACAACAGGAAGTGAGAGGAAATCTCCCCCTAGGAAGGGAAATTCACTCCTGCAAGAGTTATTATGGGAAAAGGTGTCTCCATTGATGCTTTATCACAAATCCTCCTTTCCACAATAACCCAACATTTTCAAAATCCAATTGTCATTGGGACAAAAAGTGAGGTGCAATCTTCTGAATAGAAACCTAGACAGAAAAACAAATGTTACAGGGTTGTTACCCATTCCCTATGCTATCCAAAAAACTTAAAAATTATCTTTTTGGCTGGAGCTTCACTTTAAAAATGTACCTGTACCGAAATTCAACTTAAAGTGTTCCTAAACCCAGTAATGTGAAAATAGCTCATCTGCCCCCCACCCACAGTGCCCACAGCTTATAAATCTTCTTTGTACATTAAAATACTGCCACTATATACCTTTTTTAATGATCTGTATACCACGGTTTCCTGATAACCTGCACATTTTGTCCATAGCTGTGTTCAAATAGGAGGAGATTTCCACTAAAGCCTCTATACACGCCCACATGTGTGATATTAATATCATGTGACCTGAACAGTTCAACTGAAACAGGAAATGTACTCTCCAGCATAAGAGACCAAACTGAGCATGTACAGCTTTACCACCCTGCTGTGTATTATATGAACTTGCTTAGATTGACAGTGCAGGAGGGAAGAATCTATGCATACAGGATAAAACAGCCTTTTTTTTAAGTGGTTGTCAAGGATTGGGGGAAAAAAACCTGCAAGATATAGGCATGATGAGCTAGTATGCAGCGCATACAAGCTCATTATGAAATGCTTACCTTAGATCGACGCCGTTGCAGCGGTCCCCGAGCACCGCTGTGACCGGCATCATGTTGTGTCCGTTGTCTTTCAGGATCCTGGGCTCCGACCAATCACAGCGCGGAGTCCAGCACTGTGATTGGCAGGAGCCGCGCTGACGTCACTCCTACGCATGCGCACGGGAGCCGTAATTTATAGCACGCTTAGTGAAGAAACAGCTGCATGTGCTGATAACGTCGGCACATGCAAATACAGGGAATATCTCCTAAACAGTGCAAGTTTAGGAGATATTCCTGGGACCTACAGGTAAGCCTGAATATAGTTTAACCCCTCCAGGTCCGCGCTATTGCCGAAATACGGCTCCAGCGCGGACCTCAAATGCCGGGAGGACGTCCATGGACGTCCTCCCACTGCGCATGCTCCCGCGCGCCCCCTGGAGGCAGCGGCGGCGCGCGCACCGCACGCTCCGCGAGCGTGCCCGCGGGTCGGGCGGACTCTATGTCCGCCCGAGACCCGCGATCACCTTCAGGAGCCTCAGAACGGGGAACCGCCGTTGTAAACACAGCGGTTCCCCGTTCTTTGACAGGGGACATAGCAGATCTACTGATCCCTGTCACTGGGATCAGTTAGATCTGTTATGTCCCAGCCAGCCCTGCCCCCCCACAGTTAGAACACAGCCAGGGAACATATTTAACCCCTTCACTGCCCCCTGCTGGTTAACCCCTTCACTGCCAATGACATTTATACAGTAATCAGTGGACATTTAAATTTCTGATCGCTGAATAAATGTCATTGGTCCCAAAAAAGTGTCAAAATGTTCCGACATGTCCCCCCCAATATCGCATTACCGCTAAAAATCGCAGATCGCCGCCATTACCAGTAAAAAAAAAAAAAAATAATAAAAACGCCATAAATCAATTCCCAGTTTGTAGACGTGATAACTTTTGCGCAAACCAATCAATATACGCCGATTGCGATTTTTTTTTCCCCAAAAATATGTAGAAGAATATATATCGGCCAAAACTGATGAATAATTTTTTTAATGGATTTGTACTTTAGCAAAAAGTAAAAAATATTGTTCTTTTTTGCAAAATTGTCGCTCATTTTTTGTTTATAGCGGCGATCAGAAATGACGCAGAGGTGATCAAATACCACCAAAAGAAAGCTCTATTTGTGGGAAAAAAAGGACGCAAATTTTATTTGGGTACAACGTCGCACGACCGCGCAATTGTCATTCAAAATGCGACAGCGCTGAAAGCCAAAAATTGGTCTGGGCAGGAGGGGGGTTTAAGTGCCCAGTAAGGAAGTGGTTAAAGTGGTTGTCATGACTTAACAACCACTTTAAACAATGCTGAGGATTTACCCCTTTCACAGTGATTATAACAATCATGCTATGCTGCATATACAGACTGATTTTACTGTTGTGGGTTCAGTAACCATTTAAGAACAAACCTACAGACCCTATCTTGTTTGTAACCCGGGGACAGCCTGTATTTGCACATCGTCATTTCCATGACAAATAAAAAAGGGGGTGTATTCCTCATTTAGATATAAATGGTAGGTGAAACTCTGTAAATCTTTTTATTGCACTTCAGTGGCCAGCATTGCATCTAGAACTGCTGGTATATAGCACAAATACTGTCTTATGTAATAGATGTTATAGAACTTTTCCAGATTTCATATAGCTACTAGTTCAGTGGGAATAATGAAAATCTTGACTAATATGAATAGTAATTGGAGAGCAACAAGACTTTAAAATGGAATTGTCATGTTTTTGCAGTTGTGTTCGATATGTGCAAAGAGAGATCACACAGATACTTAAAAGTATAACATTTATTAAAAGTAATGACAGATACAGATAAAGATAATATCAAGAATACTTAACTAAAAGGTGCTTTTTCCCTCGATGGAGTCCCTTAAGATGGCACAGGGGATCAGGACTAAATACTTGCCTCATGGCTGTTCTGGGTGAGACTAACTTATTCCATTTTGGACTGTGGTATTAGAGTTGTGTATAAGGAATAGACCACCCCAACTCCCTATGCAATATGACCCCTCAAGGACTTGACCAGTTAACAATAACATTCCTTTGGAATACGGTAAAGCTATGCTTATGTCCTTATGTGGCTCTTTGACCATGATGTGGAGGCTTAGAATTCATTAGTGAGCCACAATATGAACCAACAATAATAGAGAAATATGAAATATGCAATTTCCCCAACAAAAATCAGACCGGTTATGATGAAGTGGTCAAAGGAACCAAGTAGTGGTTAACACCATCTGCTTCAGCTGCTTCGTGTTGTTTTTTTACAGTATTATTGGAGGGTTTATTCATTCCTTTAAGCTCTGTTTGCCATAACGTGATAACTTATTCTACTCTATTGTGTTGACGTAAAAGTCAAATTATATAGTTTTATTATATTATAAAATTAAGCAAGCAGATTTTGTCTGAATGTCATTAATACATTTACAAGTACAAAATGTTGATTGCAATGGGAAAGTAAGTTTGCTTCTTATGAAAAGTCATGCTATATACATTTGTGAGCAGATATCCAGTCACATAAGTTAAACCTTTCTGATAAGTTATTATAAATTTCTTCATTAAAGGGCAGATACATGGGGGTAGTAAAGAGACCATAATACAGGGGTGCCCAACCCATGGCCATAGAGCCCTCTGATGTGGCCTGCAAACTGGAACTAGGGAAAAGCATGCCCATGCTCTGGGATGGCGGGTCGGCAAGCCCAGATCACGATCAGCGGGTTGCCGAGCAGCCATCCAGAGCATTAGAGTGCACGGAGCAAGCGGAGGGAGCAGGAGGCACATAAGCTGATGTTTCCTCTAGCGCCAGCTCCTTTCCCATGCGGAGTAATACAAAGTGCACCTGGAGCCTTTCAGCAGCCTGGAGAGCGATGCCAGGAGAAGCTTGAAGAGGTTAGTGTATTAAAAATCCCATACACTGAACTTTTGCAATGGGCATATTCACACTTTTTAAAAAGGTTTATCTGGCTGCTTTCACACTGATCCATAGATGCAGCACAGTGCACCTGCGGCTTTCATGTGGGTTAGCTCCTCTGAGCCATAGACTTCTATTATATCCTGCGGGTTTGGTGCCCTTTCTGAAAGCGCACCAAAGCTTCTTTACTTCCTTATAGGGGGCTCAGGACAATAAGGGCTTGTTTACATTTGCTGTTTGAGGGGCAGTTCTTTGTGGCCTGCAGCTGGTTACCAAATCACTTATGTGGTCATCATGCTCTGCAAAAGGTTGAGTACCCCCGCCATAATAAGTCTTGTATAAGCAATATTTGTCTTTTAGACTCACAACTTGAAATAGCTTGTGTTAGCACTTTAAAACATGACATGTATTCCTGGATTGGAAATTTTCTTCTAGACCAAGCCCCCTGGCCTCGTTGTTTGGTCTCGCATCCTTTCCCCAACGTTCACTAGTCCTAACTTCCTTTCGTGGCAGAGGAGTGATAATCCTTTATTGGGTGATACATTGCATGGGGGAACAATCTTACGTCTCTCTCAAGTTTCCATAACCCCCAGATAGCCTGGCTTGGGCACACACAATTATAACATTACCTTAAACAGTTCTCTTCGGACTTGCTGAGTTTGAGTCACTGCTGTTTCGGTCCACCAGGCCTGATTTCCCACTCTTTCAGATATACCAAATTCTGCTGTGGGGATCTAATACAAACTCCCCTTAACTTCTTTGCAAGTGGGAGCGGGACTTGAATATACCGGCGAATGAAATGGAATGGGACAAAGTACTAGCATTGTCATACAAACTGATTTCCTGTTATGCCCAAGAACGCAACTACCGGTTTCTCGCCTGCTGGTATCGTTGCCCAGTGACTCTTCATAAAATTGATCCCTCCTTTTCTAAAACATGCTGACATTGTTTGCGGGCCCCTGGCACCATGCTCCATATTTGGGGTACCTGCCCAAGTATTGTCAAAAAATACTGCAATTATATAATAATTTGGTGGGAGAGAAATGCCCTAATGAACATCAAATTACAGCATGCTGCCAGGCTCCTACAAACAAATCAAGAAAAGTTTGATCAGTCACTTTATTACAGCAGCTCAGTCTGTTATTGCCAGAAGCTGGTGCCAGTCTGAGCCTCTGTCACTCGCTGCCTGGGCTTGTGAAGTGAACAATATTGAATATATGGAAAATATGCTTGCTTGTAAGCAGGATACATCTCAGGCCCACAGCTTTACCTAGTCTGTTTGGAACCATTTTCGTTACTCTTCCAATTTTGCCTCTTTTACCTCCACTAAGGATTGAGAGTGAAAATACCTCTGGGATCTGGACATGTGGGATTAGGGGGTCCTAACCCCAACCCCCCCCTTTTTTTTTCTTCATTTCTTACCTCACTATGCTCTTGAGAGCTCTCTACAAATTATTTTAGGGTACCCTGGTATTGTCCATCTGATTCAAATGCATTTCCTTCCCTAGTGTGACTATATTTAAGCCTCACATTATGGAATGTTGTTCCTCTGGTCTATCATGTACAGTGTTCTTTTTGTACTTTCTTATGTTGAAAACATAATAAAATTAGATTAAATCTAAAACATGACATGTAACTTATTCATTGATAGATCTGTGCCAGTATCAGATGGGTTGATGTTTTTGTTTACTCATTATTTAGAACTTGAGGGACAGGGAGGATTCGCATTCTAAAATAGTGAATTTTTATTGGTTAACATTCCCTTATGATGTGTCCGTGTAGGGGCAGAGATCTATGTCATTTTGTCCAAGCTAATTATTTCATATCTATACAGTTTATGTTCATGGATAAGAGATAATACAGATAAGAACAAGGCAGTGATATTTGTAATGTTTATTGCCACCTGTTCCTATGCTTTGTATCTAAAGCCACAGCTTTCTTTTTTGGACAGAGAGCTGGAAGCACAGCTGTTGGAGCAATGTACCGCAGACACGGGGACAGTCAAGGATCAGAGCCTCCCATCTGTAATGAGTAAGACCATTTTAATTTCATAGCATTAGTTAGGGATTGACAAATCTCAGGTGCCAGGTCGCCATGGCAACAAGAAATTGCATCCTGGCACCTAGGCTACCTACCCAATATGTATCCTGGGCTCTGCATGCCCATCTGCGTCCGCTCTCCTCCCCTTCTTATTGCTCATCTGGAAGTGATGTGCATGACATCGTTTCTGGGTCCCCACTTAGAGTTGCCCCGCCCATCAAGGCCAAGAAAGAATGTAATGCAGTGCGTACGCCGAAATGAGAGCAATCATTTTAGCACCAGCCCTCCTTCATAACTCAAAACTGATGACCTATAGGGGGTATCTATTTACACAGTGCATCCTCATTTTTTATATGTTGCCAAAAAAAATGGGTAATTTATTGTGTTTTTCTGCCCCCTAAAATGTTTTACTGAAATTATTGCAGTAATATCGTGTGACATGAAAAATTTGAACTACCACTATTTTATTCTCTAGGGAAGTGATGGCAAACCTTGGCACCCCAGATGTTTTGGAACTACATTTCCCATGATGCTCAACTACACTGCAGAGTGCATGATCATACCAAGGTTTGCCACCACTGCTCTAGGGTGTCTTTCAGAAATATATAATGTTTGAGGGTTTTTCGTAATATGCAGGCCCAAAATTATTTTTTTAAATGTGTGCAAAAAGTGCAAATATGGGTCTGGCAGTGAAAGGGTTAAATTATTTCACCTTCGGAAAACACGTTACATGTTCTACCTATAAGCTTTGTTAGTTAAAGAAAAACAACAACAAAAAAAAAACTGGCTCCTAACTTTTTAGCTGGCTTCTAGATTCAAAGCAATTTTGTCAAGCCCTGGCATAAGTCAACCTTTCTGAAAATGTTTTGTTTCATTGACAAAGTCTTTATGTTTTATGTTTCCAGGCAGTGTACCAGAAGAAATAGTGGAAGACATTAAAGGTATTCTTATGCTATATGCCCTGAAATGGGATTTTCAGTCTAACTGGAAACAGCTTGTTTGCTTGGGACCCTTTCATGTAGTGATACAGAGGGGTAACTACTACCCACATCCACCTGCTTGTTTCTGAAAAGATTGTTTTCGCTTACTTCCTATACCATAATTCATTGTTCTCTAGTCTGGACACATGTAAAAAAAGGTTTTGTTTTTCAATGTGTCAGAATACTGATTAAAGCTTTGCTTATGTAGGTTGCTTGTCAGGAAATATAAGCAGTACCTTGCAGCTGGAATTCAAAGATACTAACATCCCTTGGTTGCATTAGCCTTGTTCTACATTTTAATAATGTAGTATGGTTTTTCATGGCTTTGACTTCATATATTTTGTTGCAGTGCGTGTTTGCTTTGTAAGTGACCTGCAGAGAGGGCTCAAAATCCAGGCCGCCAAGTTTAACATTGATGGCAGCTCAGAGGTAGGAAATCTCTGCCTGTGTGTCTCTAAATCTGCATGCTTTTAATTCATGATGAATTGTAAGTGTCTGTGTTCCTGATTGCTTGTTTTGATGTTTTGCAGCGCCCTGCTCCACCCCCTGATGTTGACTACCCACTAGATGGACAAAAGATTTTACATGTCAAGGGAGCAATCAGGTTTGGTTTAATTTGTTTACCAAAGCTGACTTTCTGCTCAAGCATTAAAACTTCTAAAATCGCATACAAAGAAATTTTAAATAAAGCTATTGCAAAAAAGTAATATTCTTAGTTCAGTCCCTGCTTCTGACACTTCTGGAAAGCGAGGGTGATGTTGCTGCAGCTTACCACTGCCTCGCAGGTAAGCTGGGCGCTTGAAATCTTGCAAGAATGTGCCCCTACAATTGATTGGAGTGCATTCGTATGGGATTTCAAGACACCCCCATCACCTGTGTCTTCTGGAAATGTTGGAAGCAGGCAAAATATTTTTAACAATAGCTGTTATAGTGTTGTGGTTTTTTTTTTTTTTTTTTTTCTTGATTTTATAGATTTGTAATGATTTTTGGAGGTGGGTGGAGGCTTTCAGTAAGACAGGGATCACTAAATGGTGGACCGCGGTCCTGACGTGGACCAAGTTACAGTCCTGTCTGGACCGCGGTCATGCCACTTAGCAGCTGGATGTCCTTTCCTGCCTCACTACCATTGTTACTGTTACCATCACTCCGTCCTTTCCTGTAGGTCGACGATTCACCGTACTGGCGCCAGGTCTGTCCTGACATTGAACCAGGTGCAGTCCTGGCGCCAGGTGGTAAATCACTAGGGACAGAATGACTTTCGGAGGTGGGTGGAGGTTTTTAGTAATGTTTAGATATTTTAGTTCTTTTTTTTTTTTTTTTTTTTGGTGTTGTGATATTGTCGATAACAATTTTTATAAAACGGACGAAGGTTGTAAAGGTCTTCTGTGTCCAC